>CM030361.1:217851412-218430714 GCA_017893485.1 Hemerocallis citrina | reverse complement strand
AGCCCCTCGAGCTTCCAAGGTTTCTTTTCTGACCGTTACTCTCGGACCAGTACCACTGGGGTGAAGGGAAAATTGCGTGCGCAACCCTGCAAGCATCATCTCCAAGTGATAGATTTGCAAATCCTTATAAACCATTAACACCCTAAGTTGGTTCTCTTCACCAGTAATCCATTCTCACCAGTAATCCATTCACCAGTGACACAAAAGGATGTCTCGAACCATCAAGATGAGCCTTCCTTAGACAAGCGAGCACTAGGGCTTTTCCAACAAACATTGCCTTTAGATGGGCTAGCTCCAACTTTGTCACACGCAACTCGTTGTAAGGAAGAGCATGCTTGTCATCCCGAGGGCCTCCCCTGGTATATATAATAATCTATTAAAAAGGAGAAGGATGGAGCTACTGCAATGTTAGCAAACACTAAAGACTTTGATCAAATGTTAAGAAAACTCAGACACCAACAACTCATCAACTCAAGGTAAATGAGTTTAGTGCTTGTATCCTCCTACGAGCTATACAGAAAAATCATTGACTCCAAGCAATGAGTCCCATGCTCCGATCGCTCGAGCTCCTCCAACTGCTTATTGACTCCATACAATGAGTTCGATGCTCCGCTTCTCGCTCGAACTTCTTCATTGACTCCATACAATAAGTTTTGTCTTCAGCTCCCTGCCCAAGCTACTATATCAACTCATCTGATTCCTACAGCATGAAGGTGTCAAGCTCTTCCCTAAAACTACTCACAAATCTCACTAACTCCAAGAAACAAGCTCAAATTCCAAACTTATCCCTAGAGCTGCTCCATAAACTCACATTCCAAACGGCTCTTCCCTATAGCCTGGTGCGAGTTCAAAGTCTAGCTCTTCACTAGAGCTTCTCCCAAATCTCACCAATTCCAAGTCACAAACTTGGAGTCCAAACTGCTCCTTAGATTTTCTCCCCCCAAATTCCCTAACTCAACATTGTAGGTGGCAACACAAAGAAGGCAAGAGTCGAGACAAAAGCACTTGAGAAATTTTTGTCAACCATCCAGTATAGGCGCTTAGCCCCTCGAGAACGAAGCTCCTATTCTTAGCCCTTTGGGGGAGAAGCTCCTCTTCGAAGCTTCTCGGGGAGAAGTTCCCCTTCTAAGCCCCTCCATAGCGAAGCTAATATGCAAATATTTTTGGAGGTGAAACTCCTTCTTTTCTTAACTCTTTAGGGGTGAAGTTCCTCTTCGCAGTTCATGTTGATGATCGCGAACCCAACATTGACTTTGTGTGGCAACTTTAACTTAGTTATATACTAAGTATTGTTGTAGTAATCGCCCACCAACAAGGAAAACAGATGAGTCTTCTTCACGAATCTTGGAACTCGATAAATTAGAGCATTAATGATAGATAGATTGCTTAATGATTAAGAATGAAAATAAAATACAAATAACATAATATTCTCTATATGATACTTTTCTTCCGTCATAATGAATGTGGATTTCTCAACCATGACTTACATAAAGAAATAAAAGAGGAACGAGAAATGATCATAATACCCAGCAGTTTCTGGAATATTGTGAAGTTGGTTGGGATAAGTTTTCACAACAATTTTTCATTCATGAAAATATAAGGATTATCCCAGGAATCCACATTGCAACAACCTGTGAGAATTTGGTAAATGATATTGTCCTTCATGATTCAGTATTTCCTTAAGTATTAGATTGCTATTGTCGAGATCAAAGCGTCTTGAAAGACACCACAAATTATGGATATATGGATTATGTGTATGAGAATTTGTTGAAGCTTTTCCACAACATAACTACTCACCAAATCACTTTCCATTAATCTATTATCGAGTTCATGCTTGGTATCATATATTTACAGTTGCATATATCGAGGCATAATATTATTATTATAAGACTATCAATCTTATGGTATATGGCACCCTGAGCACAAAAAGTGTAAACACCCATTCTACTATTAGAAAATCTGTCATCAAGGTTCACTCTGATAGAAGTAAATGCAAATACATGGTTGTAAGTACATATATATTGCCTAAATGTTCTTCTTTCTTGAGACTAATCAAGATAAAAGCTTGTCAATTTAGGAGAATTTGATATTCTCGGCAATTGTACTTTACCTGTTTGACAACACAAATCATTGGATTCCTGGAAAAATAGTTTCTCCCCATAATGTGGCTACCTTCTTATATGTGGTAGATGAAATCGATGACAGTGAGATCTGTCCATATGGTTTCTTGCAGAATTTTGGTGCATCAGATTAGTTCGAACTTTTCTTGCCACTTGATTTTCTCCAGTTGTTCATATGTTAAATTTAAGAAAGATCACAGAATTAATAAGAAGAAAAATCAGTAGTGGTAAGAAATATAATTAAAGGTATAAAATAATATGTTCAATCATATTAGAGCGTTGATTTCTTGGATACTACCTACGTATCTCTTTTTCTTCAGCTCATTGATCTTCAGACATCAACAATTGCTGATTTCTCGTATATTGGAGTTATCTTTGTCTACGCTCCTCCAATTGCAATGCAGTTATATTAGCTCTTTTATTTTTGTGATACTGTCTAAGTCTCTCCCTATGTTCAGCAAGTTGTTAAGCTTCTGAAAGTTGAGGTATTTCAGTTGGTGCTTCAATTTTTTGTTGATACTGTAACTCTCTTTTGTCTATTATTTCTTTGTCATTGTCCTGTTGATTATTTGCATTCATATTAGTGCGTCGATTTCTCTGATATTACATACATCTTTCTCTTTCTTTAGCTAGTTGATCGTCAGACATCAGCGATTGTCAATTTCTCACATATTGATGTTGTCTCTGTTTAACCTCCTCCAATTGCGATGCAGTCATATTGCTATGTAGTTTTTTGATATTGTCTAAGTCTCTCCCTACATTCAGGAATTTTTTGTTGATATTGTAATTCTCTTTCATCTATTATTTCTACATCATTGCCCTGTTTATTATTTGCTGGATATAAACTATCTATTTCCCTTGATGGAAACAACGTGAACTTAAATGTTATCTATAAAAATCATAGGCAAACATAAATTAACTTCAATATGTAATAGTAATACTTTAATTACATGAACAGTTCGAATTGTCTGTGAATCCCAAATTAATTGATGGCTTGAAAGCACAATCCAAATATAGGATGTTACTCTCTGTAGGAAATATTGCTTTCCATAAAGCCACATGAGAATTCCAAAAAACACATAAAATACTAATTTGTAAATAAACGTGTGCGAAATAGTTGTGTAATTTGTAGCGAAGCCTTCATATGAAGCATATTTTCGAAGAATTATAAGACTTCCACAACAGATATTCAGGCATTTTTCAGTAGCTAACTAACAAAGATAGTTAATAGTCTAACACCAATGTATGAGGTTCAATCTCCCCTAAAAATTATAATGCTACTTATCTAACAAAAATTTCAAAATTTTAACATAAACAGAACAGTAATGAAATGCAATTAAATCATATAAAGAAATTAAATTAAAACTCATTCATAAATCAAGTTAAAGAAAGAAAATTTAACAGGGAACTTGCACTTAGAATAGGTTTTTATGCATGAATCTATACTACAACTAAGGTAATAATCATTCATGCTATCAGTATTCATTCGGGATGACAAAAGGAGGGGGAAGATGAAACATCTTCCATGTTTTTGTCAAAGATCGGAAAAGTATATTGATTAGTGTATATGGGGGAAGTAGGTACATATATAGATCAATCAACACTACGGCCATAAATTGGACCGGATTGGACCAGACAGCCATATGTTCAAGCTTGGACCGAAATTCTACTAGGACGGGCTTAGTGCGGCTCGGTCCAGGTCGGACAAAATTTTTATAGCACGGACTCGGTTCGTCATAAAAGCAGAATGTTATGTTTGTTCGGATGGACCGGACTCGGAACGGGTTCGGTAAAGTATCGGACCTAATAATTTGTTCAAGTTCGGTTCGTATAATAGTTTGGACGGTCCACGGTCGGGCTATTTTGCAAGCCGGATTCGGACGAACGACGTACCGTCCTGTTCATTTTATAACCCTAATTAACACCTTTAAAAAACTCTAATTTGGTGCATGAACTTTGTGTATAAATGGTAAGATTGAATACTTTCACATGCATGTTTACTTATCTTGGCAACTTTGAAACAACAAACAACTTATGATTGGAAATAGCCCAAAAAAATTTGCACTTAGAAAGTAACAAAATAACCGGGATATGGGAAGATCTCTAATAATAATGAACAATCAATGTTAATGAACAATCAACACCTTTGAAAAAACCTCTGAAAACCCCCTAATTTGGTTTCCAAACCCATTGATAAAACCTTAATACGTTATAAATAGATGTGTCATTTTTGCAACTTCATTTCCAATTCATTCATAACAAACCCTGCAATGGCGACGGTGTCGGTGGTGTAAGAGAGAAGGAGAGAAGCAGTGAGGGAGATGTATAGACGCGGAGTGTGCGTTTGAATATTTTGATTTGGGTTACATGGGCGGTGCACGTTTATCTTTGTTCGATTTAGTTTGGACATATATTACACTGGTTTGTTTGGGTACAAAGTTAGGATTTATTTGATTACAAACTCCAACTCTCCCATTCTATCTATTTATTATGCTAATAGGAGAGAGGATGTACCCCTCTCTCCTTTCTCCATTTTGAAATAGAGAAATAAGTGCAAAAGTAGTAGTTCACACATACCTTAACACGTGCACACACCTAGCCACCACCGCCGCTCACTTTTTGACCGTCCGATCGTCCAGATGCTCGAAGACGTGCGTAATCGAGGCTTCCGTTCGCGTCACGTCGCCACCCAATCGCGCTTGTGCAATTCACTCAGCGGGGGAGCCCATCACGTGATCAACGTCCTAGGTCGCGCCACATCACCACATCATCCTAGCACCTTAATTCACTCAGCGGCAAGCACAGGCTTGATGGGTGATCCAGATCGCTCCAAAAATCGTGCCAGCTCGATAAATGAAAAAATAATCACAGAAAATGATTTAAAATTAGAAAATTAAATTAAAATTTCAAAAATTATTATTAAATACGGAAACTTAATTAGAAATTCGGAAAAATAATTAAAATTTTGGAATCTACACAATATATTATGCTAAACCACTTTTGTCTAGGATTTTTCCCTTTTTTTCTATTTAAAATAAAAAAGGTGGGCAAATGTAGGAGATAACTCCCCACTTTTACGCCATCCATATTGAAATTGGAATCTTCATTATTATATAGATATTATTAAATGAATTTTTCAAAAAAAAGTTTTATTTTATTTTTTTTTTTTTTGTGCAGTATTGCACGTGTTATACTATACATTATATTATATTAAATTATATTATATTATATAACTTTGTACAATATTGGACAAGGATACACTACTTATAATAGTAGAGATGAGTCTGAGGGTTAGGCCATCATCTGTGAGGTTGTAGGTTTTTCTATAAAGCATTTAACAAACTATAAATGCATATGGCCATTAAAGTGCAAAATTTCAAATATCGAGCTCTTTAGAACATATACATGCGTGTTTGTGTGTGTATGTGTGTTATACAGTAATTTCACATAGGGTCCTCAATTTGAAAGCCTAGTATATTGTGCACCTTCATTGGATTTTGATACAATACAGTAAGTGAAGATTCATATCCAGAGTACATCTGTAATGCAAGTATCTTGGGTACCTTATTTTGTTTTTTAGTATTAAAAGTTTGGCAAGAATGTTGTACAATGTCAGTAAGTTAATTAATTAAATTGTTTTATTTTACTTCTTATCAAGTAAAATCCAAATATTCCCGCAGACTGTTTTTAATAAGAATGTTTCGTAGAAATATTCAAGGCTTTTTGGAGGGCGGTTTGGTTAATTGAATTTAAACAACAGGTTCTTTTTTTTATAAAAATGTTATGGCAGATACGTGACTTTAGTCATGACATTTCAAAAGATGTGAAGAGTTGTCTAAAGTGGCTACTTATGTCTTGTTGTTTGCATTGGATTATATGGCTTTTGTTTCCATAAATTGAATAAAATTTACCAAAATCAATTGAAAAACTTAGTCTAGTAATATGGGTAAAAATAGAACCAAATCGGAACCGTTCAAATCGGTCAAAAATCTTAAAGCTCTCGATAGTAAAACGGTAAATTTTACTAGAAATCGGTCCGTTAAAGAGAATTGGGCATCTTTTTTGCCCAACAACCCAAACAGCCTTGTCAAACTGGGTTGTCATAGCAGCCAAACATGAAGGAGTTCATAATTCTCTTAAGTGGCATTTAAATTCTCAATCTCTAAGAGAGTAACCATCTTCTTCTCTTCATCTGTAAGAGAAGGTTTAAAAACCCTATATCTTTATCAAGAGAAAAACTGTAACTCGTATCTCCACAACTACTTCTATCTCTTCATGAAGGTAAAAGTTAACTAACTCTATCTCTTTATCAAGCGAAGAGTAACCGACCATATATCTTGATGAAGAAGGGAATAACCAATATTATCAAAACACCGAGAAGTAGAGATAAATCAATATCTTGAAATTAGTCCCAAAGCAACTATAAATACCCCATGACTTCCACATGAATAAGGTAATCCGTATTTTACCATTAAAAACTCTCATATATACCTGAGTTCTGACTTGAGAGTCGGAGGGTCCGTCGCCGGAGCCAACCCTAGTGTTTCAGACTTTTGTAGGTCCATCGGAGTGATCGCCACCATTCAGATCAGATTCAAGCATCTAAACGAGTCAGATTTAGGTGTCAATATCAGTTTGCAGCAGTCAAAATCGGCAAAAAGTAAAAGGTCAGTTCTTTGATTGTTTCTAAACTGAAATTCATAACATATGTTTGCTCCCACATAGAAAATAGCAGCAACAATTAGTATTCGCTATTAATAATTAACTTCGTAGAAAAAATATCTCCTCTCTCTTTCTATGGTACTCAAATTAGATCAAGTACTCGGGATTCTTCTTCGTCCATGCAAATAAGTTAATTGAGTACATGAAAGTGGGTGATTACTAGAAGCAAATCTATAGCCCCTTTTGCATCGGAGTAGGCGTGAATATTGCTTTAATGGTAGCTTGAATTATTGGAACTTTTCTTACTTTGTCCTATTTTTCATTTGTTGATCAGATGATGAGTTCTTATTTTAAGAGGAAAACTTACGATCTGAACCGTTGATCAGGATCTGAAGTTGGATGGCTGAAGACTCCATGACTTTAATTTGAGTGGTTGAGAATGTCTGAACCTAGATTTGGATGACTGAAAATGTCTGGTGAAAGACCCTCCAGTGCTCAAGTCAGTAACTGAGAAAGGAGATTCAGGTTTTAGTGGCATAATTACCTTCGACTGATTGAGGGGGAAGAGTATTTATAGGCTGAAGTTAGTTCCAAATGATAGATCTAAAATTGTATCTTTTAAGCTTAAACTGGAGATAGGGGATTTGACAGAAAGCTTTAATTAGCTGAAAAATTATTTTTCTTAGGCCGTAAGTAAGCCTTAATTGTTGGTCTGATTGAGTCTAATGGGTCTGAAAATTGCCAATGTTCTTCTTGTTGGTATGTAGTTGCTGTGAAATTACAGTTCTGACTTCAAGAACTTTTGAGATTCCAGCCGAGATCTAGTGGCTCCAATTTTACTGATATCATAAGTCCCCCACTCTTGAAGGTTGGGCAGCCCAACCTTCAAGGAATAGTCTACGCTGTTATGGACAATCAGGAGAGCAAATATGATCTTTTAGCATGTCTGGAGTCAGTTTGGAGGATTCTCTAGGTAGTAACAATTTTGTAGAACTTGAAATATTTTTTTCTAGATTTTAAAATTTTAATTACGTTTTTCTCAAATTTTTAATTATTTTTCAAAAATTTTATTTAATTCTCATGAATTTATAATTACTTTTTTTATTTTTTTACTTAGAAATTTTTTATTCATAATTATTTTTAAAATTTTCTTATTTAATTTGACAACATTATAATTATTTTTAAAATTTTTAATTAACTTTTCCAAAAAAAATTATACTTTACGAAATTTTTAATTAATTACTCCGAATTTATAATATATAATTTTAATTTTATCCAAAATCAAAGGTAAGCGTGAATATTGAAGCGATCAGACGATTGGATTAGGTGGGCACGAAAATTAAGGCGATCAAAGGACTGGATTAGGAAATTGCTGACTTCAGCACGTCACTGTTTGTCTTTTTCTGCATCATAGAGGAGAGCGTGAATTTGGGAGAAGATCGTATGGTCCTGATCAATTGGTGCAGAGTTGACATGATCGAACGTTTCTGATGCACCAAAAATGTCGATCGTCTTAGATTTGGACCTCCTTGGTGTGATGGAACTCTTTGGAGCACAATGACGTCATCATTTTTTTTTGGAGTCTTGTGCGCCGAGGAGCTCAAAAGTAAAAATTGGAACAGATGGATGGCTCTAATTGATTACTACGATAGTTGAAGCGATTGAGTGGTCCTGCTGCGTCAAAAATATAGAGCTACTTGGATAGAAGCCTCTTCAGCGTGATGACACCAAGGAGCACGCCAACATCAAGCTGATGTTAGCATCTTATTGTGTAGAGTGCCGAGGAAGTGGGCACAAAGATTGGAGCGGATCAGATGACCCTGGTTAATTAGCACGAAAGTTAAGGCAATTGGGCGGTCCTAATGCGTCAAGAACGGTGTTCGGCTAGGATTGGAAGCTCCTCGGTCGTGATGACACCGAGGAGGTCGTTGATCTCAGCATCTTGTCATTACGTTGGGGGTTTGTTGCTTTGGATCAGCGAGTTATGGGAGCGACTTTTAAGGAAAAGTTGGACTCCGAACTCATCGTTCGAGTCTTAGTGAGTTGTGGGAGTGGCTCTTAGGAAGTGTTGGACTACGAACTTACTTTTGATAGTTAGCAAGTTAAGGGAGCAATTCGAGTGACTAGTTCAACTTCAAAAAGGGAGCAGCTTGACTTGCGAGTTGGACTCCAAATTTGCTATTTGTAAGTTAGCAAGTTGCGGAAACAGCTCGAGTGACGAGTTGAACTTCAAAGAGGAAGTAGCTCGATTCATGTGTTGGAATCCGAACTTGCTGTTTGAGAGTTAGCGATAAGCGGGTGTGGCTCAGAAGAGGAGTGAAACATCGAACTCATTGTATGGAGTCAATTAGTTGTTGGAGGAACGCGAGCGTTGAGCGGAGCATATAACTCATTCGATGGAGTCCATGAGTTGTTGAAGAAGCTCACTATAACACCCCACAAAAATAAAAAAAACATTTTTATTATTATTATTTTTGCCTACAAGTTAGTACGTGCAACACACGTGCGTTGCAATGTGTTAGTAGCACCTTTATTATTTATTTATTTATTTATTTATTATTAATATTTTTATTATTATTTATTAATATTGATGGAAGGAATTTCTTTTGTTAGTGGTCTATTAATATTAATTAGAATTAGTATTAATCATTAGAGGATATTATTTGAGCCCATGAACAAATATAAAACCAAACCCAACACACGATGGTTGGCCAGCCAAATACAAAGAGAGGGAGAGAGAGAGCCCCTCTATCTGTTTTGGCTGCTTTTGTTTTGGAGTTGCTTTAGAGTTTTGGAGGAGAAGGACTTTTGGAGGCTATTGATCAAGAATATGACATTAGAAGAGGTGAACTTTCTTCTCTTGTCTTGATTATTATGGTTATTGTCATTTCAATGTT
Source organism: Hemerocallis citrina (assembly GCA_017893485.1). Lineage (NCBI taxonomy): Eukaryota > Viridiplantae > Streptophyta > Magnoliopsida > Asparagales > Asphodelaceae > Hemerocallis > Hemerocallis citrina. The sequence continues at coordinate 218,421,035 of CM030361.1, read as the reverse complement.
TGTAGCATGCTAGTTGTGGTCATATAGCGAGCATGTTAGGGTTTTTCTAAATACTTATTTTAATTTTTGGGATGATATGTATAGATGCATGATGAATATTGTTTCTTGATAAATACTGAATGAGACAATGGATCTAGTTGCGCTTGTTTCGTTCATGAAATTATATATATGTTTTTAAGAATTCATATTATGCAATTACTATTCTTTTGATTCTAAATTAATAATATGAAGATTTTTGTGATTATTAAATATATAAAATATCAATTTTTAATAAATAAATCTCAGTTTTGGAGATGATACTTCCATTTTTTGGGTTTCTATTGGCTAAAAAGTTAGGGTTTTTATCCAGTTTGGGCTTGTTGGATTCAGGTTTATACCCAACGGGATTCGGGTCCGGGTTATGATTTAAATGCTGGTCGGGTTCAGATGGAGCTGGATTTGGGTCGGGTTCAGATGGAGCTGGATTCGGGTCAGGTTTTGGTCAGATGAAGGGCTCGAGTCTTGGACAAGGTGACTTGGGTTTGGGCTTTGTTTGGATTTTGGTTTGGATCCAAAGAAGCTACGGTTTGGAGCCGTGAGGGGGGCTTGGGTTTTGAGTCAGATGAGGGGCTCGAGTTTGGTTGTTTCTAATTTCATATTTGAGTTGAGTTGGGTCGGGTTAGACTTAGGTTTGAGTTGAGATGTGGTCGATTTAAACAACCAAGAACTAGTATAGTGTAGCTCGCTTTAAATTGTAATTGTTGATAAACATAAGTTGTTCATTTATAATTAAAATCTGATAATAGAACTTTTAATATTGGAAAATAGATAGAAATTTAGAGGTGAGATTAATCGAGTGTGAGACCAAGAATTATACGAGATTTGCAAATTTGTGTAATGACTAAAAGATAGACTTGAGATGTGTGTAAATCTACCTAATTGTGTTAATGAAATAGTCTCCAGAATGATGTGCGGAATGAGATTGATTTGTAGTATTCCGGGGCGAGAGCCAATACTCACAGGATGTCTAAATCTTGAATATTGTCACGGATATAAGTTTTGCATAGAGATGGATTAAACCGTGATATGAGGAGAACGTTAGAAGCTTGCATTCGGAACCAATATTGTATGAGCGGAAAAAATTCCAACAAGCATGCATTTCAAAAGAGCATTGTGTGCATTTGTTTGTGCATTTGATTTTGAGGATCATGACATACAATGTTACATATAGAATAGATTTACTTTCCAGTTTAATTTTGGCATCATATCTTTTGATTGTTGAGAATTTGAAGATCGCTATTATTACTAGCCTTGTGTTAGTTGCATTCAATTGACGTGCCCACAGTTTGAATGATTTGGATGATTCGTATTCAGTGGATGGTATGGACTCGAGTTTATCGCAGACTCTAGTGGAAGACTGAAGCTTGAGTGTTGGAACAAATTGTAATTTATTTTGTAGATTTCACTAATGTTTGTAATGGATGATGATGTAATAAAGTTTTTAAATTTTCATTGTAAATTATAGTGTTTGTACAAATTTGATGTAAAAGATTATGTATTTGTTACGGAATTTCTGTGTATGGAATTTGGGCTGTTTCAGGTTGGTATCAGAGCCGACTTCAATTAGTAGTACTAAACATAATAAGGAAAATAAACGTACGTTGACACTAAATGAGTGTGAGTTAGTGTTTAGTCATGAATGTTATAGTTACTAAACTTGCATTTATGACTCTCTTCATGTACTGATTTTTCTTTTCCTTTTCTTTCTTTAGGATGTCAGATAACAAAAATCCTATCCAAGATTCGAGAAAGAGAAACATTTTGTTGTTAGTGATGAGGAGTTGGATCCCGAGGAGGAATTTGAGGAAGATCCTGAGGAGGAAGAGGAACCTCAAGAATCACGCCAACTTACACCTCCTCCAGTGGACTCTTCGGAAAATTCCTCAATTGACTCTTTAGCCTTAAGTAGGAAGGACCATAAGATAGCTGCACTTCGACACCAGCTGATCCGATATCAATGGAGGACATGGCAATTTTGGGGACAACGGTTGGAAGACCAGCAGCGCATTACGGCCATGCAGAATTAGGTGAAGGCTCGTAGACAATTTCAATACCAAGTGGTGCGACACTTCCATCAACTTAACAACATGTTAAAGTAGAAAAAGCAAATGTCCAAATGACGTCATGAACAGCTCCAAGGAGAAGTGGCCGAATTACGAGCAGAGCTCAGGAAGCCACGAGGGCCCGTAATATTTGAATATTTCAATTGTTGTTAGTAGTTTTATTGCTTCTTGTGAGATCTAGAACGCATAAAAAAGTCTAGACTCAAATAAATTATTTTTGTTTTATTATGGTTGGCTATGTATCGGATGCTTAATAATAAATAAAATGGAAAGTTTCATGATATATTGATGTGTTAATGTATGCGGTGATGTTTCTTAGAATAAGTTGGTATATTTTCGCTCGAACAGAAATGGAAGGACGTAGGACGGGACCGGCCATCAGCAATGGGCTTGATCTGGAGACAGAATTCACCAGGGTCTAGTAAACCCTGAACGCCTTCATAATGGTAGGTGTGGGACGAAATGTTGGGGCAGGACCGAAAGCTACAACTCCCGATCCAATCAAGAAAGTGGACTCATTCAAGCGAATGAAGCCACCGGTGTTTGAAAGACAGGCTGACCTTAATGCGGCAGACGACTGGGTCAGGCAAATAGAAATGGTGTTTGAAGTATTTGAAACCCCAGAGGTTAGCAAGGTGAAGTTAGCCTCCATTTAGTTGGAGAAAGATGCTAGTGTCTGGTGGTAGTCAGTGAAGAGAGCTTTTGGCGATGGACCAATGACTTGGGAAGCGCTCTTGGAAGAGTCCAGGGATCACTACTTCCCTATGGACATCCAAGAGAATAAGGTTATGCAATTTTTGAACTTGCAGCAAGGAGTATAACAATGAGAGAATATAAGACCAATTTTACCAAGCTATCAAGGTACGCACCAGAGTTGATTGTGGATGAAGCAAGGAAAGCTCGAAAGTTTGAGTCCAAGCTTAAGGTCTCGCATGATACCCTTGGGAATTAGAAAGTTTGACAAGCTGGTTTGAACAGCAGCTATGACCGAGTCAGACATGGAGCAGTTTTAGCAGGCTATGAAGAAGAAAGAAGGATGGAATAAAGGCAAAGGCATGCAGCGACAACCCATGCTGAGAACAAATTCCCGGCAAAGATGCCAAACAATAGAGTGACCACAACTCAGGGGATGGGATGTTACAACTACGGAGAGATGGGTCATTACAAGTCAGAATGTCCCAACCCACAGAAAGCCAGGGCTTGCTATAACTGTAGGAAGGAGGGACATATCAGGCTGAACTATCCACAATTGAAGCAAATAGGAGCTTATGGTAATAAAGCTGGGAAAATGGAGAAGCCATACTGGCAGGGGGCGAGTATTTGTGTTGACAAAGAAGATGTCAGATAATACCTTTCAAAAAGAGGAAAATATAGAATTTATGTCTAATACATTAGACAAACAGAAGTACACAGTACATACAAATACAACACCAAACATTACTCAATTAACCGGACCACCTGGTTATATTTCACAATAAATTGAGCAACAGATGATTCCACCACCAGCTGAATCATCTGTTACCCATGAAGAAATAATGGCTGAAAATAATCTAGTCACTTCTAACACCCCATTTTTTTTTCTTTTTTTAAAACTATTCCTTATTTAAATGTCTTCTAACATAATCTATTACTTATCTACACCAAATCTTACTTAGAAAAATACCCATAAATTTTTATTAAAAATTTCGGTTGAGTTTCCGCTGAAATATTTGCCCTTTTACAGATATTCCTGACTAAAATCTGCAAATAATTACAAAAATCAAGGTACCTTTAATATACATCAATCCTCCTTAGGCCGAGTCATTCAACATCACACAGGCAATAATATATACGGTTCTGGGTGCAAAATTCTTTATAACAAGCAAGATACAAATTAAAAAAAAAATATCTTTTGAAAACATATGAGTTTTAGAAAAACTTTTCAAAAACTAACCACGGAACCGGCTTTCATACCTCATCACAGCACTAAAGATATATTACCTTTTACAGTTATACCCACAATCTTCCATCTATATAATAAAACACAAAGAAAGCTATCAAGTGGCTCACACTCAATCTATCCCAAAATCAATGGACCAGATCTGCTCTCACAAAACATATTTTCCCGCCCAAATTTTCAAACCAAAAAATTTGAAAACCCACACAATCTCTCTTTTTCCCAAAATAACACCCCTACTCCCCGCTCTTTATCTCACTGTCTCCCTCTCTCTCTCTCTCTCCCTCTCCCTCTCCCCGCTCTCTCTCACTGTATCCCTCTCTCTCTTCCGGCGCCTCTTCAGCACCCCCCCCAACCTCCGACGTCTCTTCCCCCCAACCTCCGGCGCCTCTTCCGCGCCCCCCCCCCACCACTCCAGTCGCCAACCCCCCTACTACCTTCCGCTCTCATCCCTCCATAAAAATCCCCTTCCAACCTCTCCCTACCGTTCGATCCAAAATTTCAGACCCTCTTTCCCCCCTTCTCTCAATCTTTCCACCACTTCGAATCCTCTCTTTCCCCCTCAAATCAAACCCTAAAAAGCTCATCTTTCTCCACTCATAACCGTAGATTTTCCAAATCCTAGAATTCGTAGGTCAATGAGCGCGGTGAGAAGTTCGATTTCAAGGAGTCGCGGCATTCGAATCGGAGTCGATGGATTCGTTGGGAAGCGAATCGGGGGGGGGGGGGCATTAGGAGCGAGGGTTTCGTGCTAAACGAAGATCCTTCAGGTATTTGTTTAATTTCGTATTTGTTTAATTCGGCATCACAATGTTCAGGTATTTGTTTAATTTCGTAATTGTTAGAACGCTTTTGATTTATTTTTTTATCGCTTGAAATTTTGGTTCTCTTATGTTTAGTATAGTAAAGGTAGGATCTTTGATCTGTGTGATAATACAGGAACAAGTTGATTGTTTGCTGTAAGAGAATCATATATGGAAGAAATATATATTGCATTTGTTGCGGATTGTTTGCTGTGTAATAATTACATTGCACAAAACTGGATCCTACATTGGGAATCAGTAATAATACAGGAACAAGATATTGCAATTTTGGTTCATTTTCTCTTGGAAATCTAAAAGAAGTTGATTGTTTTTTTTTCCCGTTGAATTATAATTTTGAAATCATATATGGGGTTTGCAATACAAAATTACAGTGGGTTACTCTTTGCCTCGATAGTCTAGATTGAATTTGAACCGATATCATGTATTCCTGTAGCTCCAGTTTTATCAAAGAGTTTGAACTGAAATTATGATATGGGAATATATAACTTTAGATGTGATATTGTGATTTTATCCCTTTTTCAATTGGTGGGTATTTTCAAATGTTCTGACTGTGGACTAGGTTGTGTACGGCAGGACATTTTCCAAACCGTTACGTGGGTTGGGCATCCAGAGACCCGTTTTACATTTGATTTAGTGGCTGATGAGCATGTTACCCAGGTAACTTATTTGGGTTTGTGAAATTCTCTTTTAATAGTAACTACTTATTGATAGTTTATTCTTAGAGAATATATGATTGTTGTTCATTTTACAGGATTTTTTTTAAAGTGGCTAGAGTACCTATGGTGGAAAATTGTGTGGGAGGTTACAATAGCTGCATGTTCGCTTATGGTCAAGTGAGTTTCCTTTGCGTGTTTTTTTATTCCCCAATTTATAATTATTTTTCACCATATACTAATGGAAACATGGACTTTTTATTTACAACTAATTATTGTCATACTATTCAAACTTCAGCTACATAGTTTTTTGGAGCATGTCTAAAGCACTAGAGAGGTATGACATAGGCTTTTAGAATTGTACTGGGGATTTAGTGGCATTCCAAGAATGCATACCCGTACACATAGAGTACTTGAAGCATTACATGCTTCACCTGAGAAAATTAGTTGGTCGAACAGAAGCACAGAAAATCATCAACAACTCCATGGTTGTAATCAGTGCTGGTACTAATGATTTTGTCCAAAATTACTTTTTTTACTCAAACAGATCGAAGCAACTCGCAGAGCCGCAGTACGAGGACTACTTGGTCTCATTAATGTCTGGATACATCAAGGTTTCAATATCTAACCCCTTCATATAATTTGGTATTTTTGACGTAATGTGATTGATTGACTACTAAGACATTTGTTTAATTTTTTTAAGTTCAATTCGAAATGCAAAGATTAGATCAGAAGAGAGAGGAATCACACCGTCAGTGGATGTAAGTACAGATGTCTCCATCTGCGACTTTTCCTTCATCATAATGGTTCATAGAGATTTTATGCTGTTTCCCTTCAAAAGAGAGTTTTTGTGCAATTTTATATGTCCAATTTGTTCTCTTTCTTCAAATTAAATATTTGTTCCTTCAATGACTTCTAGATAAATGACTTTGTTTCTTTCTGTACCTTTAGAATCTCGCAGTATATCTGAACATATCTGAAAAGAAAGTGAGAAATGCTACAAAGCTACTAAATCCGCAACAAATGTTTTGTGCAATGTAATTATTCCTCTCCTTTTATTAAGTTTTCTAGAAAAGCAGGTTGTCAGTAAAGTATTTTCTTTAGATAAGGAAGTATTTCCCTCTCCCAATGGCCTACAGGGTGAGACTCTTCCCGGTGTAAGTTTAGCAACTTCATGTATTTAGAAATAAAGTTAATCTCTATGCAAATGTATATTAACTGAATTCTATTTTCCTTCTACTGTTGTAGTGCATCGCAGATAACAACCCTGAAAATATCCCTTGCATGAATTTGAAGAATGGTCCCTCAAGGTCATCTAAGCAAGTTTTAATATATATTGCATTTGTTGAAAAGATTGAACTTTCATCATGAACTTATGTAGCAATTTTCAGTAAATTTAAAATTTTCTTTCGGAAATGAACTGTAAATTATTCTAAAACCTCATTAATATTCTAAAAAGTTGAACCACAATAAATCATTAATACATTGGTAACAAAGTAATTCATATAAAGTGTACACCTCATAATTATTCTCGCTGTAGAACATATTAACTTTCCTTGAATCTGTATCAACACATATTCTTAACAAATTGGTCTTCCGTTTAGTTAGATATGTCCTTGCACTCAGAAGAATAATTTAGAAAAAAACTGTATACTCACTGGGATTTCTGTAATTGCTCATTTCAGGATGAAGTTAGCAAGCTTCTATGCGCAACAATTAGTGAGCGAGAGCGAGACATTATAAGGCACTATTTCGGTATTGACATTGAATGTCATACATGGGAGGATATAAGTAGGCAGTAAGTACTTCTCATCCAGCTTGAAAATGTATTAAAAGTGGTTGATAAATCTATAGTTGATTCTTATTCTGATCATTCAGAAACATATAATTCTACTCATAATTTATTTTGACATACATTTAATTTGACATATAGTTCTGACAGTTGACATACATTTAATTTGACATATAATTTTTCAGTATGAAACTAACACACCAAGAAAGGATGATGAGATTAGGGAGGTTACAAATTAACTCACAGTTGAAACCTCATCAGCTTGCTTTCCAATCCCTATATGAGAAAGTACTAGCTAAAGGTACAAAAATAATTTCCAACAATTTTTAATAGGCTAAAGCAAGTATGAAAATTGAAGAAGGATTAATATATCTATTAAAACTAGGACTAAGGTAATGTTTTTTGTTCATATTTTGATACCTGTTGCGATGTGACTGAAACCTGATGTTCAAATCTATATGAGCAGAGTAAGAAATTCGCAAATGACACACAACAACATGTTTTGGGAGCAAATATCTGAACATAAAGTAAGATAAACATCCAATCGATGTCTTTAAATGATACAAAATCAACTCTGTAAGTGCTAAATAGCAAATGGTAAGTGAAGGGCGCTACTTTGGAATGCTCCTTCCATCTAAGGCATTTCTTGCCTCCGCTATAGTCTGTAAGTCCATGAACTAGATTAATGCCTATACATAAAAATAGATCTCAAATAGGTTAGAGTTCTTCAAGTGCGTTCAGAAGGTTTTTATAAAATAATCAAATGCAATTAACCTAAAATCCTGCAGCCTTTTCGAAGGTAGCAATTTTGTAAATGAATCCAAAGACAGAGAACACCTGAAACAAAGTTGTAGATAGATAAGTATTAAGCAAAGCAGTAGCCATACTAGGGACAATACAATTCAGTCCCTGAAGACATCAACACATCACTTTAGAAACGCAGGATGGCATCTGTAGTTAGAACATGACATTTATCAAAACTCCAGTGGCATTACACATGTGCTTAATACCTTACAGGTTGATGTTGACTTGGAAAAAACAGTAAGTGAAGCTTTTCATTGTGTTCTTAGCCCATTAATTAATTGTCCACTTACATTCAAAATTGATATTTTTTTATTGCAACTGTTACTTTCAATCTATATTACAACTGTTATACCCGGCCTTTTTTTCTGGTAGATTATTTCCCATTAGAAATAGTAAGAGTTTACAATTATCTCGCGACGCCCTAAAGCCCCCCCCCCCCCCCCCCCCCCCCCCTCTTCTCTCGACGCCCCGCCTCCTGAAGCTAGCCCCGACGCCCCACCTCATCGATTGCCCTCCTCGACTGTGTTTCAAGGTATAAAGTCGAGTTCTTTATTGTAGTTTCATGTTGTTCTTTTAATTTGGGATTGAAATTCGGGTAACTTGGGATTGAAATTCTTGCTTGTTGATTGAAATTTGGGTAACCGTTAACTCGAACTTGCAACCTCTTGCTCACTACAATGAGGCTTTACCACTAAATCACTGATGAACACATTATTATTCACTTTTTAAGAGCAATAATCTTAATATAATTAGACATTTAAAAGCTCTATATGTGGTATTTATGCTTCTTTTCTCTTTCTCTGCAGGAAACAGCCTATAAACAGCAAAACGAAGCAAATTCAGGATGATACACAGGAAACTGAAGAGGCAGTCGACTGGTCATGATGATAGGCGACTGGACAGAGGAAATCAAGTTTTACACAGCTGCTCGACCAAGTCGACTGTTCCCAAAACATCAGTCGACTGGGCGGATGAATCATGAAAATACTGAAGTCTCGACACAGTCGACTTACTCCCAAGGACAGTCGACTGATAGGCGGCGGAGTACACAGATCAGATATTCGAAGATTCACCTGCATCTAATTTCACATCTATTTGAATCCAGATTTAGGCAAATCAAATCTAGAGACTGGGGGTTTCCAAGTGGACGTGGTAAACAGATAAGGAAGGAAAGGAGAAAAGAGAAAGATATTAATCATCAAATCAAATAAAGAAGGACCTTCCTGAAAAAGTGGAAACCCTAATTCTCAGCCGTACTCTATAAATATCAGAAGAGAACGACTCCATTGGGATATAAGATATATCTCGTGGACACAACTTAATCAGAGAGTTCCCAACCATCAAGTCACCAAACCGTGCTTCACTCCATCAACATCGAAGAGGGAGAGAGAAGATCCAGCAACCAGAAGGCAGTCGACTGTGTGACAGACAGTCGACCATATTGCCGGAATCCATTAGTTTATTTCTTCTTCTCTCTTTATTCTTTTATGATCATGTATTTGAACTTGTTAAGCAATAAAAGTATTATTATGTGGAACTAATTTCATAGTTGGGTAGATCGAAACCGTAGTTATGTAGTGCTATATTCTTCTGAGATCTTCTAATTACTTATTGATTGAATCTGGTTGAATTGACATAGATTAATAATCATCAAACTTGGATCTCGAAGTCTGAGAGCAGTCGACTGAGGTGAGAGCCAGTCGACTGACATACAGCACGTGAGAATATCAAGTTTATGTTATCATTTATCTAAATCTGTTATATGAAGCATATTGAGACGACCGAATCTCGTGCTCATAATTTGTAACAAAGGAATCTTTAGGGGTTCTTGGTTCAATCAACTTAAGGAATCTAGATCTGATACCAATTTCTAGAACCTTGAGTGTTTGTTCGTTTCCACTGATCTTATGTTTTCTTTAAGAACAACTTAGTAAATACTAGGCTGACTACTTGATGAAAGAAACGAATTAGAGTAGATACCATGCCTAATTCTTGGCTTAGGGAAACAATACTTTAAGGAGTAGATACCATGCCCTTGAAGTGAACAAACATGAGTAATTGGAAGTAAGTTCAGAAGGTGACTTAGCATTACTAACTATTGGTGGAGATCAACAACCCAACTACTCAAGAGATATTTGTGATTCAACAATTCCTTCTTAGTTTTAATCTTTTTATTCCTTTTAGATCTTTGAAACAACTCATTATGATTTTTATTATTTTCTATTGATTAGTTAGTTGAAATCTACAATCTCTGTGGGATCGACCCTTGCTATTACTACGATTCGATTCGTGCACTTGCGAGGTTTTATAATTTGTGTCTAGTTAGTCTATTTAATTAGGTAGCTAGATTACCAACAACAAGTTTTTGGCGCCGTTGCCGGGGATTGTTTAGTATTTTAACTTACAAGTCAGTAGAATTTTATTAGTTTTTCTTTTCTTTTATTAATAATTTTTCTTTTAGGTTACAGGACTTCGGTGAATGCACGGTAGACGATCACTTCGACCAGAACTACTACCAATTGACGCGGAAACAGAACGCACTTTGCACAGACTAGGTAAGTTATTTGCAGCACACCAGTCGACTTCCCACACGAACCAGTCGACTGATCAGAGACCTAGTACACATACAGCAATGGCAGAAGAAACACCCAATCGCGTACCAATGCAGGACAAATTCACTCCTAAGAATATTGAGCAACCTTCCTGCATTGCTTTTCAACCTAATGCCACAGGGAACATGCATTTATCTCCTCATTTACTTAGTATGGTTCCCCACTTTAGTGGCAAACCAGATGAAGAGCCTCATCTTCACCTGCAAGACTTTTTCGATCTTTGCAGGACACAAAGCGTCCAAGGGCTTACTGCTGAACAAATCAGGTTAATCTTGTTTTCTTTTTCTTTAAAACTTAATGCTAAGTTGTGGTATAATTCTTTGGAACCAGGATCAATTAATTCATGGGAGCAATTGGCAACGAAATTTTTGAAAGAGTTCTTTCCAGCCCAGAAAACCAAACAGTTAAAAAGGGAGATTCAACTCTTCCAACAAAAAGATGGAGATCTATTCTTCGAGGCATGGAAGGATTTCAAGAGCAAGCTTCTCAAGTGTCCTACTCATAATCTGCCTAAAGACGATCAGGTACAAGCTTTTTATGAAGGTTTAAATGACACTAACAAGGCAATTGTTGATGCAGCTTGCAATGGAATTTTGATGCGGAAAAGTGGAGAAGAAGCCATTGAACTTTTTGAAGAACTCAGCGAGAACTCCCAACAATTCTCAACAAGAAGGGGACCTACGAAAAAACAGGGAGTTTACGAGATCTCTAATAATAATAACATTCAATTAGAAATGACAAACATGAATAAAAAAATTGATATGCTTGTTAATGTAATGTCGACAATGGGTGGAGTTAAAAATCAAACAAATGAAATGTGTGCAATTTGTTCACATTTAGATCACACAACTGATACATGTCCCATGTCTACTTTCACAGATCAGGAGCATGCGAATTATGTGGGGCGAGGAGTATTTCCACCAAAGAACAATCCATACTCGAACACATATAACCCAGGATGGAGGAATCATCCAAACTTCTCATGGAGCAATAATCAAAATAATCAAGGGAATCAATTCACACAAGGACATGCACGAAACCCTCAGATGGGAAGTGGGTTTGAAAGACCAGCTCCAGAACAGAAGAAGTTGGATTTTGAAACCACTGTTCTTCAATTGCTCCAACAACAACATCAAACAAGCAACCAACAAGGACAAGCAATTCAGAAGTTGGAAACCCAAATTGGTCAGATTGCAAAAGAGCTAAACGAAAGAAAGGCAGGTGAACTTCCTTCACAAACCATACCAAACCCTGGAGGTCAAGAACAGCTCCAAGCAGTCACAACCCTAAGAAATGGTAAGATAATTGACAACATGGTTGGAACACACACAGACAAGCCAGTCAGTAAACCAGTCGACTGTTCTTACAAACCAGTCGACTGCACAGACAAATCAGAAAAACAACCATCAAAAGCTTTGGGTTCAAGTAAGGTAAGTGAAAAAGTAGGGACAGTTCCACCACCATTCCCTCAAAGGTTAGTCAATAAAAAGAAAGAACAACATTTATTTGACGTCTTTGAAACTCTCAAAAAGGTAGAAATTAATATCCCCCTACTTGACGCTATTAAACAAATTCCTTCTTATGCCAAATTTTTGAAAGACTGTTGTACTCACAAAAGAACATTTCAGGTTAAGGAGGATGTGGCTTTGACAGAAGAAGTGAGCGCTGTATTATTAAGAAAACTACCACCTAAACTGAAAGATCCAGGTAGTTTCACCCTTCCTTGCAAAGTTGGTGAGCACTTCTTTGAAAAAGCACTGTTAGACTTGGGGGCAAGCATCAACCTTCTTCCTTATTCTGTTTACGAAAAGCTTGGATTGGGGGAACTCAAGCCAACATCCATCACTTTGCAATTGGCTGATCGCAGCATAAAAAGACCTAGAGGTATTTTAGAAGATGTCCTAGTTCAGGTAAATGATTTTATTTTGCCTGCTGATTTTGTTGTGTTAGATATGGAGGAATCTTCAATGTCATCATCTCTATCGATCATATTAGGTAGGCCCTTTATGAGTACAGCTGATATAAAAATTTGTGTTAAAAAGGGCATTATAAGTATGAAGATAAACGGAGAAAAAGTGGAATTTAAAATGTTTGATACACTAAAATTACCACAAGATGATCATGAATGCTATAATATTGATGTGGTGCAGGAGATTGTTGATCAAACATTTCAGGTACATAGCGTTGAACCACTACAAGCCACAATCACGCAATCTCTAACTTTATCTCATATTGAACAGGAATACGATGACTGGGAGATTGCAGAGACAGTACATCACCTTGAAACTCCACAGTCATATTCAGGTAAGCCTGCACCTTTATTTAAAAAATTGGTGTCTGATAAAAAGTGTTCTTCTACAGATCAGGCGACTGATGACCAGAGTAAGTCGACTGGTGCTCTAACCAGTCGACCAAATCCAGACAACCAGAACAAGTCGACCGCTGACATGGACCAGTCGACTGTACAGAAGCATCCAGACATTGAACTCAAACAGCTGCCCGATCATTTGAAACATGCCTTTTTAGGTGAGAACCAGACGCTACCAGTAATAATTGCTGCCAACTTAACTGCACAGGAAGAAGAAAAGCTGCTGAAGGTATTGCGAGAACACAAAAATGCAATAGGATGGACCATTGCAGACATCAAGGGAATAAGTCCATCCAAATGCATGCATAGGATATTGCTTGAGAACGATGCAAAACCTAGCAGAGAGGCACAGAGAAGGCTCAACCCCAACATGAAGGAAGTGGTAAGAGCAGAAATTTTGAAGCTACTAGATGTTGGCATCATCTATCCTATCTCAGATAGCAAATGGGTAAGTCCTATACATGTGGTTCCTAAGAAAAGTGGAGTTACGGTGGTAACAAATGAAGAGAATGAACTTATCCCAACAAGAGTAACCACAGGTTGGAGGGTATGCATTGATTATAGGAAACTGAACAATGAAACCAGGAAAGATCACTTCCCTCTTCCTTTTATTGATCAAATGTTAGAAAGATTAGCAGGATATAGTCATTATTGTTTTTTAGATGGTTATAGTGGCTATAATCAAATTGCTATTGCTCCAGAAGATCAAGAAAAGACCACTTTTACATGCCCATTTGGTACTTTTGCTTACAGGAAGATGCCGTTTGGATTGTGCAACGCTCCAGCTACATTTCAAAGATGCATGATGAGCATATTTTCAGACATGGTGGAGAGGTTCATCGAGGTATTTATGGATGATTTTAGTGTTTTTGGATCTAGTTTTGATGAATGCCTTAACCATTTGCAGCTGGTGCTTAAAAGATGTGAAGAATGCAATTTAGTGCTGAATTGGGAGAAGTGCCATTTTATGGTACAACAAGGTATTGTGTTGGGACATGTGGTGTCCAAAAGGGGAATAGAGGTAGACAAGGCAAAAATTGACATCATATCAAACCTACCCCCTCCCACTACAGTTAAGGGTATTAGGAGTTTTCTAGGACATGCAGGGTTTTATAGACGATTTATAAAAGACTTTTCAAAAATCTCCAAACCCCTTTGTGACTTGTTGGCTAAGGATGTTGAGTTTGTATGGACAGAAGAATGTACAAATGCTTTTAATACATTAAAGAATCTTCTCATTTCTGCACCTATAGTCATGGCACCAGATTGGAGCCATCCTTTTGAGCTCATGTGTGATGCAAGTGATTACGCCTTAGGGGCTGTTTTAGGTCAAAGAATCAATAAGAAACCACATGTTATTTACTATGCTTCTCGAACTCTAAACGATGCACAGCTAAATTATTCTACAACTGAAAAAGAAATGTTAGCTGTTATTTTTGCTGTAGAGAAGTTTAGATCATATTTAATTGGTTCTAAAGTTATTGTTTTCACTGACCATGCTGCTTTGAGATATTTGTTGGCTAAAAAGGAAGCTAAGCCTAGGTTGATCAGATGGGTGCTGCTGCTTCAAGAATTTGATCTTGAGATTAGAGACAAGAAAGGATGCGACAATGTTGTGGCAGATCACATGTCCAGATTACTGCACGAGGACGAGAGAAATGTGCCCCCGCTGAATGAAAATTTCCCAGATGAACAATTATTTGCAATAAATATTCACACCCTCGGGGCAGTCGACTGGTCCCTCAACCAGTCGACTTGTCTCTCTGAACAACTACCCTGGTTTGCTGATATTGTCAATTTTCTAACCGCTCATGTTTTTCCTCCAGGTATGACACATCAGGAAAGGAAAAGATTGGTGGATCTTAGCAAACACTATTATTGGGATGATCCTTATTTATTCAAATTTTGCTCTGATCAAATTATAAGAAGATGTGTGGCAGACGAGGAACAAAGGAGTATTCTACAACATTGCCACCAATATGCTTGTGGAGGACATTTTGGGCCAAAGAGAACAGCACTTAAGGTATTGCAATCTGGTTTTTATTGGCCTAAAGTATTCAAAGATGCTTTTTCTTTTTGCAGGACTTGCGACAAATGCCAAAGGACAGGCAACATCTCTTCTAGAAATCAAATGCCACTACACAACATACAAGTAATCGAGCTTTTCGATGTTTGGGGAATCGACTTCATGGGTCCATTTCCTAACTCATTTGGTTATTTATATATACTTGTTGGTGTGGATTATGTGTCTAAATGGGTCGAGGCTGTCCCCTCACGAACTAATGATCACAAAGTTGTTGTCAAGTTTTTGCAGGAGAACATTTTCACTAGGTTTGGTACACCACGAGCAATAATAAGTGATGGAGGGAGCCACTTCAATAACTACCCATTTGCTTCTTTAATGAAGAAATATGGGATTACACATAGAGTGGGTACTCCATATCACCCTCAAACCAGTGGACAGGTGGAGCTTAGCAATAGAGAGATCAAGAGCATCTTGGAAAAAACAGTCAATCCAAGCAGAAGGGATTGGTCACTACGCTTGAACGATGCATTATGGGCCTATAGAACCGCTTTCAAGACACCTATTGGCATGTCACCATACCGTTTGGTCTTTGGAAAAGCATGTCATCTGCCGGTGGAGTTGGAACACAGAGCTTATTGGGCTATCAAAAAGTTCAATTTTGATATGAAACAGGCAGGTGACAAAAGGAGATTGCAACTAAATGAGCTTGAAGAATTGAGGCACGATGCATATGAAAATGCCAAGCTATACAAGGAAAGGACCAAGTTGTACCATGATAAGCAGCTGGCACGGAAGGAGTTTTATGAAGGACAAAAGGTATTGATCTACAACTCAAGATTAAGACTCTTTCCAGGCAAGCTCAAGTCAAGATGGTATGGACCATATATCGTCACAAAAGTCTTTCCACATGGTGCATTGGAAGTTCACAGCGAAGAACGAAATCAAACATTCAAGGTGAACGGACACAGGGCGAAGCCATACATAGAGATGAGTCTAGAACCGCAAGAGGAAGATGTGAATCTTCAAACCATTCAATACATTGCATGAACTCATCATGTCTAGCTGAAGACATGAAACACAGCGCTTATTGGGAGGCAACCCAACTTTCAGGGGAGTATTTACACTTTCCCTTTATTTTATTCATTATTATTCATTTTTATTTTTATTTTTCAGTCTCTCCTTACTAGATGGTAACACATGCCTATGTCTTATGTTTTGTGCGAACATTGAGGACAATGTTCCATCTAAGTGTGGGGGTATTAGTTAGTTATATTTGGAATCTTTTGAATTTTTTTTAGGATAAACAATTTCTTATAAAGTAAGAGTAAGGATACTTATTTACTTTAGGATTGTTGAGTTTCATAATTCCCTACAAAATTGTGCGAGTCATGCGATTATACAAACAAATGTGATGCTTTTTCTGATAATTATTCCCTTTAGATCTAGTCCTAAATCGAGTTTAAGTAAATAGAGTGATACAATATATGTATATATATTTGAATAAAGTCAGTCTACTCCAATGTTTTGAGGGCTTAGTAACTAGGGGTATTCATCACCAATGTTTACCTTTACGTCAAACGGCAACTTGAAATATGAGTATGCAAAGCACTTTAATGTTTGTGACTTGTTGAGTAACCGGGTGGATACATCACAAATGTTTCGCATTCGCATCAAAAGACAAGTGACAACTTTAAAGAAGAGACTAATAAAAAATAAAAAAAAAAAAAAAAAAAAAAAAAAAAAAAAAAAAAAAAAAACTCTAGTTTGCTACTGGATTTGTAGTAGAGAAAAGGGATAATCACAGACTGAGTAGATGCATACTATAACTACATTAATCGCATGACAAATATGATTAAGTTTGGGATTTATGAATAGACAATTGCACTAAAGAAAGTGGGTATGTTTAATTTTACTTTATCTGAAATTGTTTGTAGTTTTATATTTTTCATTTTGATGTCCACATAATAAGAAATCTTGATGGTTGAGCTTATTCTGATTATTACTCCCTTGTTCATAAATTCACTTTTTGCTTGAGGACAAGCAAAAGCTAAGTGTGGGGGTATTTGATGAACACATTATTATTCACTTTTTAAGAGCAATAATCTTAATATAATTAGACATTTAAAAGCTCTATATGTGGTATTTATGCTTCTTTTCTCTTTCTCTGCAGGAAACAGCCTATAAACAGCAAAACGAAGCAAATTCAGGATGATACACAGGAAACTGAAGAGGCAGTCGACTGGTCATGATGATAGGCGACTGGACAGAGGAAATCAAGTTTTACACAGCTGCTCGACCAAGTCGACTGTTCCCAAAACATCAGTCGACTGGGCGGATGAATCATGAAAATACTGAAGTCTCGACACAGTCGACTTACTCCCAAGGACAGTCGACTGATAGGCGGCGGAGTACACAGATCAGATATTCGAAGATTCACCTGCATCTAATTTCACATCTATTTGAATCCAGATTTAGGCAAATCA
This sequence comes from Hemerocallis citrina, assembly GCA_017893485.1. Taxonomy (NCBI): domain Eukaryota; kingdom Viridiplantae; phylum Streptophyta; class Magnoliopsida; order Asparagales; family Asphodelaceae; genus Hemerocallis; species Hemerocallis citrina. Next base: position 218,403,435 of record CM030361.1, on the reverse strand, counting down.
AATCTAGAGACTGGGGGTTTCCAAGTGGACGTGGTAAACAGATAAGGAAGGAAAGGAGAAAAGAGAAAGATATTAATCATCAAATCAAATAAAGAAGGACCTTCCTGAAAAAGTGGAAACCCTAATTCTCAGCCGTACTCTATAAATATCAGAAGAGAACGACTCCATTGGGATATAAGATATATCTCGTGGACACAACTTAATCAAAGAGTTCCCAACCATCAAGTCACCAAACCGTGCTTCACTCCATCAACATCGAAGAGGGAGAGAGAAGATCCAGCAACCAGAAAGCAGTCGACTGTGTGACAGACAGTCGACCATATTGCCGGAATCCATTAGTTTATTTCTTCTTCTCTCTTTATTCTTTTATGATCATGTATTTGAACTTGTTAAGCAATAAAAGTATTATTATGTGGAACTAATTTCATAGTTGGGTAGATCGAAACCGTAGTTATGTAGTGCTATATTCTTCTGAGATCTTCTAATTACTTATTGATTGAATCTGGTTGAATTGACATAGATTAATAATCATCAAACTTGGATCTCGAAGTCTGAGAGCAGTCGACTGAGGTGAGAGCCAGTCGACTGACATACAGCACGTGAGAATATCAAGTTTATGTTATCATTTATCTAAATCTGTTATATGAAGCATATTGAGACGACCGAATCTCGTGCTCATAATTTGTAACAAAGGAATCTTTAGGGGTTCTTGGTTCAATCAACTTAAGGAATCTAGATCTGATACCAATTTCTAGAACCTTGAGTGTTTGTTCGTTTCCACTGATCTTATGTTTTCTTTAAGAACAACTTAGTAAATACTAGGCTGACTACTTGATGAAAGAAACGAATTAGAGTAGATACCATGCCTAATTCTTGGCTTAGGGAAACAATACTTTAAGGAGTAGATACCATGCCCTTGAAGTGAACAAACATGAGTAATTGGAAGTAAGTTCAGAAGGTGACTTAGCATTACTAACTATTGGTGGAGATCAACAACCCAACTACTCAAGAGATATTTGTGATTCAACAATTCCTTCTTAGTTTTAATCTTTTTATTCCTTTTAGATCTTTGAAACAACTCATTATGATTTTTATTATTTTCTATTGATTAGTTAGTTGAAATCTACAATCTCTGTGGGATCGACCCTTGCTATTACTACGATTCGATTCGTGCACTTGCGAGGTTTTATAATTTGTGTCTAGTTAGTCTATTTAATTAGGTAGCTAGATTACCAACAACAATCACAGTGGCATGCACATCAACCTTTTATTTTATTTGTTTAGTTATTGATTACGATCTATATTCTTTTGCAGACATTATGCCGCGAGTTCATCATTAATGTTGGTCCAGATTTTAGATTGCTATGGAACACTGTGAAATCTTTTCTTGATCCTAAAACAACTTCAAAGATACATGTAAGAAAGAATGTTTTTTGTCCCTTGCAGCTTATTTATCTAGAGATTGAGAAATATATTTACTTTTAATTTCACTTCAGGTTCTTGGAACCAAGTTCCAAAATAAGTTACTTGATATAATTGATTCAAGGTAAGTTCTGTCTTTTTCGTTATAACCTATTAATCATTATTTCTTTGTATTGTTTTTCTCAGCTTCCGTTTTGTATGCTTTTCTACAGTGAATTGCCAGATTTCCTTGGGGGCTCTTGCATCTGCTCTGAACATGGAGGGTATCTTAATTCAGACCTGGGCCCCTGGAAAGATCCTCATGTATTGAAGGTATAAAAATTTTGTTCTCATATGGTGATCAAGAATGCCCATTTAAGCTAAAATTCTGATGATTCAACTGTAACCTGATGGTTCTTGATGGAGAAGCCCAATGTGCTAGGCAAATTATTACTGTTTCTAATAGCGAAAATTGTTGCTTATGCTAAGCCACAATACCCAGCAGTAAGATCCGTAACAATGTTTGATATCTCAAGTGAATTATTTAATAGGGGTCTGAAGTTCAATTTCTCTGTCTACTTGGACCAGATAAAGTATCGCGATACTTCTACTCCCAAGTCTGGATCAGAAGCTGAAGATATCACCTCTGGAAAATCAGCACGTAGTTACATTGCACAATCTCAGTTGACCCCTGTATGCGAAGAGGTAAAATAACCATTTCTTTGACTAAACAAATATTGTTAAGTAACTAGGATTGCCCGTGGGACGTGCCTACGGCACGTATTCGGGACTGCATATAAATTTCTAAAAAAATTAAAACAAAAAAGGTGGGTGTAAACAAAAAAGGTGGGTGTTTAAAATGTTTTTCTAATACGACGTCTTTAAAATGTTTCATACGGCATGTTATCGCGACGTCTTAACTTTCTTTAAAATATTTAGTAAAAATTTCGATGGAATATCTCATGAAATATTATTCCTTTGGCTCTGGGAAATATATATTAGGCTCTGGGAAATACAACAAAACTTTTAAGAGGTAATGTCATTCAATTAGATAACCAGCACGCGACATTACTTTCTTGAGGGGAAGCAGAGGTGTATTTCCTCTTAAAAGTTTTGTTGGTTACTTCCTCTACATCAAAAAAATAACCTACATGGCATGCTGGTTATTTCCCACGGGCAATAATGTAAATTTCAGAGACAAAAATTTACACGAAAATTTCGAGAGATTACCTCTTAAAAGTTATCAGGGGTTATGATAGAGCAGCAATTAAGTATAATGGTAGGGATGCTGTGACCAACTTCGATCCTAAAATCTACGAGAATGAGCTGAATTCTGTTGGTAAGTCAAGTTAGTTATTAATGTTTAGAGACGATGAGGACAAGAACTATTTGTTCTGTGTGTTGATTGTTGATGTTTGTGATAATGTTGTAGCTATTAATACTGATCATGATCTTGAGCTGAGCTTGGGTAGCTTGAGTTTGAAGATAAGTAGTATTGAAGCTATGGATGAAGAAGGGTCGAACTCAATGGGGATGGACCAGCAAGTGCAAATAGCATTCAGTTCAAATTGGAATCGAAATACCAGGCCGAAGGTACTGTCTTTGATTATTGATATCCATCCTTAAAGAAATCTATGGTTTGGTCTCTTAATTGCAGGATTTGTGATTGAATAATGATTTTGCCTACATAGTTTTGTCAATCCACTAACACTTTCTCTTTTAAGCAAACATGCATTGTGTTTTACCGTACTCGAGTAGAAACCATAATAATCACTGAATACCTAATTTAACAACAGATGGGTTATGACAGAAATTACGCAAACTTGGAAGACACCAAGGACAAACATTTTTATATTTTGAAAAATGTAGAAATCATGTAAGGTAGAATACATCAATGTCTACTGCCAAATACACATTTATATAAATCATTCTTCACGAAGACGTGCATATATTTAACTTTTTACAGGGCTTTTATATACTGCATCGTTCTCGGAAACGTGCCATAGGCACGTGTCCACGGGCATACCTCCTCCAAAATCTCCTCCAAAATCAATGGCCGAGATTTAACTTTACAAAATATAATTTTCCGCTCAAAATTTCAAATCCCACACATTTCAAAATTCACACATACACTCTGCCCCAAAATAACCCCCATTCTCTCTTTCTCACTGTCTCTCTATCTTCAATCTCATAACCAATTTCCCCTATTGGCAACAGGTTGAGAATAATTTTCATCTTTATTATTATGATGAATTTTTATGTTCATTGGTTAGTTATACTTTGGGTTTTGTATTTTGTAGGTTTTTGATGCGGATCAGAAGAGGGTAGGCAGAGCTGTCTTGCTTCAAAGGAATCGGCCCTAAAACTGTTAGTTTCTTCATCTATGTCCTTTCTCAACTGTAGCATGTTCGATTTGATTTATTTTTACATATTCATGATGTATGACATAGACCAATTGGCTGTAGAATAAGTAAAATTGAAGGAGCATTTGTGCTAACTTCTAAATTAGCAATTGCCCTAGATAGATATCGAGGAAGTTGTGATAATGCTTTTGTAAGAGTATGCTATGTCATGTTTTGAAGGTGATTTTGTTCCCATTTCTACACAGGGTAACTATCATTTCCCTTCCACTTTATTAATTAGTATCACTATTTTAGTTCTCAATTCTAATTCTCTTTGTTGGTTTGAATTCAGGGCCACTGGACAAGGATAACTGAACCAGTTGGAGGATCGGAAGACTTTCTTACAAGCCTCCAATGCATGATATAAACGCCCCAGATCTTTACATACCTTTCATGGCCTTTGCGACTTATGTACTTCTCACGGGTTTTTCATTAGGTGTTTTGGGAAGGTGAGTTTGTCATGGTAAACAATTTCTGATTTTCCTTTTTTGTACATATATGGTAAAATATTTTCACATGTGTGTTCCTCATACTCATTTTTGGCAAATTTGTACGGGTCATTTACCCTCAAAACCTTATAGAATGTCTTTTTATACCATAAGCTTTGTGCTCTTAGACTCCCAACCTTAATTTCTCCCAAGTTTGAGGCACCTAACTGACACCATTATACTTTCTCTGCATGCATAGATAAAGCTCAATTAGATTGGAGCTGACTGAACAAAAATTTTGTGACACCATTCAGTCATCTTCGTTAAGACTATTTTACAATATTTATGTTCTGATCTTGAAAGTTTTGGTATCCTTAAATTCTGCATGATTTTCTTCGCCAGTTCTCTTTTATCACTTGGTTTTAAATTAATGATGACATGTTAGAAATTTGTGGAGATTAACATGCTAATAACTTTGAGGAGGCACTCATTTAACAAATAGTTCGATCGTCATTGCTTATTCAGGTTTACCCCAGAAGCTTAATTTGAGCTTGAAGTTCACCAAAGGATTAGTAGGTTGGTTTATGCAGGTCCTCCTCTTAAAAGGTCTTCTCTTCTCCATGGGCATTGGGGAGGCCCCACTCTTGGACATAGTCGCTTATGGCGGCTATGCCTTTGCCAACGTGTCCCTAGCTTGCTGTTCTCTCGAGGATCCTGTGGAGCTACTCCTACTACTTCTTAGTTGCTGCCGTGGATGTGCGGTTGTATGAGCGTTTTTTTTGGTGAAGACCATGAAAAGGGTTCTGTTGGGGGGCTCAAGGAGCTACGACGAGATCAATAGGCATCACTATCTCTTGATCTTCATGGCTGTGGCTCAGTTCCCTCTGTTGTTCTGGCTTGGAAATCTTGGTGCCTAAGTTTTTCTACGTTATGATGGTTACTTCATGTAGTCAAGAATTCATGTTCAGATGTGTTCATCAAATTCTTTATAGTTGTTATTTTCATAAAGGATTAATGAAACTTCCAACACAGAAAAGGATTCAGGAAAGGCTTTGTTCGTTGTGGTTGGTATTAAATTTTATTCTGGTAGCTTCCGTAACTGCACTTTATCTGGATTAATGAAAAACTGCACTACATATTTTTTTGATGTTTGCGGTGGATTTATTGGAGATTACTTCTTTAAGGGTTTGCAGAGAGACCTTTGTTTTGGCAGAAATATAAAATTTACACGAAAATTGTAATATTTTCCTCTCGAAATTTACACGAAATTTACATTATTGCCCGTGGGAAATAACCAGCACGCCATGTAGGTTATTTTTTTGATGTAGAGGAAATAACCAACAAAACTTTTAAGAGGAAATACACCTCTGCTTCTCCTCAAGAAAGTAATGTCGCGTGCTGGTTATCTAATTGAATGACATTACCTCTTAAAAGTTTTGTTGTATTTCCCAGAGCCTAATATATATTTCCCAGAGCCAAAGGAATAATATTTCATGAGATATTCCATCGAAATTTTTACTAAATATTTTAAAGAAAGTTAAGACGTCGCGATAATATGCCGTATGAAACATTTTAAAGACGTCGTATTAGAAAAACATTTTAAACACCCACCTTTTTTGTTTACACCCACCTTTTTTGTTTTAATTTTTTTAGAAATTTATATGCAGTCCCGAATACGTGCCGTAGGCACGTCCCACGGGCAATCCTAGTAATACAATATAATACATCATTCTACTCTCATTTCTACATATAATACATACATACATATATTCCATTTTACTACGAGCAAAAGTATAACTACCATATTACAACATCTATCTCACCTCGCTGCTATCAAAACCTGAAGGAGATTTAAGGTCGTCCACCCTCAGAGAGGGACTCCCCTAACCCCCAGAAAACAAAAGGGGTTAGCCATGTCTGGTGTGTGTATAATTTACTAGTTCAGCAACAAATTAAACTTGATAAGGAAAATAGAAAGAACTTATGAATATCATGATAAGTTCAACCTGAAATCTAAATATAAAAACATCATAAAAGTTACTTTATACCAAATACCATTCTGAATCTACACCCATCTACATATTCATATCTACTCTCACTACCTTGAAATTGTGCCTCGGTGGGTAGTTCCCACCATTTCCATGGAAATAGAGGGCGGGTAGTTCCTCGACACAATTCCAAGACAAATCAACTTATATCAACTCATATCACAACTTATCTTTCGTTTTAAAATCATTCCCATATTCATCACATAGTATACTTCACTTTGTGCTTCACACTAATATCACATTTTTATTTGCGTTCCATTCATATCTATATAATAAAATACAAAGAAAGCTATCAAGTGGCTCTCCTTCAATCCCCCAAAAATTAAAGGCTCAGATCTAACCTCACAAAACACATTCCCCCCCCCCCCCCAACACCCCCCCTCCCCGCCCCTCCCCCCCTCCAAAAAAAAAATTTCCCCCCCAAAACTCAAATTCAAATCACCCCACCCAAACACAACTCCTTTAATTATTTAATTATTTCTCTATCCTATTCAAAAATTTAAGAAAATAAAAATTTTCAAAATTTGAATTTTTTTTTTTAAAAAACTATAAAACTTTAAAACTTAAAATGTGAAAAAATTAAAAATTTAAGGACTTTAAAAATAATTCAAAAAAAAAAAACTTATAAAAAATTATTAAAAGTTATTTTAAAAATTTTAAAATTTAAATTTTAAAAAAATTTTAAAATAAAAAAATTTTAAAAATTTTAAAATTTTAAAATTTAAAAATTTAAGAATTTAAAAATGTAACCTCTGTTTTTCATTTTCTGTATATTGGATGTATTTTTATTTTTTTGGGTATTTGTTCATATTGTATTCTCCTACTTCTTTTGAACCGTGTATTTGATCTTCATTATCAATGTCTATTCATCTATTTATTCGTCGCCTTTTTATTTTCATCTTCTTGATTCAATTGTCCGCCTATTATTTCATCTCTGGTTGATCGGGCTATTATTTTTTATTCTCATTATTTAATTGTTCATGTCCTATTTTATTTATTCATTTTGTCCCTACCACTTTTTTGGATATCTTATTAACCCTTGAACCCAATAAACCCAATAATCCTTTTTAAAAACCCTATTGGATCGTTATTATCCTACCCGTTTACCCATACAACTCGTTACCCCCTTATTTACCCTAACTATTGCATATATATATATTCCTGTTCATCCCCGATTCACCCTACCAAAACCCTGGTTGCTCTTCAACCCTACTCCCGATCACCCCTCTATCGCTCCTAGCACTCTCCTTGCATTTCCAACCTCCCGTCCATCCTCTTGTCGCGACGCAACAATCCCCGATGCCACCAAGCCGCAGCACGTCCCCCTCCTCCCCGTGTTGTTCCCTCTCCTGTCGCATTGCCAGACAACAGTCGGAGCACCAGCGCCCGGTGCTCCTCCGTCCCTGTCCTCCCTGTGCGCCGTCATCCTCCCGACTGCAGACGCAGACAGCAACAGTGAGCAGCGACTCCGCTGCCGTCGCTGTTCTCCCATGCACACCCGGTTCCTTCTCTCTCTTGTGTGCGTGTGCTTGATTGCGTTCGTGTGTTCGTGGGTTGTGAATCGTTCGTTGTATTCGTGGCAGGGAAACCGTTCTCGTTATTCTCGCTCTTTGTATCATTTCCATCGTCGATTATAAGGCAAGTAACTTGTATTCTTTTGTTGTATAATACAAGTACTAAATACAACATGTAGTGTAGCTTTCGTCTCCAGATCCATTCTTGTGCAAAATCCTTGTTAGATATTACCTCCACTGGTTGATCCATCCGTAGTCGTATCCCGTTACACACACGAAATGAAACAGCATAGAAATAATTAATTCTTGTTGCATAGATGTATGTTGTTCGTGATCTATGATGTGTTGTATGATCTTGTATGCAAGATGTGTTAGTCGTAGTATATCTTGTTGTAGACTTGTTAAACACCCCATACCATGTTGCTTGGACATCTATTCTACCATGCTTGTGTTTTGTTTTGATTTGGATTTGTTGCGCATGAACTAGTCGATTTAATGCATAAGAGGATTTCTGTTTTTGCTGCTTTCCCGTTTTTGTACAGTATTTTAGACCCTTTTAAGGTCAGTAAATCAATTTTATTTGTGAATATGAATTGTAGATTTTGGTGTCTATTTTCCATTATTTCTGACAGATACCAGTTTCGATTTGTGAGTTACAAGCTATTGCTGTTTTACTACAGATGTGTAGAAAATTTCATATTCGGTTTTATGTGAATTCTGTAGAGTTATTTATTTTTATAATGAGGTTAAACATAAAATTTAGATCTAAGATTCTGCTGAGTATAACTAGACTTGACTGCGATTAACCACAAATTTTAGTGGATTTATTCGATGACTTATACAAACTATTCTATGCTTGCAAACAACTACTATAGTTTCAGAATTTTCATGTTGTTCAGTAAAGAACCTAAACTTCAACCTAATTCTAGTTGATGTTGATAAAATATTTGTGAATATGATGTGTAGACTACTGTATCTATTTTATCACCCTTTTGACGGATCTGGATTTCGATTTATACTTTGTAATCTATTGCTGTTTTAGTACTGCTGTGTTCAGAGTTTCAGATTTACAAATTTGCTATATCTTGTTGTTTTCTGATTTTATCTGACTAAGCTATCTATGTTAGAATATTATGAAATTATATTTTATGATACTAGCCAAACTAGGGAATACCCCAGATTTTCTTGGATTTAATCAGTAAGTCTTTATGCCATTTTCCTGTTTAAGAATACAAACTTTTGATTTTTTTGCTGAACATGTTTTCTGGATATAATTCTGTTTTAAGCCCTATTTTTGTGAATTACCATATACTTGTATATATTTTCTAGATTCAGCCGGGAGTTTACTTCCTATATTTTCTGATGGATCCAAGTTTGCATGTCCGTGGCAACAGGAATCCCATATTTGGTGCAGTACTGTCTTGCTGTCCAGAACTAGAATTTTCGTTGTCTTAGTCTATTTTTCGTCTTTCATCATCCGTTCATGTCCTTTTTTCAACTTATACTTGTTCCCTGTCATCTTACCATGTTTCTTGACTTGTTTGTGCACGTCCATGCTTGCTTTAAATCATAATAATAAGAAACTAAGCTGGGATTTAAAGGGAAAGATCTAATAGTGAAAAATATAGAAATGTGTACTCGGAAGGGGATCTATAGATCCTATGTGATTACTTGATACTTAATACTTGGAGCTTGACACGTGATTACTTGACACTTGCACACTTGACACATGATACATGGTACTTGGAACTTGATATTTGATACTTGATACTTGATTACTTGATACTTATCCTTGAGTACACTACCCTCTATGATCCACTATGAAATCTAAAACATAAATTGTTTGAATGTAGAAACCATGTGGTAAAAATTTGGGACGCATGAAGTGCTACCTTGTTAGGACTAGATACAAGACTTGAACATGATCACTTGACACTTGTTACTTGTACCTGATACTTGATACTCGACACTTGTTACTTGTTACTCGTTTACATGATACTCGACACTTGTTACATACCACTTGCATCCATTCATCTTGCCATGCTAATTGTTTCTGTTCTTGATTAGAGTTAGTTGCTCTATTTTGTTGTTACATCCTTTCCATGCTATACTTGCTTCCGCTATTACTCTATACTTGTCTATCTTTTCTTGTACTTGTGCCTGCACTACAAGCAGCCCGTAACTTGCATTGACGGGCATTTTGTTTCTCTTTTCTTTTTCCTGCAATTTGTTAAATTGTAGATTATGGTGAGCAGCTGCCCGATGGAGTAGGTGATCAAAGATTTTAGTTTGCTAGAGTTATTGCTATATTTATTTATTTATTTATTCTTGTTGCTTATCTTGAATAATTGTAATTTGTTTCATGGATAATTGTATTGGGCTTTTTGTCACAGACTTGTGTTTTGTTCCAGACATGATTATTTGAAATTCAGTATTCTTGCTTCTTGTTCCAAGCAATCTTGTTGACTATATTGATTCAGTTATACATACGTGGTTGACTATTTCTCTTATAAATCTCTTGTCTATACTTGTACTCATTGTAAAGATCCTGACAGCTTATGAATGGTGAAAGCCATTCACCAGACTTAGTCACGTATCCGTATTCCGTATCTCCTTTTTGGGAAGCGGGGGGTGACAAAAAATATCAAAAAATTAAACATTAAAAACTTTAAAAATAATTTGAAATATCAAAAACTTATACAAAAATATTAATTTTTTTTAAAAAAAATTTTTTTTTTTTAAAATTTAAAATATTAAATCCACATCCGTGAAATGTACTCATAAATTCCAAAATTGAAATAAAATATTAAATCCAATGAATAACTGAGAATCATATTTTGAAGTCACAGAATATCACGAAACATCAACTTCTTCAAAAACCATATATATTTTACTTTATAAAGTCAAAGAAACACAAATTTAAATTATATTATGAACAAAATATAACACTCTGTAAATACTGTAATTGTAGCAAAAACATCATATAAAACTGTAGATCAATAATTCATAAGTTCGAAGAATTAATTGTTCAAGAGAAACGAAGAAAACTCACTGAAACAGCCAGCAAAACAACTAGCAGTTGACCGCCCAAATAGTGCAAAAATAGGGCAGTCGACTGTCAAGTTGAAATTCCAAAATTAAAGAATGTCGGTCGACTGCTCGGTCGACCGTTGGCTGCTGTACAGCCAGTTTTGAAGTTGTGCACATTTCGACTGATACATTGATAACTCTATGTAAAATCATAAATTTACAAGATAAATTTCCTGAGATAATTAAATATAACTTGTATAACATATGGGAGTTTAGAAAACACATCAAAACCACATTAAGATTATAATAGAGTAACTTCTCATAAAATTCTTAAAAATAGTAGACTATAGGCATATAGTGTATATATGTGTGTATTAGCATCAGTTTAAGTATCAAAACTTGATCAAATAAGAGTAGTAACAAGGTTCAAATTAATCCACTATTGAACAACTTAGATCCAATTGAAAACTTCACAAAAATCAAAAAATCATCTTTCGACCATGCACCATCAGACCCAAAAGTCACAACCCCTTCTTTTCTTCAAGAATTGATCTTTTTGACCCAATAACTCCTTCCACAACTTGTTATACACATACACTAATAATTGCAACGATTTATCCATGAATATGCGTGAATACAACATGTAAATAACCAAGTTTTAGTCATTAAAACTCCAGACAGTGTGTATGTATATTCAATAGTGCCTCTTCAGTCAAAATGTGCATCTCCATCATATAATCTCATTACAAACAATCAAAATAGCAAGAATATGAAGGAAAACAACCTACCCATGAATTTTATTAGGTTCTTTAACGATCACAAGTCATCCATATAGTGTTTTAATCATCCATAGCATAGTTTCATGAAAAGATTCAATTTTTAATTCATCCATGCATCAAAATTCATCATATCATCATATAATTCCTAATATGCTTTCTAATAGACAAATCATCACATACAATATGCATATAACAGTAAGAAATCAAACATATGTCACTCACATTTTTGAAGAATTAACCGAAGTAATAAAAAGAATAATAAAAGTCATTCTTTTCGCAAGAAACTAAGATCCTCGCTTCGAACTCCAAGAAAATAATAATAAAGAAAATTCTTTGTGTAGTGCAATAAAGAGATGGCTGCACCTCACTTATTAATAGGCCGGAAATCAGGTTATTAGGGTTTTTGAATAGGTTTAGCAAAATATCCCTTTTCAATATATCTTTACATATATAAATCCTTATACTTGGAAATTAGATAAAGCAATTAAATTTAGGTTTAAAAATAAAAAACAATTACTCCAGATCTGGCCAACACTGTTTGTAGACCCAGAAAAATAATTTTGTAAAGTTTTATAATTTTGGCCTATAAGTGGCAATTTTGCAACAAAAACCCTTCTTTAAGAAATTTGCAAAATAAACCAAATCTATCACAAGAAAAAAAGAAAAAATTTTTCCTCTGAGTTGGCTAGGCATCATGCTCAGCCCAAAAATCCAAAAATCTGGAGATTTCACTCCAAGTGGTAATTTTTCACAAAAGCCCCAAATTTTTAGATATTTGCAAATAGTTCAAATAAATATCAGAAAAATCCAGAAAATTCATAAATAATACCTACTAATGAATAATTGGTTTCACCAAAATAATTACTAACTTTTAACTTCCTAAGAAAATATTTGCAGGTGTTTTGCACGTGTAAAAAGATAAATTTCAGAAAATATTTAATAAATCATCAAAAATCATTTTCATTCATTTATTAATCTCAAAAACATTATTTAAAAATCCAGGGTGTTACACCTCGTCCCGCAACGTAGCCTCACCGTCGAGCAAACTAGTCGACCGCCTTATCATCCTCGACTTTTGACCTCGCCGTCCACTTCCTCCATTGCACTCTGCCACTCGACTAACCCCCTGCTGTCAACATCTCCGTCCAGTCGAGCCAACTAACCTCCCTTCACCTGAGTGCCACCTCAGTCAGCACCCGATAAGCTTCAGCCCGAGTTTATCGCGGACTCCACTGGAAGACCGAAGCTTGAATGTTGGAACAAGTTGTAATTTATTGTGTAGAATTCAATGATGTTTGTAATGGATGATGATGTAATAAAATTTTTAAAATTTTTCCTGTTAATTATATTATGTTTGTACGAAGTTGAAGTAAAAGATTATGTATGTGTCATGGATTTCCTGTGTATGAAATTCCTGGCGTTACGCTCGAGCGGCAAGCGGACCACCGAACTCATTATATGAAGTCAATGTATTTTTGGGGAAGCTCGAGCAGCGAGCGAAACATTGAACTAATTGTAGGGAGCCAAAGATTTGTTAACAAAACTTGAGCGGCGAGCAGAGAACCGAACTCATTGTAGTGGTCTATGAGTTGTTGAAGGATGTCGAGAGGCGAGTGGAGCACCGAACTGATTATATGGAATCAATGACTTTTTGGAGTAGCTCAAGTCACGAGCGAAACACCAAAATCATTATATGGAGTTGATGAGCTATTAGTGTAGCTCAGAAGAGGAGCTAAGCACTGAACTCATTATATGGAGTCAATGAACTGTTGGAGGGTCCCGATCAGCGAGAGCATCAAACACATTATAAGGAGCCAATAAGTTGTTTGAATTGCTTGAGTGGTGATATGAATACCAAACTCATTATATGGAGTCAATGAGTTGTTGGAGTATCTTGAGCAGTCATCGAAGCACCGAACTCAATGTAGGGAGTCAATAAGTTGTTGGAGAATCTCGAGCGGCGAGCAGAGAACAAAACTCATTGTATGGAGTAAATAAGTTGTTGGAGGAGCTCGAGCGTCGGCGGAGCACCGAACTCATTGTATGGAGTCAATGAGTTGTTTGAAGGGCTCGAGCGGCGAGCGGAATACTGAACTCTTTGTATGGATTTGATGGAGTTTCGGTGTTACTCGGAAGAGGTCCTGAGCACGTAACTTATTGCTTGGAGTTGATGAGTTGTTGGTGTAGCTTGGGAGAGGAGCTGAGCACCTAACTCATTCCTTGAAGTTGATAAGTTGTTAGTTCAGCTTGGAAGAGGAGCTAAGCACTGAACTCATTGTCTAGGGTTGATGAGTTGTTGGTGTAGCTCGGGAGAGGAGCTGAGAACCTAAATCTTTGCGATGACATCCATAAAGTGGTACAAGAAATTTCGAAGAAAATGGTTAACTTTTATTTAAAAATCAATCGAAGTGGCTGCCTTGGTGGCTAACTTTTATTACTTGCTCCAACCATTTTAAGGATTGGTCTAAGTAAAATTTTAGTGGAGGGCGTTAAGCATACTCAATGAACTTCTTCAAATGCTCTCTTGATTGCTCCATGCCCCCATGTGGTCAAATTGGTAAGCTCCGGAGCGGACGACTTTGGAGACGTTGTAATAAGTTATTCTCAAACTTAGTGGGGGAGAACCTCGCTATCTCAGAAACTCTTGGACGGGCCGTCACGGAAGAAGGGGACTTCTTCTAATTCATCAACGAGCTCGGAAACCACTTGATTCTTCTCTTGAGGGAGCTCTAATGCTTCGATTGGGAGGGTCGAGCTCCCTATTGTCGTTGTGTATCACATCTGAGCCACTTCTTGACTTCCCTTATCTTTTCCTGAACCAGCTGGTGTGGGGAACTTCATCTTCATAAGGAAGGCTGAAGCTAGGGTATGGAGAGCTGCTAAGATGGGGATGGCATTGTATGCGGTCGTTACATCGACGACCATAAAGTCCATGAATTTAGTTCGGAGAACGCGGGCTTTGCCCACTGTCACGTCGAGTGTGAATATTCCTTCCATTTGGACCAGAAACCAGGAGAACCCATGGAGGGTGTACCCGGTAGGTTTCAGAAGGTCCTTGGAGAGCTTGATGTGTTCAAAAGCTTCTAAGAATAGGGTTTTAACCGAGCTACTGCTATCTACTAGGATGCAACGTACTTCGTGGTTCACCATGGAACCTAAATCATTGGGATGAAATCCAAAAAGTAGTACCAGAAATTTCGAAGAAAATGGTTAACTTTTATTGAAAAATCAATCCAAGTAGTTGCCTTGGTGGCTAACTTTTATTACTTTCTCCAACCATTATAAGGATTTGTCTAAGTAAAATTTTAGTGGAGGCATTAAGCATACTCATTGAACTTCCTCAAATGCTCTCTTGATTGCTCCATGCCCCCATGTGTTCAAATTGGTAAGCTCCGGAGCGGGCGACTCTGGAAACCATGTAATAAGTTATTCTCGAACTTAGTGGGGGATAGCTTAGCTAACTCAGAAACTCTTTAACGGGTTGTCACGAGAGAAGGGGACTTCTTCTCATTCATCAACGAGCCCGGAAACCACTTGAGTCTTCCCTTGAGGGAGCTCTAATGATTCGATTGGGAGGGCCGAGCTCCCTATAGTCATTGTGTATCACATTTGAGCCATTTCTTGACTTCTATTATCTTATCTTGCACCAGCTAGTGTGGGGAACTTCATCTCATATGGAAAGCTAAAGCTATAGTGTGGAGAGCTGCTAGGCCGGGGATGGCATTGTAGGCGGTCGTTACATTGACGACCATGAAGTCTATGACTTTAGTTCGGAGAACGAAAGCTTTGCCAACTGTCACGTCGAGTGTGAATATTCCTTCGATTTGGACCAGAACCCATGGAGGGTGTACCCGGCAGGTTTCAGACGGTCCTTGGATAGCTTATGTGTTCAAAAGCTTCTAATAATAATGTTTTCACCGAG
This sequence comes from Hemerocallis citrina, assembly GCA_017893485.1. Taxonomy (NCBI): domain Eukaryota; kingdom Viridiplantae; phylum Streptophyta; class Magnoliopsida; order Asparagales; family Asphodelaceae; genus Hemerocallis; species Hemerocallis citrina. The sequence goes on along the minus strand of CM030361.1, from coordinate 218,387,911 downwards.
CTGCTGCTATCTACTAGGATGCAACGTACTTCGTGGTTCACCATGGAGAGGCTGGTCACAAATGTGTCATAGTGAGGGGTCGAACGTCTTCAATATCTTTGTCTGACTCCTGATCTCTTGGTGGAAGTGCACTAAGCACTGAGTTGATTTCTCAGACGAACTCCTTTCAGAAGGGGTTGGACTCCCCCTCCCCACACCCCCACCCATATAAGACCTCCAATGTTGGAATGGAGAATGGCCGGGGCTCGGAGTCCCAGTCCTCGGGATCTTTCTCCGTGAGCTTGTTGACTCCCCGTGCCAGCTTGACTCTGTTCTTATAGGTATACTTAGAAAGGTAACCACGGCAAATGAGAGCTTCAATTTCATCTTTGAGAGCTTGACACTCATCCGTGTCATGGCCATGGTCCTTGTGGAACATACACCATTGGATCCTATCTCTACTGTTGTTTGCTGGGCATCCTAAGAGGGGGCATAGTAGCATGTCTTTTTTTATTTCCATAAGGATTGTTGATATGCTAGAGTAGAGAATGGTCAATTTGTCGAAGCGAGGGACTGGAGGAAGGCAACGCTGACTAGACTCATCCTTTTGGGATTTCTTTGGTCCCTCCTCATTTGTGCTTCTTTGCTTATTGTTAGACGATGGCTCACTTTGGTCCCGGAGATGGAGAACTTCATCAGCCCAGATGTACTTATCACATTTTGAAGTAGCTTAGAGAAGTCCCAAGGAGGCTTCTTGGTAGGAGAGGCTTTGAGGTTGTCATTGCGGACGTTGTGGTGGAAGAAGGCAGTTGCTACTACCAAGTTAAGGGTAGGGATGGACCTAGACTCGACCGTGAAGTGTCTGACAAAGTACTTGAGAAACTCCCATGCCCTTTGTTCCAACTCATGTAGGGAAGTGCTCATTTTCTCAGTCTTGCAGCTGCTGACAAAGTGTGCGAGGAAGAGCTCTTCAAGTTGATCCAACGAAGAGGTAGACCTTGAAAGGAGAAGAGTATCACTCCTATGCAGGTCCCTTCAAGGTTGCTGGGAATTAGGTTCTATAGAGAACCTCGTAAGAGACTCTGTGGGTCACTATAAGAGTCTTGAAGCTCTCAATGTGATTTACTTGGTCAAATTCACCATTATAGGACTCAAAGGCTACAGGCTTGAAGTTCTCTAGGATAGGAGCTTTTAGGATAGCCCTAGTGAAAGGAGGCCGGCTGGGGCGATATCCTCTGCTTTGTTGCCCTTCTTGTCTACCGATCTGGTCAAGACAATTCACCTTCTCTGGAAGGTACCAAAGGACATAATCTCTGTCCTTGGATTGAGTTGACTCGTGTGACTCTTCTTCAATTTTGGTTCTTGGATGCGGAGCTTGTCAGGTGGTCCCTATTCGAGACTCCTGGGATGACTCTGAGGACTTGTTCAGTGAAGTTGTGAAACTCAGCCCCAGTTACGGTTGTTTCCTCTTCTCCGTTGTTCCCACACCAAGTCTAAACAACTGATTTCGCCTCGGCGAAAGACTCCAATGCTCAAGTCAGTAACCCAGAAAAAAGATTAGGGTTTTAGTGGCAAAAGAATGATTACGTTCGACTGATTAAGAGGGGAGGGTATTTCTATGCAAGGAGTTAGTCCAAAAGATAGACCTGAAAATGTATCTTTTAAGTTTAAACTGGCGATTCCCATGGTGATTAGTTGATAATCCTATTTAAGGGGGATTTGACACATAGACTTTGCTGGAAATCCCACTTTCTTTGGTTGTTGGTAACCTTAATTGCTGACATGATTAAGCATAATAGGCCTGGAAACGGCCGTGTTCTTCTTGTAGGCTTGTAGTTGCTATAAAATAATTTTTCTTCCATCGAGAAGCAGTGAGATGTGTGCCTAGATCCAGTGGCTCAATTTTATCCTTATCATCATTGCTCTATTTTCCACCATTGTTAAAATTTACACTAACACCTACTACTACATCAAGGTGAGGCTTGAGGGTTTTACACTCATAGTCTATCAGACCCCGCATGTTGAGTGTCCTAGGTTAAGAGGATGATTTTTATAAAAAAAAAATCTTCATTAATACATATGTGGCATCGAACCGGAGTGGCACCAATACCATGTGAATCTACATGAATAATATGAAATTGTGGTGAGAGTTAACATCGGTTATCTGAGTGGGTTGGGTCACTTGTTCTAAGGGTTTCTTGATGATAAATGTTAAGTTTCTACAGTCCCTTCAATGTTTTTGACACAAGTACAAAATGCTGTTATAGGGGTACCGCTCCTCCCATGACCAAGTATTTGTAGGAATAAGGGAAATATTAGAAAAAAAGGTTTTGTGAGAGAGATATTACCACTCTTTAGTTGTGTAGTAGATACATAGGGTTATTAGAGATAAAAGGGGGGCTAGGGTGAGGGACCCAAGGTGCCCATAGCTCTGGAAACTTGTAAAGAGTAGGTGGTCCCAAAGGACCAGTAAACAAAGGACCATTACTAGTGGGAGATTCTTAACCTAGGCCTATATTGGGGCTAAGTTTAGGGCTCCCCACTATAGGGTTAATACATTTGTGAGCTGGTGCATGCATACACGAAAGGAAAAAGGAGAGATAAACCATTTGTAATTAACATGATTATCTTGAGATATATAATTGCAAATTTATAGGAGCATTGCCTCGAGGTTAGATTCAAAGATTTTGTTTTCATTACTTTGAGGACTTTAAGTAGTTGGGAAGAAGATTTGTTTCTTTTATTAAATTAAAGGTGTGAATTGTGGAATTAGGTACTATGTTTTTTGTAACATCATAACGTGGTATATTATTGAGTATCCCTAACATTTCTTTTACAACACCCCCCCCCCCTCTTAAATACCTAGTTGGAAAAGACAATTTTATACTTTTCCTATATATAAAAATCCCCTAGAATTTGTAAAAACCTACCAATTTCTCTCCACCTTCAATCCTAGTGTTATTACATGGATGGATTTTTTATTTTTTTATATAACTTAAAGAAAAAGTAATGGGTTTTAGATTTTTAGGGAAAGGGTAAATTGTCTTTTGAAAATAGAGATTTAACAGCGGGGAGGGAGGGGGTGGGGGTAAATTTACTTAGAACTAATGTTAGGGGTTTTTGTGGCTTTTTACCCATATTTCCTTTTACAAAAAGAGTAAAGGGAATCATCTTATGGCTTTCTTTATTTTTTTTTTTACCATGTAAAGGTAGAAATGTATATATATATTAACCGCTAACTATTACAACATACTAGTTTGTGGGGGAAATAATTAGTCTAAATTATGGGAAAGAGATGATGCACTCCACTTTAAGGCGTAGAGGACTATTGTCGTACACCTCTACTAGACCTAACGAGAAGTCCATATAGGTCTACCCACATTATAAGCTGATCTTGCCACCCTCTCCCAACGCCCACCCCCCCCCCCCCCCCCGCACACACACACCACAAAAAATCTGGGTCTAACATCATAGTATCAATTACAAGCTGATAGATTGAGGCCAAAAAACAAGAAGTAGCTAGCTTGTAACATACATGAACTTAACCAAATATGAAGTCTCCATGTTGAGTGCTACTAAGCATTGGATTTAATGTTGTCCTCCTCAATCCTTGTTGTATCAGCTCTCTAGTCCCGAATTCCTCCAGTGCCTGCTCCATTGTGGTCTTCTTCCTGTTTGGTTGAGCTGCATTAAACCAAAAGGAGAACCATAACTTACATCTCCTATAATATAGGAAGAAACACTTAGTCTAGTATTGAAAGATATAGCAAAAGATATAGCATACCTTTCCAACAAAAAACTCCAGCACACAGATATCGTGCACATACATGTGGATGTGTTGCTGAAACATTCATGCAGTGATGTTGGTAAAGTGGGTATGCGTAAGCAATTTTGGAAGTGAGACCACACTTCTAAAGCTATGAGGCATTCAAAGAAGATGTGAAAAGCACTTTTGGTGGAGTAATTGCAAAAGATGCATGCAGAATCCCACATTCATCCTTTCATAGCAAGTATTTCCTTTGAATTTAATCTGTTCCAAACTAGCAACTAGATGAAACATTTGCACTTCAAGGGTGCAAATGTCTTCCATGTAGTGTTGTAGAATGGAGATTTCAACCCTCGATCAATGAGAAAGCTATTTGTAGACTTTACAGTGAATATTCCTGTTACGTCCCGCTTCCCAAAAAGAAAATACGGATACGTGACTAAGTCCAGTGAATGATTTTCATCATCCATAAGATATCAGGATCTTTATAATATTTCACAGGAATAATCAGAGTAGGAAGCAAGAGAAGTCAACCACGCATGCATATATGAATCAATATACCAACTGGAATTTACTTGAAACAAAATTTAATAATATCAAATAAACCAGATCAGAATAAGTCAATAATTTTGGGTCACATTGCCCAATACAAATAATTCAAGTAGCAATACATTTCTTCAAAATAAGCAACGGAAAATAATAATAATAGTAGAAAGAACTCCAGGACCAGAATCTAAGATCAACTACTCCATCCGGTAGCTGATCACCATAATCTGCAATTTAATAAATTGCAGGAAAATGGAAAAGAAAACAAAACGCCCATCAATGCAAGTTACGGGCCGCTTGTAGTGCAGACACAAGTACAGGAAAAGAATAAACAACATAGAGTAACAGCGGGAGCAAACATAGCATGGAATAGACATGATAACAAAATAGAACAACTAGCATGAATCATGAACAGAATCAAGAAATGTTGTGAGATAACAGGTGTATATGACGTGTGACAGGTAACAGGTTTCCTGTAAGTAAGTAAACATGTAACAAGTGTCAAGTAGCATGTACAAGTAATCATGTATCAGATAAGCATGTAATAGGTTGTAGCGCCCCGGATCCCCGTTACCGGATATCCGTGACACCTTCCAGAATCTTTACCTTCAAATGCATCTCAACACAGTAATAACACAAAAATTTAAAAACTTTTTATTTGCCAAATAAGTCATTACATCATTGATTGCAACGGATAACTTGTTCTTGGACAAGGAGTACAAATTACATCAATTCATTACAACTTATTGCAAGTATTTACAGACTCCACTTGTAAAGCTATCAGCTGCCTTCTGGAATGGTAATCGACTGATTACTTGCGGAACTTCGCTGAGCGGCCCATCGGCTCCCCCGGGACTTGCTCCTCAGCTTCAGGCTTCTGCTGCGCGACTCTGATATCTCTGCACCTGTTCGGAAGGTATAACCGATACCTAAAAGGTGGGAAACGTCAGTATTTCGACTGATGCAAAGCTGGTGATAATAGCGATCCTCTAAAATTCAATCACAACCAATAATTTATGCAAAAAAGGAAAAGTGTTGTGCTAAAACAAGGGTTTAGTGGATTTGGGTTCTAGTGCAGTGTTATGACATGACCCTATGACTAGAGCAGCAAACTCACATGCCTAACTTCTAATGCAAGCAAGACTTTGGAGCACGAATGCATCCCATACTACATATGCCCCCAAATCTAGCCGTCTTTCTCCACAATATAGGGATTCGAACCCTCGCCATGCACCCTACTCTTGTACACACTCCAGTTCCTAATAGACTGTCCGTCGCCCAAGGAGATTGCAGCGATCGGTCTAATTCCGCCCTGCAGTGCCCAAGTGGTCACCGCCAGTTGGTACCCGCGTACGGACCTCCTTAGAAACCACGTTGAACCTGGTCCTTACGACCCCTAGTTCCACATGTCCACCCATGGACTGACGCATGCGTGTTCACCCCTCATCGGGTAATGAACTGATATATACCAAAAAAAAAAAAACACAAAACACAAAACCCGTGCTTTAGGGACGTGAGCACCACGGGAGGTCAAATCCTCCGAGCCTCCCGCACCTTACTTCGGCAGAACTTTGGGAATCAACAGATCGAGATATGAGCTGAGGACGCAATCCATTAGCAGCCGAGAACGTATCCCTACGACTGGAAGATACAACACCGACTATGGTTTACTAGGACTAATGCAATTTTCCAACCCCTTAATAAACCATTCTAACCCCTACCTTACTCTAATTATTCGGGTAAGAATTAACTGCTTCCACACTTGCCTATCAGCCTCTGGCCCCTGGCGATACCGGTCCGGTTCGCCACTTCCCCGACTTGGACTCGTCCAGCATAATGGCCTACGCCTGCTGCTACTCCGACAGTAAATATATAATTGCCCGTGAGCTCCACTCACTGGCATGCTCGAACGTCCTATGCTCGGCAGAAGTCTAATAATATAGGCTTGATAGGTGCAGGGTATCCTTTACCCTAGTGACTAATCCGAGTCACACATCCCACTCGGGGAGTCAAAAACCTCAATAACAGAGATCAACCACTCCTAGACACGAGTCATCGACTCAAATAACACACAAGGGAAAAATTCTTTCCCAACCCTTAGTCCAAACCCAAACTAAGCGACCTACGGTTTTCTGCCCGAATCTCAAAATGGTCATCCCTCTCTCGATACAACTCCGATTGGAGTGTATGACCCCAACCAGGAAAGGTACGATCCTAGGCTACAATTCCCTAGTTGATCACGAGCTTAAATTCAACCACCTAAGTCCTCGAAATAGCTTCTCAAGCTCCAGCCCGCGTGCTTCCTACGCACGGGCTGCACCTTACCATTAACACAAAATCCTACTCGTTCATCAGAACGACACAAATTCAAATTCTGTAGAAGGTTTTGGGTGTCCTCAACAACTCTCTAGTTGGTCATGAGTCCAAATTATACCATTAAGTCACCCTAACACACTCATCTATCATCAATACACCCATTCACACAATTGGTCTCTCCAATTCAGAGCACTCAGCTCTACTCTAGTCCTCTGTCCAGTCTTACAAAAATCATAATAATTCAACCGTTTACTGGAATTGCCTCAAATTAGTTTGTTGAAAATGTATAGGTGTCCACTACAACTCTCTACTGGGTCATGATCCTCAAAATGTGCCTCTAACAAGTCTCAAATTCCCAATCTTTACAAAGTATCAAAACTGGCTGAAAACAGCACAGTGCTTAATCACAAAATCACAGTAACTTGTACACTTGTCCAATTGACACAAAATTTATGGTGGTGACACTAGACATCATACCCAACATTATGTAAAAGACTTCATGTCAAAATTCTAATTATACAGTAAGTACTATCTATTGCAAGTTAGCACAGAAACCATCAAGTTTTCTAATTCAACATCAGATACTGGTTATAGATAGATTTTTCTCATGCCTCTAAAATCATCCAAATAATTTACTGATTTTTGTACATAATCAACTTGCATTCAGAAACATTGAGTAAAAATTTCAGATCGATATCATTCTTCAATAAATCATGAAAATTTCTACAATATCATCCATCCTGTTTTTCTTTTCCTGAGTTTGCCTTGCGACACAGATCCATCTCACAATTTTATTAGCATATCAAATGATCATAGAAAAATCTGAAATAAATCATGCATGATCCTAACACACATATGAACAAACTCTTTTAATTTCATGGTCTAATTCATCATACTTTGCTCTCAAAAAAATCCACAAAATGATACTCCGAACCAGTTTTTCCTAGTTCCATTCTGACTTCAACTTCTAGCCTTTAGAAGAGCAATCCTATGCATTCTAGCACACATGCATGCAATCAAAATTAATTAAAAGACAAGAATTCCAAGTTTAGAGAAACTTTTCACCCTTGGTTGTAGTAGTAGAAGGAATTTCTTCAAGCTTCTTCTCTTGGAAATCTCCTTTTGATCCTTCTTCTTCACTTCCTTCTTCTTTCTCCCCTTCTCTTGTGGTGTTCTCTTTCTGAAATTTCCAGAGCAAAAGGGAGAAATGAAGTGGGAAATGAAGGTGATGGGAGGTGGGGGCCGGATTTGACAGGGGGGGGGGGGTAGGTTTAGGCTATAGGTGATTTTGTAAACCAAAACCATGGCTTAGCCCATTGGTTTTGTGTGTGTTAGGTTGGCTGCCCAACATAACCCTTAACGAGCTCCAGCGAGTGTGAGAGGCATGTTTTAACGGGCGCACGCAACCTATATTCTGTAGTACCATACCGTGTTATATTTGCATGTGCGTCGTGCCGAAAACTAGCAGTTATACTAGTATCGGTCCGTCTCATTCTCGTGCATTCTTGGAATGCAACTCTCCCCAAAAACCGTCCCGTAACCCTAACCATCCACCACGATAGCAAAATCGACCGATAATACTACAATCAATTGCACGCATACTGTCAATATACATACATACATATACAAGCATAATACAATTCGGGGTGTTACATAGGTATTATGTCATGTCAAGTCTTGCAATTATTACTATCTAGGTAGCAGATCATGCATCCCAGATTTTTACCACATGGTTTCTACATTCAAATAAATTTTATTTAGGCCTAGTGGTGGGTTTCTATAGGGCCTTGTTCTCAGGCGTTAGGTAGCAGGTAGCAGGAATAGGTTCATGAATCAGATAGGTACATGAATCATCATGCATCAACAGGTTCATGAATCAAACAGGCAATAGGTGCTTGAATCAACCGATTCATGCATCAACAGGTATCAAGTACACGAATCAACCAATTAATGGATCAAAGCATAAATTACAACAGGTTCACGAACCCACAGATTCATGAATCAAATATAAAGTGCAACAGGTTCATGTATCAACATGAATCGAACATAGAATGGGATTCATGGGCCCCCTTCTGAGTACACATACTCATATTGTCCACTACTAAGGTCTTTCCCTTAACCCGGACTTGATTACTTATTATTATTAAACAGGCATATTCGTGCACAAAACAGAGCAAGAATAACATGGTATAAAAAAGTAACAGGTTCAGGTCGGAAGGTAAACATGTACAAGTGATAGACAACACATAACAGGCTAGGACAACGAAAATTCTAGTTCAGGACAGCAAGACAGTACTGCAACAAATTTGGGATTCCCGTTGCCACAAACATGCAAATCTAGATTCGTCAGAAAATCTGGAAAATAGACTCTCGGCCGAATCCAGCGAATATATATAAGTCCTATGGTATTTCACAAAAACAGGACTCAAAACAGAATTTTGTCTCCTATTCAGCCAGAAATCTGAAGTTTGTATTCATAAATAGAAAGATGGCATAAAAACTCACTGATTAAATCCAACAAAAAACTGTGGTATTCCCTAGTATGTTTAGTAATAGAAAATATAGTTTCATAATTTTTCAACGTAGATAGAATAGTCAAATAAAATAAAAAAGCAGCAAGATATAATAGTTTTGTAAATCTGAAATCATAAACACAGTAGTACCAAAACAGAAATATCTTACAAAATATAAATCAAAATCCAGATCCGTCAAAAGGGTGATAAACTAGATACAGTAGACTACAATTCATATTCACAAATTTTTTATGAACAGCAAATAGAATCAGGTAGAAATTAGGTTTCTTTACTGAACATCATGAAAATTCTACATTTATAGTACTTATTTACAAGTATAAAATAGTTTGTAAAAATCATCAATTAAATCCATAAAAATTAGGGGTTTATCCCAATCAAGTCTAGTTGTACTCATCAAAATATTGGATCAAAATATTATCTTTAGCATCAGTAGAAAAATAATTAACCATGCAGAATTTATATCATACTGAATCTGAAATTTTAAACACATCTGTAGTAAAACAGCAATAACTTACAACTCATAAATTGAAACTGAGATCTGTCAAAAATTCTGGAAAGTAGACAGAATTCTCTATAATTCATATTCACAATTAATTTTCATATACTGATCTTAATAGGGTCTAAAATACTGAACAAAAACAGGGTACAACCAAAAACTGAAGTCTTCAACATGCGTAAAAGCAACATAGATCATATGAAACTCGTCCAAATTATAACAAACGTGAAATATGGTATACTAGATGTCCAAGCAATATGGTGTAGGGTATTTGACAATTCTACAACAAGTTATATTACAACAAACCCATCAAACATACAAGATCATGCATCACCTCATAATTCACGAACACATGCATGTATACAAGAATTGATTATCTTTAAGTATAAATTCATGTCGTGTGTGTAGTGAGATAACTACGGCCAAATCAACACATAGAGACAAGATATGACAGGGATTTTGCACAAGAATTGTCTCTAGAACAAACCTACACTACAGCCAGTATTTAGTACTTATATTGCACAAAGGAAAGAATACAAGTTACTTGCCTTATAGTCGACAACGAAAACGACGATGCAAAGAGAATAACGTGAGCGGATTCCCGGGCAAGAACTCAACAAACGAACCACGAACCACGAACACAACGAACTACAAATGCACAACTCGAGATCACACACCTAAACAAAAGAGAGCAAGAGGGAGAGGGACGGCGCTGCACATGGCTGCACGGCGTCGGAAGGACGATAGCATGAAAGGGGGCATGCCCTGCTGTTGTCGGCGTCGCTCAGGAGGGCACAGGGGCACGACTATCGACAGTGGTGTAGGGCGGCACCGAGGGAGAGAGTACTGGAGGTGGGAGGAAGGAGGTCGGGAGAGATGAGTTAGGAAGCTAGGGTTTAATATGGGGATGAGTAGGGATACAGTAGGGGGTAGTTATATATAGGAGATGGTAGGGTATTAGGGTTTAGGTGTGAAACAGGTGTGGGTGCTTAACGGGTCGGGTTATTGGTTAAATGTTTTACGGGTAGGGTTTAAAAAAAAGGATTTTGGATAAACATAGATCCAAATAAAAATGAGATGAACCAACAATAATGAGATGGGAACAAAACAAGTAAATAAAATAGGACGTGAACAATTAAAATAATGGGGATCAAAATAATGGCCCGATCAAATAGAGATAAAATAATATGAGACAATTGGATCAAGAAAATCAAATAAGGAGACGACAAATCAAACAAATGGATATATTGAAAAAAAAAAGATCCAATACACGGTTCAAAAGAGACGGAGAAATACAATAGGTTTAAATACCCAGAATGAAAAATATATCAAAAAATACAGAAAAAGGAAAACATGGGTTACAATTCTAGCAGGAGTAAGCTTCTAGGATACTTCATCTCTAACTTGTGTTAAGGTGGATGCTCCTATCATCTGCATCAGGTTCTTTTTCGTCGACCTCTGGCTATCATCTGTCAATCTTCTTACAATTGGTCTCCATTGTGATGCTCCACCTTCTCATCTACCTTGAGAGACCAATGTTGCATTGAGATTCCAAGGCTTGTCATGAATAGTAGGAAAATTGTGTATGATACTACTACCATTTACCAAATTATCCTTCCAAAATAGGATTGAAGATCCCTACTTTAAAGTCAAGCATATACACTGCATAAAAGTTTCTTTTATCTGATATAGCCCTTTCCAAAAACAGGAGGCTGTCACTAGTTCCAAGTAGGAATTTATAGCTAGATTGAAATATAAGGATCTCAGGGTGGCAGCAGGAAGGCCCTCAGTATCAGTTAGAATTCTCCACCACCACTTCATTAGTAATAACTTGTTGAACACTTCAATGTCTAAAACCTCCAGCCCTCCTTTTTGGCTTGCAAATTCTCTTCCAACTGATTGTTGCAGTTCCTCTTGAATCTTTGTATGTTCTCATCCATAAGAATATACTTCATACCTGATCAATCCTCTTTATGACCAACATTGGGAGTATGAAGAAAGAGAAAAAGTATAACGGCAAGGCAGATAAAATAGAATTTATCAATATTAGTCTTCCCCCCTTGGAGAACATCCTTCCCTTCCAGCTAAATAACCTCCTCTCAGTTTTATGTATAACTAGCATTCATTCTCTCTTACTCAACTTCCCATTATTTAATGGAAGACCCAAGTATCTATGAGGGAGAGATTCTTCAGCACATCTTAGGATTGATGATAATGTTGCATGCTTTGCTCTAGATTTGCCAAAATAGATAAGTGGTGATTTGTTGAAATTGATGTTCATACCTGATACATCTGCATAAATGTGCGGTACAAATTTGAGGTAAATGATATCTTCTTCGTCTCCATTGCAAAATAAGAAAGTATCATCTGCAAATTGAAGTACTAATAGTTCTGATAGTTGGCCACTGATATTTTGTGGTGTAAAAATTTCTTCCTCCCTCCCCTGCTTTAACATTTGAGCTAACACATCCATAGTCAGTATGAAGGGCATAGGGGAAAGTGGATCACCGTGCTTGAGGCCTCTTCTAGAGGGGACTATTTTGCCTCTCTCCTCATTAATAAATATAGCAGATTTAGTAGAATGGAGGATCGTGTGAATACAATGACACCACTTCTACCCAAAACTCCTAGCTTGCAATAGCTCCTCCAAAAAATTCGAACTCAGAGAATCAATTGCCTTCTTGAAGTCAATCTTGACAATGCATATGTCTGACTTCTTCTTTGAGCAAAGATTAACCAATTCATGAGCCACAAAAAAAAAATTAGAGTTGTTTTCCCCTTGAGAAATGCAATCTGAGATGAGGAGAGTTGATCATGCAATAATCGTGCAGTTTGTTTGCTAGCATTTTGGTGAAGATTTTAAAGCAGCAGTTCAGCAAGCTGATGGGCATGTACTATGTTACCAAACTTGCACCTTCACACTTAGGAATTGACTTAATGTCAGAATAATTTATTCTGTCTATTGAGCCACCTCTATAAGATATATCATTAAACAAAGAGAAAAGATCATACTGAATTACATCTCAGGTGTTTTGATAGAAGCTCACTGAGAGACCATAAGTGCCTGGTGCTTTGTCCCCACTCATTCCAAACACAACACTTCTGATTTCTTCAAGTGTGAAAGTAGCATCTAATATAGATAGATCCAGTAAAATTGGGTAATTGAGTGCCAATCTACTCTGAAAGAAGCTTCAGTTGATGTGCCACAAACACATTCAAAGTGTTCTTAAAACTTTTGCCTTATCCGTAGTTGATCAATGATAACTTCTTCTCCCTGTGATAGTGAATATATGAAAATTTTCCTCCTTCTGCCATTTGCAATGCACTTGAAAAACTTGGTGTTTTCATCAAATTCCTTCAACCAGGGAATTCTATACCTCTGCCTCCAATATGTATTCCCAGCCAAAACTATGTTAGCATATGATTTACTGAACAACTCTCTTTCCTCCTCCTCGTCTGTATTCCAATATCTTGAGTCCAGACGTCTAAAGTTTCCCATAGTGAGTTTGACTCAAAACCTTAAGCCTTCTCTTAAGCAAATGCAGCATCTTGGAGAACCATTAACCATATCTCTCTAGCATCTGAAGTGTGTCCACCAATATGATATTGCTTGTTTGTATTGAGGATGTTGCAGCCATTCCTTCTCAAACATGAAGTAATGGGGTCTCTTCTAAACAGCCAGTGTGTCTAGAGCAATGGAGCAGCGATTTGACGTTATCCTAGGGAGGGAGACTTAAATAGAGTTTGGGAAATAGGCATCCCAATCTTGAGATATGGGGAATCAATCAAGTCTAGCGATGGATGGAGAATCTCTGAGATTGGGCCATGTGTATTTTCTTCCAGATAATTGCATGTCAATGATGGCTAGGTAATCAATGAAATCTCTGAATGAGTGCATATTCTTATGTGATCCTTTTCTTCCTCTTCTTTCCTCATTTGAGATTGTAACATTGAAGTCACCACAAATCACCCACATAGAGGATAAGAACATTCTTCTTTGGGTGGTTTCATAGAAGCAGAGATCTCTGTCATCTCTTTCAAACGGGCATAGACATAAGTAATTGATCATTCCAGACCTTGAGCCCTTTTCTTGAAGATTACTGATACCAATAATATATCAATTGCAGAGTATACACATTCAAGTAGATTATCATTCCAACCTATCATAACTTATCCACATGTGTCAATGGAATCAAGATATACCCTTTTACTGATGATGGGTTCTCCAATTGATGATAGATTACCGGCTGAAGGTGAATAGAGCTTGCATTCTTGCAGACGAATAAAAGATACCCATGTGCTTCTTATTTCATCTTTGATCATGGCTCATTTGTTAGGACAGTCCAGCCCTCTAACTTGCCAACTACCTATCTTCATTATTGAAACAAATGACACAAGCTGCAATAAATGATAAAATGGACCACTATTAGAGTAGGTTCGTTTGGCCAATGTGGCCAACAAAATCTTCCTTCGAGCTTCTATTCTTGGCTAGGAAATTTGGCTCTTTAGGCCAACAACCAAAAATCTAGCTACATCTGTGAGTTGTGCATCATTCAACAATTAATAATAACATGTGTGCTGCGGTCTTTTTTCTTAGGGTGTGGGAGCAACAGATAATGTGAGTTCTTAGATCCGAGAAAAACGAAGTGATCCTATCCTTCACTCTGGTTCCAGGGGAATATTGAATTAGTTTGAGATGGATGCCACTTTACAGACCTGCAAAATAATGCTTGAAACACCGGGAATATTCTAGGTGACAGACCCTCCAATACTTAAGTTAGAAGACAGCTATTAGTAGAGGGGATTTAGTAGCGAAAGAGTCCTTACCTGTTACAGTACAATCCATGCCATGTTTATAGGCTCAGAGAGAAATTCGTTACCCTCAGATCCTAGGGCAGTATCGAAATCCCCTAAATTTCGAATCTAAGATTGATTATTCCCTTGATTTTAGGGAGTGCAGTTACGGCATAACCGATGGAGCATCCAAAATGGTGGGCGATTCTTCGGAGCGAGTGACTAGGCCTGTGGATGGCCAGTAGATCTATCTGGCCTGGGCCGTTAGGGAGGTTGGCGTTGAGCATAGTTTAATGCTTCGCGATTTGTGCCAAAATCATCGGTGGCGATCACTCACAGTTTTTCCCACATCATGAGCCCCCCACTCTCGGAAATGCACTGGTCATTTCCGAGGAGTAGATAATTTGTGGGAAAAGAATGCATGACAGTCGTGTCGGATTGCTGGGTCGCTGCTCTGAAAGGGGAAATCGATGCGGTGTTCAGTGTAAGTTCTTGCTATAAGCTTAGCTGGTATTGTATTTGGCAGGAAGCTCGGGGTCGGTTAGAGTCAAGGTGCAGGGATATTCCTAGGCAGGGATTCCTGTCCACTTGGCCTCTTGTCAAGTCAGTTCTCACGAAATTCGAGGAGTCGACACGTGACAGCGGTCATTCGAAGGGCTGTTAATCACGAAACTCTAAGGGACAGCACGTGCCGATAATTCGAGAGTCAGTCGTCCCCTATAAATTTTCTCCCCCTTCAGCACAATCAGGGGCTATTTTTTGGACTCCTAGAATCTCTCTTTTCAAGATCATAATCCTAGATATGTAGGTAGCAGAGATCAGTAGTTCGTCTTCTTCTGTTGACCATGGTGGATCAGAAACAAGTTCTTTCGGGAGCAGGTAGGACACCCTTTCGCCAAGCCAATCCTATTTGAGGGGAAGCAGTTCTAAGAACTCTAGATCACCACACGCAATCTCGTCAAAATCGGCGGTGGATATCATTGGAGTCTCTGATCCCGAAGGTGAGGACCATAGTCGGGCCCGAAATGAGGCCAGATCTAATGGCACCGGGGGTGGTCTAGTGAGGGAAATTTGGGAGACTCTTTGAGTGTTAGAAGGTGGAGGTGACCGGGGGAGTGGAGATCGGTCAGTGGCAATCGAGGGGAGATTCGCAAGCATTCTTGATAAGGTAGTCCTGGAGGCTGAAATTCCATTGGCCGCTCCTCCCCGGGAGTAGGGATCATTGAAATCAGAAGGGGCTCAGCTCGGCATGGACCAGGCGCTTGTGCGGACGAAGTCCATCCGAATGTACGCTGAAGACCTAAAGGGTGAGCCTGATTTTGATGTTCTGCCTCCGTCCAACAGGTCGATACCGGACGTCGATAAGGTGAAGAGCATCTTGGCTGGGAGTGAACTAGAGTCTTTTCGGGTGGTTTATCGTATTCCTCTTCAGTTCGAATTGATGCTCCTGAACATTGGTCTTAAATGGAATGCCAACCTTCCGGGGCCGCTGTGCATATTGAATGTCGACATGTTCCATTCTAGTTTCCGTCTCCCCCTCTATCCCTTTATAAAGAAGGTGTTGAATTGGGCTAGCCTGAGCCCCATGTAGTATGCGCCAAATTCATGGAAGTAACTGACGTGCTTCCTCATGATCTACCATGAGATAGGGGTCCTGCTCCACCTCCAATATTTTCGGATGTGTTTGGGCTTTAGAGCGTTGCTGGGTCACCTCTACCGGTGGTATGTCTCGCCGCGTCGGGGGTACAAAGTGGTGTACGGCCATCCCGACTCTATTAAGGGCTAGAATAGGAGATATTTTGTTATCCGGTGTAGCGAACCCTAGAATGTCCCTACCAGGTGGTCATATGAGGGCCCGCCGAAGGTGGATCCCCACTCGCCTCATGATCACAGCATGGAGGAGAGTGCCGAGTTTCAGAAACTCTTTGGGGAAGAGGCTAGAGTCGATTGCCAGCAAGTATCAGAAGGGAGGCTGGTCGATGCTGATTTAAGCTTCGTTAGCTCGGGTAGGTTCTTTGTAACCCCTATTTTTTCATTTTTGTGTATTTTTGACTGTATTTTTTGTTTTGGTGTATTTTTCTCTCTTATATTTTTTCTGAACCGTATATTAGATTTGTTTTCAATATATATTCATTTTATTTTCAATTTGAGCTCCTTGTGTTTGATTGATTGTCTCCTTTATCTCGTTTTTTGTCATGTTGATCTTTTCCTCATTTTTGTGATCTCGTTATCTTTATGGTTGTTTTTATTGGTGATGTGGTGGTGTTTTGGTTTTTTTTTTTCTTTCCCATTATTTTTGACCCCTAATAAGATTTTCTAAAGCCATAGAAATCACTCCTATTTGTATTCCTATTATTGTTTTGACCCAAAGTCCAAAACCCAATTGTGTACCAATTGCTAACTACCTATACCTATTACCCATTAGCCCACATTTAAACCCTATATAAATACCCTAACCCACACAAACCCTAACCCTAACCCTATTTCTCTCTCCCTCTAGATCCCGGCCACCCTTTCTCCTCTCCCTCTCCTTGCGGCTGCATCCCGACCCCCACACGCACCAGCCCGGCCTCCACATCCAGGCCGAACCCTACCCAGGCTGAGCTTCACCCTAGCTCCGACCATCTCCACCTTCAACCACCTACACAATCAACCCAAACCCCTCCATCCCTTGGTTGCCGATCTCCACCACCACCATCATCTTGCACCATTAAACCCTTGTACTCTCTCTTCATGTTGTTCTCAAAGTGGTCTCTTGCCACTTTGATCGTTGCTTCAAGAAGATTCGTTCATGAGAAGATTTCGTTCGTAGTTGCTTGGATTTGTGCTTGTAGCGGATTTCATTCATGGTTTTTGCTTCTAGGCTTGATTTCATCGTTCTTCATCCCCAAATTAACGCAAGTAACTTGTACTCCAAATCATTTATTTGATACAAGTCTCAAAGTTCACCTATAGTGTAGTTGGGTCTAGAGACAACCCTAGATTGTGTTTTACTTAATGGGTTTTGTCTCTATTGTGATATTTTGGCCATAGAAGACTCATGACATCAATATTGACATGAAATAACCTAGGAATCGCCCGTTCTTGATTTCAGACGTATATGTGAGACTTGTGTGCAAATTCGTATTTTGTTGATACCCATGTTAAATAATAGGCGTGGACATGTTAATAACCCTAATTCATGATGTTTAAACACTTGGTAGGCTTTATTTCAAGTTTGGATGAGTTTGGATCAATATTCCTGAATCTATATTGTTTTTGTGCTTGAGGGTGAAATCTGTATTTTCTGGATGTTCTGTTTTGTTTGCTATTTTCGACTTTGCTACAGTCAGTATCTTGATTTCGGTATAAAAAATAAGTTTTAGATAATTTCGTCTATTTTCAAACCCTTCTGACCTTGCTTGATTTTGATTTCGTATGACTGAGCTATGACCGTTTTAGTACAGAGGTGTCGGTCTTTTCCAGATTCTGTTTTGGATAATTTTGATAACAAACTATTTTCAAGAACTATGCTATACATATTATTTTGATTTGAAACTTTGATCAGTGTTTCTTTATCTAGGTAGGGGTTACCCAGAATTTTGGTGAATTTTATTGATAACTTTTATGTGATGTTTCATGCTCGTTTATAAAATCTATACATGCTGTATTTTACTCGATGTTCTGTAAAGAACTCTATTTTCACTATGACTCCTTTTACTGTATGAAATTTTTTTGTGAAATGTGAAAGTTATTAAATTATATATATTTTCATATCCCGTTGGCAGAATTGGATTTCGTTTCACTGGTTGAGAGCTATCTTAGTTTTCGTACAGCAATGTTGGGATTTCCAGATTTGCTAAAGTATGTTTTCTTGATGCATTCGTATTTTTGACGACTGATATATTTTTGCTGGAAAATTCTGAAATATTATATTTTGATTCTAGACATATAGTGGAATACTCCATATTTTTCGTGGATTTATTTGATGTGTTTTGATGCTGTTTTCCTGCTCTTGAATTCGTTTTCTTGACTTCTGACTGAACCTAATTTCTGTATGCAAATCAGTTTTAAGCTGTGTTGTTGTGAATTAGTATATGACTTAATTATACTCGCTAGATTTGTGTGGATGTCTATTTTCCAGATCCTTCGACGAATCCAGATTTTCTAGTTTGTAACTCTTGGAATCACTGTTTTAGTACAACATGGTCTTGCTGTCCTGAACTTGAGATGTGTTTACTTTATTCGTTTATGAGATATCTTGCACTTGTACATGTTTAGTTTGCTACATGCACTTTTTACATGATCATGCCATGCTATTCTTGATATTTTTTCTATATATACATGTTTGTTTGACATTAATAATAAACTAACCAAGCCGGGGTTTAAGGGACAAATCTAATTATGGATAATTCAGAAACGTATACTCGGAAGGGGATCCACTGATCCTATGTGATTACTTGACATGATTACTTGATACTTGCACGTAAGACACGATACTTGCCACTTGTACAACTTGATACGTGATTATATGATACATGATACTTAGAGCTTGGAGCTCAATTACTTGCTTGCCCCCGAGTATACTGCCCTTTATGGTCCACTATAAAGTCTAAAGCGAAACTGTTGTGATGTAGCAACCATGTAGTATGGGCTGCATGAAGTGTTACCTAGATAGTAATTCACCACATGATACTTGAACATGATGAATGCTTGCTTGATACTTGACTACATTATACATGAAACTTGTTTACATGACAATTGATACTTGATACATGATTACATGACACTTGACACTTGATGCATGTTTACATGATACTTGATTATTTGACACTTGATTTATGCCATGTACACTTGATCACTTTTACCATGCTAGTTGTTTACTTTGATATCACACTTATACTATGTGCTAGTTAGTTTCCCCATGTGCTTGTATCCTACATTATAAGTGACTTGTGACTTGCAATTGACGGGTACTTGTGTTTTCTCTTTTCCTCTTTCCTGCATTCGCTGAATTGCAAATTTTGGAGAACAGGTTCCAGATGGTATCGAAGACTTGAAGTATTAGTGCTGCATTTATTATTATTATTTCTTGTATAATGCTTGAACAATAATTGTGTTTGTGAGACTTGGATTATTCTTGTATTTGGGCAATGTGACCTAAGACTTGTGTTTTATTCAGATCATGACAATTTGAGATTTTTGTATTTGGTTTCAAGTATTCTTATTGGTATTTTGAGTCATTATGTGCATGTGGTTGATTAATTCGCTTTTGACTCTGATGTTTCTTGTGCATGTTGTTAAGATTTCTTAAACAGCTTATGGATGATGAAAATCATTCGCTGGGCTTTTGTTACGTACTCGTATTTCGTATTTTTGAGAAATGGGGCATGACACGGTTTTTAGTGGTATCAGGGCACCTGGTTTGGCTAATATATTGGGCAACTAATATATTAGGCAAGCTTGGCTCGAACTGGAAATCTGCACAACATTCACCAACCATGCGTTCATAGAACGAATCAAATATTATCAACATTGATCTGAATGCTAACTATTTTTGGTTTTGTGCAGACTATGGCTCGTAGAGGTTCTACTTCTCAGTCGCAGGGTGACCCGATTGAGGCGGTCACTACAGTGCTTGAGCGCTTGATTAATCAGCAACAGAACCATAGTGACTTGGTGATGGATGCTTTGGAAGCCGCTCGAGCTACTCTGCCTATTGCGCCTAGGCAGGATGTTCTTCCACCCCATTCGGGAATGATCACAGACTTTATGAGGTTGCATTCGGACTAGTTTTCACGCACTGAGATGCCTTTGGAGGCTGAACAGTAATTGATTCGGACAGAGAACCTGCTTTTAGCAGCTAGAGTTGCAGATGCAGATCACGTGGATGTGGTTACCATCTAGTTGGTGGACTTGGCTCATATCTGGTGGAAGTCTGAGTCCAAAATGCTTGAAAGACCGATCACTTGGGCCACTTTCACTATGAGCTTCTTGGAGAAGTTCTTTCCTAGCAGCACCAAAGTTGAGATGGAGCAGCAGTTCTTAGCCCTGAAACATGTTGGTCGTTATTTCTAGTAATAAAATTTTGTTACATATTGTTCATGCAATATTGTAACATAAGACTTTCTAAAACAGGGCTCCAGGTCTGTGGACGAGTACGCAGCCGAATTTACGAGACTTAGTCGCTTTGCAGCCATTCTTGTGGCGAACAAAGAGGATTTGGCTCGTAGGTTCATCTTGGGGCTTGAGCGAGACATCAAGGTGCATCTTGTCTCTCTGCGCTTGCGTACCTATGCTGAGGCTCTTAAGGCAGCTGGGGCCCAGGAGCAAGCTCGTGGTGGTTCGACTCCTTCTCAGCGGACTGTTCTGGATTCATTTGCTAGGTCTTTTGGTGGCCTTATTCGGAGACCTGTTCCAACCCCTCTAGTCAGGGCAGCTCCTTACTTTACTGGGGGTCCTCCGAGAGTTGGTTTCTGTGACTTTTGCCGTATTCCAGGGCATGAGCACAGGGATTGCCGACGTGCCAATCGTCGCTGTTTTGGATGTGGTGCTACTGATCATTCGCTGCTTGATTGCCCACGGTTGGCTCCTTCAACCAGGGGTCCTATCCAGCCAGTTGCCGCAGCTCGTGGTCCAGTTAGACCACCCCTTCCCCCGCAACGTCAGATTTTCGGTCAGAGTATTGCTGTTCCAAGGAGAGGTCAGGTTTTTAACCTGACTGCTGCAGATGCTGAGTCAGCTGAGGGTGTGGTTACAGGTACCATTTGTTTTATTGTTTTATTGTTTTATTATTGGTTGCTTCTATTTATTTTTCTTCTTTTCCCTTGCTTTGTTTCTTTCTGTTTGTTCCTCTGCATTTTGTTTTTCCTCACCCCCTGTTCAACCCTTCTCTTCTTTGCCTCTTTTGCTTTCTGTCTTAGGTGTTGTGCTTGTGTGCACTTTCCCTGCTCATGTTCTATTTGATTCTGGGGCAACCCATTCTTTTGTCTCCTCTCGATTTTTCGCTCGCCATCAGTTGGAGTGCAACAATATGTTAAAGACTTGGAACATTGTGACAGGTGGTGGAGTTGTCATTTGTTCCCGGGAGTACGGGCAATATCTCGTGATTATTGGTAGCACAAAGTTCAAAGCCAATCTAATTGTAATTGGGAATTTGGGGTTCGACGTTATTCTGGGTTTGGATTGGTTGGGTAAAACCCATGCCATTATTGATTACCATGCCAAGCAGGTTGTGTTCCGGGTTCCTGATTGCACAGAGTTTGAGTTCCATGCCGGGGAGTCTTCCCTTGGCCGAGCTGCAGTTTATCAGGAGGTTTGTGCGATGGAGTTGCATTCAGGCTGTGAGGCTGTGCCTCTAGTAGTTCGGGATTTCTTGGATGTTTTTCCAGATGATTTGCCTGGCTTACCCCCTGATAGGGAAGTGGAATTCGGTATTGATGTTCAGCCTGGAACAGAGCCGATATCGAAGAGTCCCTATAGGATGGCACCGGTTGAGCTAGCAGAGCTTAAGGTGCAGATTCAGCAGTTGCTTGATTCGGGTTTCATCAGACTTAGTATTTCGCCTTGGGGTGCTCTGATCCTTTTTGTTGACAAGAAGGATGGTAGTCGTTGACTGTGCATGGATTATCGAGAACTGAATAGAGTTACTATGAAGAATCGGTATCTGTTGCCAAGGATTGATGTTTTGTTTGATCAGCAGAGTGGGGCTGCTATTTTCTCGAAGTTGGATCTTCGTTCTGGGTATCACCAAGTCAAGGTGAAGGTTGCAGATATACAGAAGACTACTTTCAGGACTACATACGGGTACTATGAGTATCTTGTGATGCCGTTCGGAGTTACAAATGCGCCGACTGTATTCATGAGTCTCATGAACCGGGTTTTCTCTCAGTTCTTGGACATATTGGTGGTGGTCTTCATTGATGATATTTTGGTATATTCTCAGAATTAAGAAGATCATGCTGAGCATCTTAGTGTGGTTCTGTAGACTTTAAGAGAGAATCAGCTCTATGGGAAACTTATCAAGTGCGAGTTTTGGCTCGACAGGATTTCTTTCTTGGGGCATATTGTTTCTGGTGATGGTATTTCTATGGATCCTGCTAAGATTGAAGCTGTGAAGGATTGGCCTATTCCCAAGTCAGTTTCAGAAGTTAGGAGTTTTCTTAGTTTGGCTGGCTATTATCGGAAGTTCGTCCAAGATTTTTCGAAGATAGCAGGATCGTTGACTAAGTTGACTGGAAAGGATCAGAAGTTTTGTTGGTCTGATGAGTATGATGGAGCTTTTGTTGAGTTGAAGAACAGATTGACGTCAGCGCCAGTGTTGACTATTCCGGATGGTTCAGGCGGATTTGTAATTTGCTGTGTTGCTTCTGGTAAGGATCTTGGAGCAGTTTTGATGCAGAAGGGCCGAGTCGTTGCGTATGCATCGAGGCACTTGAGACCGCATAAGAAGAACTATCGTACTCATGAATTGGAGTTAGCGGTAGTGATTTTTGCTTTGAAGCTGTGGAGACATTATTTACTTGGGGACCGAGTGGAGATCTTTACAGACCACAAAAGTCTCAAGTACGTCTTTACCCAAAAGGGTTAAACATGAGGCAAAGGCGTTGGTTGGAGCTTATGGTCGATTATGACATCAGTTTGTAATACCATCCTGGTAAAGTAAACTTGGTGCCAGATGCTTTGAGCAGGAGACCTGTAGTTATGTTCTTGACTCTGCAGAGGGTTCTGATTGAGTAGATGAAAAGGTTGGAGTTGGATATTTTGTTGTCGAGTTTTGATCAGAGTTGTTTGGTGCTTCAGCTGCAGTCGTCTCTTGTTGAACAGATTAAGGAGGCACAGGCTAGTGATGCACAGCTGTAGAGATTTCGAGCTGAGGTTGAGTCTGGGTCCAGAACGGACATGGTTATTCATTCAGATGGATTGCTTCGTTTTGGGTCCAGGTTATGTGTCCCGGAAGGTGATGTTCGTTAGAGGTTGCTTGAGGAAGCCCATCATTCTTCGTATTCTATCCATCCTGGCGGTACTAAGATGTATCGGGATTTGAAGCTTCATTTCTGGTGGGAGGGTATGAAAATGGTTGTGGCTCAGTTTGTTGCTCAGTGTTTGATCTACAAGCAGGTTAAGGCAGAGCATCAGAGAACCGCTGAACTTCTTCAACCGCTTCCTATTCCAGAGTGGAAGTGGGAACATATCACTATGGATTTTGTGACCACTTTGCCAAGAAGTCCTAAGGATCATAATGTCGTTTAGGTAATTATCGACCGTTTGACGAAGAGTGCTCACTTCATTCCTTTCCGCGTCGGTCAGTCTATTGAGAGCCTAGCTGAGAGGTATATGTAAGAGATTGTTAGACTTCATGGGGTTCCAGTTAGTATTGTATCCGACAGGGATACGAGATTCAGATCTCAGTTCTGGGAGAGTCTTCAGAACAGTTTGGGGAGTAAATTGAAGTACAATACAGCTTTTCATCCCCATACTGATGGACAGTCAGAGCGGACTATTCAGATTCTTGAGGACATGTTAAGGTCCTGTATGCTTCAGTTTGGTAGTTCTTTGGAGGACCATTTGCATCTCATAGAGTTCTCGTACAATAACAGCTTTCAGGCCAGTCTTAAAGCTGCACCGTTCGAGGCACTCTATGGGCGGAAGTGCAGATTACCAGTGTGCGGGGATGACATTGGTGAGAGGAAGTTGTTGGGTCCGGAGTTGATCACCAAGACAGTTGATGCAATGGTTTAGATCAGGAAGCACTTGTAGGCAGCTTAGGACGGGCATAAGCGATGGGCTTTGGAGTTTGTTGTTGGTGACCAAGTTTTCCTAAGGGTATCGCCGTGGGGAGGTGTTATTCGGTTCGGTGGTGGGGGCAAGCTTAGCCCTTGGTTTATTGGACCGTTTGAGATTTTGGAGCGAGTAGGCAAGGTGGCCTATCGTCTAGCTTTGCCACCAGCTTTATCAGGAGTGCACGATGTTTTCCATGTCTCACAACTCAGGAGATATATCCGAGATGAAAGCCACATGATCAACTATTCTGAGTTGAGCATTCGGCCGGATTTGACTTGTGAGATTCCGCCAGTTGCTATTGTGAATCGACGGGAGAAAATGCTTAAGAATAAGGTCATCAAGTTGGTTCGTGTTGCTTGGAATCCTTACTCGCCTGGTGAGTCGACTTGGGAGCTGGAGGAGGAGATTCAGCAGAAGTTTCCTCATTTGTTTGAGTAGTTTTGTTTTGTTCTTTTGGTTGTTTTGGGGTTACCCTACGTAACTTCTTTTTGAGTTTCGAGGACGAAATTCTTCTTGTTAGGTGGGTAGGATTGTAACCCCCTATTTTTTTATTTTTGTGTATTTTTGACTGTATTTTTTGTTTTGGTGTATTTTTCTCTCTTGTATTTTTTCTGAACAGTATTTTGGATTTGTTTTCAACATATATTCGTTTTATTTTCATTTTGAGCTCCTTGTGTTTGATTGATTGTCTCTTTTATCTCGTTTTTTGTCGTGTTGATCTTTTCCTTATTTTTTTGGTCTCGTTATCTTTATGGTTGTTTTTCTTGGTGTTGTGGTGGTGTTTTGGTTGTATTTTTCCTTTTCCATTATTTTTGACCCCTAATAAGATTTTCTAAAGGCATAGAATTCACTCCTATTTGTATTCCTATTGTTGTTTTGACCCAAAGTCCAAAACCCAATTGTGTACCAATTGCTAATTACCTATACCCATTACCCATTAGCCCACATTAAAACCCTATATAAATATCCTAACCCTCACAAACCCTAACCCTAACCCTATTTCTCTCTCCCTCTAGTTCCCGGCCTCCCTCTCTCCTCTCCCTCTCCTTTCGGCTGCATCCCGATCCCCACACACACTAGCCAGGCCTCCACATCCAGGCTGAACCCTACCCAGGCCAAGCTTCACCCTAGCTCCGACCATCTCCACCTTCGACCACCTACACAATCAACCCGAACCCTTCCATCCCTTGGTTGCCGATCTACACCACCACCATCATCTTCCATCATTAAACCCTTGTACTCTCTTTTCGTGGTGTTCTCAAAGTGGTTTCTTGCTAGTCTCTCCGTGGTGAACTGGTCGTCCCATACCTTCTGCCTGTCTCATGTGTGTGGAACTTTCGGAATAGAATACGTTTTCGGTTCCAGCTTAGAAGCCTAGAAGGAAAAGAAGTCTAGGCTCGGACGAAGTGACTTACGGGATGAAATTAACCGAGGGAAGGAGCGCGAAAGCCGTTGCGCATTAGCACGCTCGTCCGTTGCTTGTTCCCTCACTGCGAGTGAGAAGAACAGATGATCCCTTGTCTCAGGTTCCCTTCTACATAATGGACAATTAGGGCCAACCTGCAACCCCATTCCAATCAACCTATCCTTTGTGGAGAGCTTATCCCAGTTTGTAGACACAGCAGCTAATTTGAGGAAACCAAAAGCAATTTGACACCAGTCAACTTTAGGTGGATGAGCTCTGACCACATCCAAAGCAGATGAAAAACGAAAGAGTCTAATCCTACTTAGAATCCATTGAATTCAGTAACAAAAATGTTGTATTTTCTGGTACATCGTTATGGATTGGATTAGTCTTTCTGGTAGCTATCCTTAATTCTCTTATTTCTTGAATTTGGCATTTTTAAGAGCCAAAAAGCCATTCTTTCGCAAAAATTTCGGATTGTGAGACACATTAAGATTCAATCTCAGTTCGACAAAAAAATTTCTATTGCATTTTTTTTTTCATTAATTGGATGTTCTAAATGGAATATGGATATAATAAGAATCTTATCTTAATTGGAATTTGACTTTACTATACTATAAAACTATAAATTCAATTCATTTTAACTATAGCTCTATAGCTATAGTATTTCTATCTTCTATCTGAGTATTTATATCTGTCCCCGCAGGAGTTTGATGTATCCCATTTGATATCTTCGTATCGAGAAGAATGTCGGTTAGTAATCCCGTTTTGCCTTCGGTGAAGGTATACCCCTCCTATCACTAGCTCTTCGTTTAATATATATCCTATTATGCTATGCCCCAGTTGCAGCGGTGCCGAGATGCCGGGGATAAAGTACTAGTTCGCTTAGTCAATCTTTTGCCTACATCTCTAGCTGCACAAGGCCAGTATGTGAATACTTGGAGAGTGCAGTACAAGGTAGGCGGTCTTTGCTGCTTTGCTTGGTTTATAAGCTCGCTCGTAAGGTGGGGATAAGCAGGGTATTTTCTAAAGGAGTACTTGTCTTCGATAGTCTGGAGATAGTGCCTGAAACACCAGTAAGAAAGGCCTTTTAGCAATATCCCCCCAAACTTGGCAAAGGAGACCTGATAAATAACATAAAAAATGATTTGATCAAGCAAGGAAACACCAAAAACGAGGTCTTTTTGAGATGCTTAACGCCCTCACGAGGCCATTAGACTAAAAGAAGACCCAGGCCCGCAGGCCATCTGTTGAAACCCGTACCAGACCGTATTAGCCTACTTTTCAGTACAAGCTGCCACTTTGATCGTTGCTTCAAGAAGATTCGTTCGTGAGAAGATTTCCTTCGTAGTTTCTTGGATTCGTGCTTGTAGTGGATTTCATTCGTGATTTTCCTTCTAGGCTTGATTGCATAGTTCTTCATCCCCAAAATAAGGCAAGTAACTTGTACTCCAATTCATTTGTTTGATACAAGTCCCAAAGTTTACCTATAGTGTAGTTGGGACTAGAGACAACCCTAGATTGTGTTTTCCATGATGAGTTTTATCTTTATTGTGATATTTTGGCCGTATAAGACTCATGAGACCAATCTTGACTTGAAATAAACTAGGAATCGCACATTCTTGATTTTAGACGTGTATGTGAGACTTGTGTGCAAATTCGTGTTTTGTTGATACCCATCTGAAATAATAGGCGTGGACATGTTAATAACCCTAATTCATGATGTTTAAACACTTGGTAGGATTTATTTCAAGTTTGGATGAGTTTGGATCAATATTCTTGAATCTATATTGTTTTTGTGCTTGAGGGTGAAATCTGTATTTTCTGGATGTTCTGTTCTGTTTGCTATTTTCGACTATGCTACAGTCAGTATCTTGATTTTCGTATAAAAATTGAGTTTTAGATAATTTCGTCTATTTTCAAACCCCTCTGACCTTGCTTGATTTTGATTTCGTATGACTGAGTTATGACCGTTTTAGTATAGAGGTGTCGGTTTTTTTCAGATTCTGTTTTTGGATAATTTTGATAACAAACTATTTTCAAGAACCATGCTATATATATTATTTTGATTTGAAACTTTGTTCAGTGTTTCTTTATCTAGTTAGGGGTTACCCAGAATTTTGGTGAATTTTATTGATAAGTTTTATGTGATGTTTCATGCTCATTTATAAAATCTATACATGCTGTATTTTACACACTGTTTTGTAAAGAACTCTATTTTCACTATGACTCCTTTTACTTTATGAAAATTTTTTGTGAAATGTGAAAGTTAGTAAATTATATCTATTTTCATATCCCTTTGGCAGAATTAGATTTTGTTTCACTGGTTGCGAGATATCTTACTTTTCGTACAGCAGTGTTGGGATTTCCAAATTTGCTAAACTATGTTTTCTTGATACTTTCGTATTTTTGATGACTGATCTATTTTTGCTAGAAAATTCTGGAACATTATATTTTGATTCTAGACATATAGGGGAATACCCCAGATTTTTCGTGGATTTATTTGATAAGTTTTGAGGCTGTTTTCCTGCTCTTGAATTCGTTTTCTTGATTTCTAGCTGAACCTAATTTCTGTATGCAAATCAGTTTTGAGCTGTGTTGTTGTCAATTAGTATATGACTTAATTATACTCACTGGATTCGTGTGGATCTTTATTTTCCAGATCCTTCGATGGATCTAGATTTTCTTGTTTGTAACTCTTGGAATCACTATTTTACTACAACATGGTCTTGCAGTCCTAAACTCGAAATGAGTTTACTTTATTCGTTTATGAGATATCTTGCACTTGTACATGTTTAGTTTGCTACTTGCACTTGTCACATGATCATGTCATGCTATTCTTGATATATTTTGCATATATGCATGCTTGTTTGGCATTAATAATAAAATAACCAAGGCAGGTGTGACAGTGTAAAAATGGCCTGAGGCCCAACCAGGGCCCAATACAATTCCTACTCAGAAGAGTGAAGATAACGACCTGGTTCGGCTCCGGACCACCTCAGGGTCAGTGCCGAACCTCGTGTTTGCCCTCACGGTACTGACCTCCTCGTACCGACGAGCCTCAGTAGCCCTCGGGGTCCGATCCGGGGCAGTCCCACAGGCCGTCCCCCCTCTCTGGCGGGGCAGAAGGATGACCTGGCGCAGCCTAGGCCCTCCGATTCCCCCCAGAGGCATAGGAGGCTCACGATGGGCCACGTTAGCTCCAAATACCGCCAAGGATTTCGCCACGTCAGCCCTATACCGCTCCTGGTATCGCCACGTCCGCCCTAAACCCCCTGGGCCTTCTGCCACGTCAGGCCCATGGGCTTTCGGATCCAGACCCGGCCCCCAAGTGGAACCAAACCCGGTTGGGATTCTCTATAAATACTAGACCCACACCCACCGTTTGAGGGAATCAATCTTTTGCCACTTAAATATACCTAGTTATTGCTACTCTCTCACAGAGACTGACTAGAGCGTCGGAGGGTCCGCCACCGGGACAAACCCCGGTGTTTCAGGACCGTCTGCAGGTACACAAGACCTCGGATCCGACCCTTCCGATCCGAGCCCAACCTTCAACATCTTTCCGAGCTCATCGTAGGTCCCAGAAGGTCAACTGAAGGTCGGCAGACGAGCGGCAATCTCCTTCAATACAAATTGAGTCCGAACTCACACCTGGTGCTTCCACACGTTTCTCAGAAATAAACAGCATCAGGTTGGCGCCGTCTGTGGGAACAGCTGCTCCAGAAGCCGATCCGACCCAGACCCTCAAAGGCCATCGACAGCCGAATTCTCATGGCCTCCAAAGGCAAGGGGGCTGCTTCCTCCGTCAACCAACGGGACTCGCCCCCACCCACTGATGAAGCCAGGCCACGCACGTCGAAACACCAGGCTCTCCCTCGGGAGTCCCAAAGGAGCGTCGGCCGGCCAGCCCAGCCCGACCTCCGGGGAATAATCCTCAACCGCAGGATTACCCGCCGCAGGGGAAGGGCCGCTTCCAACCCGGTCCCGAACCGTCCGAGACCGCCGCCCGAGGTACGAAGATCCGCGCTCAGCCGAGTCGGAAGACAACCCTCGGACCAACCAAACCAAGTCGATGGAGCCCCCGTCACTCACAAGGAGCTCCAAGACTTCCGAAGAGAAATTCTGGGAGCCCTCCGACCGACCCCCAGGGAAGAAACCCCCCATTCCCAAGCAGGGTCGGACGCCGAAGCCAGCGCGTCCCGCCCTTCAATAATCCAGCCTGAGGATGATGACGTTCTCCTAAGGCGCCTACAAGGGATGGAGGATCGCCTCGATCAAATAGGGGACGGCGGCCGAAGAGCGACTCAGGGGTACAGACCTGTCCGTCCTCCCTTCTCCACCCCCATCCTCCAAGCGGAAATACCCAGGAATTTCCGACCCCCTCAGTTCGAGACCTACGACGGCGAGGGAGATCCTGCTGATCACATGGGGGGTTTCAAAACCCTCATGATGATTCACAGCGCCTCGGATCCCCTGCTATGCCGAGCCTTCCCTGCCACCCTTCGGGGTCCCGCTCGTGAGTGGTTCTCGAAGCTCGCCCCTGGCTCCGTTTACTCCTTCGACCAACTCGAGGGCAATTTTCTCGCCCACTTCGTCACCAGCCGGAAGACCGAAAGGACCAGCGCCTCGTTACTCGGACTCAAACAGTTAGAGGGGGAATCACTCAGAGTGTTCGTCCGGAGATTTACCGCTGAGGCAAGGTCGGTCTCCTCCCTCGACCCGGGCGTCGCTTCAGCGGCATTCCGTCACAACGTCCGTCACGGACAGCTGAAGGCTTCTCTGGCAAAGAAACCCCCCGTCGACTTCCCCGACCTCCTCGGTAGGGTCGAGAAATACATTAGGGCAGAAGAGGCCCTTAACCCCGAAGATACCAGGAATGACACCGGGAAGGGAACGCGGAAGACCGAAGAAGTCGAACCATCGAAGAAAGCTCCAAGGGACCCGGGGGCCATGAAGAAGGTCCCGCCGGTCCCCCGCTTCGAGAGATACACTCCCTTGACGCACAACATATCCGCCATCCTCCTAGAAATCGAAGACAAAGGCATTGTTCGACTACCTCCCCGACCTAACAACGGCAAGAACCGAGATCAGCGCTTCTACTGCTGCTTCCACCAAGACCATGGACACGACACAGATCAATGCCGGGCCCTGAAAGACGAGATCGAGGAACTCATCTCCAGAGGATACCTCCAAGAATTCACCCGAGAAGTCCCGCGGGGTCGACGAGATACTAGGAGCGGGATACACTCGCCCCCGAACCCCCCTCCGAGCCGCATACCGGGTCGGGATCCCGAGTCCGAGGGAGCCGCGGACACACCATTTATCTTACATTGAGCCCATGGAGGGCTAATGGGAGGAGAATCAAATACTTTCCGAAAAGCCTTCCTCCGAGGGATGAATACTGTCCAAGACGATCCCTCTCCCGAGCTACAAGCCGCGCCAGTCTCCTTCCCAGGGGAGGACCTCGAAGGCGTTCGCCTCCCCCACTGCGACGCCCTCGTCATTAGCCTCCACATGGCTAAGTGTGAAGTTCGCCAGATCCTTGTCGACTACGGCAGCTCGGCGAACATTCTTTCCCTCAAAGCCTTCGAGAAACTGAAGTTACCTAGAGGCAAGCTCCAACCGGCCGGATACACCTAACATGGGTTTTACGACATCCCTATCGAGCTAGAAGGAATTGTCACAACGCTAAGACAGCTAACAACGCCATACTCGGCCGATCCAGATTATGCTCCCTCCAAACGATGCCTTCGGCCTACCATTCGGAGCTCGAATCTTCCACCCCACACGGGGTCGGCGCCGTCCGAAGCAGCCAAGAAGCAACGCGGTCGTACTGCATGACCATCGACGGAGGAGCAATGTTCCCCCCCAACGCCGTCATGCTCTAACCTAAGAAAGACAGCCCTACCCCCGGACCTACCGTCGAACCAGAGAGGTTCCCCCTTGACTAGAAGTAAACCTTTTGTAAAGCTTTCCTTTGTATAGGACCTTTTTAGCGCCCCCCCTATCTTATACTAAGGAAATCTCGTTGCATCGTACTCCAAACGCCTCGGCAGACCCGACCTAATACCCGGTTAGGGGGTCAACCCCCAAGGCGTCACCTCGCCCCACTCCAATCCCTCGCGAAACAATAAGGCCGAGCCACATCCCCTTCATCACTTTATATACTGTCAACCGGGGCAAAGGCCGTTACAAAAATACTCCCCTCGTCTCGAGCGGCACGCCACGTCAGAACGACGGGGGCCCACCTCGGGAAGGGAAGCCGCAACCTACGAAGTGAGCCAACTCGAAGCACATAAGCGGGGAGAGCCGGAAACGACCGGCGTCGAAACCCTTGGCAAGTCCGAATTACTTTTTTATATAAACACGAAAAGGCGGGGGCCAGTCCGCGGGAGGCAAATACAATCGAAAGGAGAAAAGAAGAAAGAAAGACAAAACTATACAACTCGCTTTCCCTCCTCGGCGTCAATCGGGTTCACAGAACGATCACCGGCCGGGTTGTCAACGAGCCCCTCTCCGGCAGGGACCTTCGGGGTCCCATCAATCTCCAAGTCGTACTCGAAGTTCGACAGATCGAGGGTCGGATAGAAATGCCTCACGTGACTGAGCGCCTTCGCGTAGCACTCATCCTGGGCGGCTATCACCATCCGCTGGCCCGCATCCGTCAGCTCTTTCCTCTCATTGGCGAACGCGGCTATCAACTCCCCCTTCTCCTTGGCAAACTTCCTCTTCAAGGAGGCCACCCTCTTCTCCCACTCGGTGTCCTTGGCCTCGAGCTCCAGCTTCATCTGCTGCTCCCTCCGAAGCGAACCCTCGAGCTCGATCCGCATCTCCTTCGTCTCTCGTCCGCTCTTGTCCGCCCGAGCACGCTCTTGTAACAGGGACGCTTCGTAGAGATTCTTCACATTAGCTCCCTGCATACAAGCCTGCAGCCGAAAGAAGCGGATAAGAAGAAAACTCCTGAGGCAAGACCAAACGGAAAGGAGGAGGTCGACAAGCTTACCGACACGGTGGCCTGCGCCAGGCGCGTGAATGCCACCTCCACGGGCTCGTTCTCCATCATCTGGCGATCACGAGGCGTTGCCAGCTTCTCCACCACCTCTACGGCCTGGGCTTCCTCGGTCAGACAGTCGCTCAGCCGAACCGACCAGTCCGGCGCCCACCGCTGCCGCAACAACTCCACCACCAGGTCCTCCTCCTCGACCCCTACCAAGGGACCTTTCCCCTTGTCAAGATCGGATGCCCTCGCCGGGCCCTTACCCCTCAAAGGGGCACCCCCCTTGCCCGTCTCCGAACGAGTCCTCTTAGCCCTCGGCTCAAGCGGTACCTCCGAGATAACAAGGGGCAGCTCCCTCGGCCTCTTCGCCGCCTCCGCCTTCTTCTTCTCGGCATTTTCCTTCTTCATGGCGAGCCGCCTTGCTTGGATCGATGCCTCATCCATATCTGCAGAAAAAACCATTAAGAGCAATGAGCAAGAATGTACGAAAGGATCGAGGGAAAAGAAACAACTACATACGGAGAACGGCGGGGCTCAGTCCAACGCTCGCCAGGCGAACCTCCGTCACCTTCGTCCAATTGATACTAGGGGACAAACGAAGACGCTCGACAAACCCCCACTCCTCGACCGTCAGATCCCCCTGCCCCGGCACAGGATAACTCGGCTTGGAGTAGTTCCATCGAGTCGGAATGTCCCAGGGCTCTTCACTCCGGATCACCAGATACTTTTTCCTCCAGTCCTTGATAGAGTCAGGGTGGCTATGAACAACCTTCCTCCTGCTCCGGGGGGAGATATAGTAAACCCCCTCGGCTGCCGAACAAAACATCAGCGTCACTCGGAACACGTTCAAGCGCAAGGGTACCCGTTGTTCCTCGCACATCAGTACAAAGCTGATTATCTGCTCCCAAGAGTTCGGCCCATACTGCATCGGCGCCAAGGAGGCCCAGTTCAACACTTCCCGAACAAACGGATGGACCGGCAGCCTCAGTCCAGAAATAAACGCGTCCACGGGGAAGACACAATACCAAGCAGACAGGGGATCGGTTGGGCGAAGAGTAGAGCTCGGCAGCATCAATTCGTAACTAGGACCTATGTGGTACGCCAGCTGCAAGACCTCCAAATCCCCGCCATCCAAGGCGGTCAGAATCGCGTCCATCAACACTCTCGTCCGACTCGGCGAAGAGGCCTGCACACCAAAGAGCTCCTGGTCGGACAGGTCGTCAGGATATTGACGGAAATGCTTCGGCTGTGCGGGCGAACCTGTCCCCTGGCTCGAGCCACCAGTCCCCAACCCTACCTTCCTCGGAGCCTTCTTCCTCTTCTCGGATCGCTCCGACGAAGGAGTGAATAAGGGCACCCGACCAGTCAGCATAGAACTCGGGCCTGCCCCCGGAACCGTGGATCTCCTTACAATGCCGCCCTCGCCTCTCTCACCCTTGGTAGCCGACTCCAAAACACGAACGTCGTCCGAACCATCAGTCGCTTCCTCCGACTCACTGCTCTCCACCACGAAGGAACGACGAGAGCGCAACCGCCTCGCTCCATGTGCCGCCTCCTCAACCACCGGTTCCTCCCACGAAACCGTGTCAGAAGACTCGTCAACGTACACTGACTCCTCCTCGAGTACGGGCTCCTCCCAGGACGTCGAGTCAGAGATAGGCCCCACCTCCCCCCTGGACGTCGACACTGATGAGCCGGACTGAGCCCTGTCCATCTATGCCTAGACTAGGTAGACTTGCTAACTCACCTGGGGTTACTTTGGAAGGGCAAGTCTGGTACAGCAAGACGCAAAGATGAGCGCTGAAGTGTTGAAAAATTTTATTTTGAAAGAGAAAGGAGTGGACAAATAGGGGAGAGGGGGGACTATTTATAGGAGATAGAAGCGACTCCTCGATTCCCGCGAGTACTGTTCACCTATCCAACATGCAACTACCGCCTAAGAATTCGCGCCACATCCTCAAAACGTGCGACGCTGACATCATCCATTGACAGGCTGGCAGCCAGTCAAGGAGGCCAGCACGGAAGAAGTATTCGGAGGAGGGAACATTTTTATTTTTAAGATTTAAGGCGCCGTCCTCAGACAGACGCCCCGGGCTCCGAGACTGGGTCGGTTCCCCTTTCACCCGCGAGCAGCTCGGGGCTTACAGCGTCATCGGCCGAAGACCCGAACTGTTCCCGGGTGAGACAGAAACCGCCTCAACCTGGAGCCCTATTGGGACACAGAATAGTCAGCCTCCAATCGGAGAACTACTCATCTACCCAGGGCCCAAAGCTTCAAGACGCCCCCCTCGGCAAGCACCCCGGTCAAAAGCAGATCAACACCCGAAGGCCGAAAGAAGTGCTCCATTCCGAGCCAGTTGATGCAACTGCAAAGGTCCAGCCTACTCCAGCAACGGAACCTTCGCAGTTGCAAACAACCGGCCCGGAACGCCCTTCATCCCTCTCGGAAGGATAGAACCTCCACAATTGCAGACTGCTCACCCTTCGAAGTTCGGTCGTTATCCCTCTCGCCCGGATCCCCCCTGGATCTGGCCGCCACATCAGGGCCATCAGATCCAAGAGAAGATCGGGCGACAAAGAAACTACCTCTCCGACAAAACCGGGGGTAAGAATTATCAAAAAACAGATGTCCACCGAAGCAGACACCTTTAAGGGCCAAGCAGACCACCTTTGCTTTGATCTGAACCACAACGAGAAAGAGGGAGGGGGGTACTTATAGCCTCCCCCAGGGGCCGGCCTTTATGATATGGGGAAAACCAAACGACGGAAGACCATGCGCCATACATTTATTAGGCGGCGCCATTAACGCACCTAGGAAATGGGAATCTTGCACAGATCCCAGGGCGCCCCCAAATGCTCCGCGAAAACAACGGACTACCCTACTCAAACAACCCCAAGGCACAACGGTTCGCCCCCTAACGGCCCGACCTATGATCCCCTCACCAGCTCGAGGTCCGGTCTGGCACCAGGGCACCCCTCTTCGGAGGATCCACGGGCTGGCCATCACCCTTACCAGCCCATAACTCCCCCTCATCTCGAGGTCCGATCTGGCACCAGGGTACTCTTCTCAGGAAGAAACAACGGCTCACCTTCACCCTCACCGACCCATAATCCCTCGCCAGCTCGAGGTCCGGTCTGGCACCTGGGTACTCTTCTTCGGAAGATCCACCGGCTGGCCATCACCCTTACCGACCCATAATTCCCCCTCATCTCGAGGTTCGGTCTGGCACCAGGGTACTCTTCTCAGGAAGAAACAACGGCTCGCCTTCACCCTCACCGACCCGTAATCCCTCGTCAGCTCGAGGTCCGGTCTGGCACCTGGGTACTCTTCTTCGGAAGATCCACCGGCTGGCCATCACCCTTACCGACCCATAATTCCCCCTCATCTCGAGGTTCGGTCTGGCACCAGGGTACTCTTCTCAGGAAGAAACAACGGCTCGCCTTCACCCTCACCGACCCGTAATCCCTCGCCAGCTCGAGGTCCGGTCCGGCACCTGGGTACTCTTCTTCGGAAGATCCACCGGCTGGCCATCACCCTTACCGACCCATAATTCCCCCTCACCTCGAGGTTCGGTCTGGCACCGGGGTACTCTTCTCAGGAAGAAACAACGGCTCGCCTTCACCCTCACCGACCCGTAATCCCTCGCCAGCTCGAGGTCCGGTCTGGCACCTGGGTACTCTTCTTCGGAAGATCCATCGGCTGGCCATCACCCTTATCAGCCCATAATTCCCCCTCATCTCGAGGTTCGGCCTGGCACCCGGGTACTCTTCTCAGGAAGAAGCAACGGCTCGCCATCACCCTTGTCGACACATAATCCCTCAACCTCTCGAGGTTCTGTCGAACACCAGGGTACTCTTCTCCGGAAGAGACAACGGTTCGCCATCGCCTTCACCTACACGTAAACCCTCGGCTAGCTCGAGGTCCTATCCAAGCCGTAGGGCAGCACCACCAGGGAGGCCCTGTGATTCGCCCTCCCATTTTTTCCTACAACCATGAGCACTCCTCCACGGCTAGCTCCCGCACCCCCTGCAGGAGTGGGGGGCTTGTGTGACAGTGTAAAAATGGCCTGAGGCCCAACCAGGGCACAATACAATTCCTACTCAGAAGAGTGAAGATAACGACCTGGTTCGGCTCCGGACCACCTCAGGGTCAGTGCCAAACCTCGTGTTTGCCCTCACGGTACTGACCTCCTCGTACCGACGAGCCTCAGTAGCCCTCGGGGTCCGATCTGGGGCAGTCCCACAGGCCGTCCCCCCTCTCTGGCGGGGCAGAAGGATGACCTGGCGCAGCCTAGGCCCTCCGATTCCCCCCAGAGGCACAGGAGGCTCACGATGGGCCACGTCAGCTCCAAATACCGCCAAGGATTTCGCCACGTCAGCCCTATACCGCTCCTGGTATCGCCACGTCCGCCCTAAACCCCCTGGGCCTTCTGCCACGTCAGGCCCATGGGCTTTCGGATCCAGACCCGGCCCCCAAGTGGAACCAAACCCGGTTGGGATTCTCTATAAATACTAGACCCACACCCACCGTTTGAGGGAATCAATCTTTTGCCACTTAAATATACCTAGTTATTGCTACTCTCTCACAGAGACTGACTAGAGCGTCGGAGGGTCCGCCACCGGGACAAACCCCGGTGTTTCAGGACCGTCTGCAGGTACACAAGACCTCGGATCCGACCCTTCCGATCCGAGCCCAACCTTCAACATCTTTCCGAGCTCATCGTAGGTCCCAGAAGGTCAACTGAAGGTCGGCAGACGAGCGGCAATCTCCTTCAATACAAATTGAGTCCGAACTCACACCTGGTGCTTCCACACGTTTCTTAGAAATAAACAGCATCAGCAGGGTTTAAGGAACAGATCTAATAGTGGATAATTCAGAAATGTGTACTCGGAAGGGGATCCACTGATCCTACGTGATTACTTGACATGATTACTTGATACTTGCACGCAAGACATGATACTTGCCACTTGCACAACTTGACATGTGATTACATGATACATGATACTTAGAGCTTGGAGCTCAATTACTTGCTTGTCCCCGATTATACTGCCCTTTATGGTCCACTATGAAATCTAAAGCAAAACTGTTGCGATGTAGCAACCATGTAGTATGGGCTGCATGAAGTGTTACCTAGATAGTAATTCACCACATTATACTTGAACATGATACATGCTTGCTTGATACTTGACTACATTATACATGAGACTTGTTTACATGACACTTGATACTTGATACATGATTACATGACACTTGACACTTGATGCATGTTTACATGATACTTGATTACATGACACTTGACACTTGATGCATGTTTACATGATACTTGATTACTTGACACTTGATTTATGCCATGTACACTTGATCACTTTTACCATGCTAGTTGTTTACTTTGACATCACACTTATACCATGTGCTAGTTAGTTTCCCAATGTGCTTGTATCCTACATTATAAGTGACCCGTGACTTACAATTGACGGGTACTTGTGTTTTCTCTTTTCTTCTTTCATGCATTAGTTGAATTGCAGATTTTAGAGAACAGGTTCCAGATGGTATCGGAAACTTGAAGTATTAGTGCTGCATTTCTTATTATTGTTTCTTGTATCGTGCTTGAACAATAATTGTATTTGTGAGACTTGGATTATTCTTCTATTTGGGCAATGTGATCCAAGACTTGTGTTTTATTCAGATCATGACTATTTGAGATTTATGTATTTGGTTTCAAGTATTCTTGTTGGTATTTTGATTCATTATGTGCATATGGTTGATTAATTCGCTTCTGACTCTAATGTTTCTTGTGCATGTTGTTAAGATTTCTTGAACAGCTTATGGATGATGAAAATCATTCGCTGGGATTTTGTTACGTACTCGTATTCCGTATTTTTGGGAAGCGGGACATGACATTCTTTTACCCTCGGCTCATAGTACTGGTACTTTGCTTTATCTGATATCTGGTTTTCTTCGCAGGTATTGGTGTGACGATTGCCTTGTCATCAGAACCTCGGGAGGTGCCAAAGGTTGACCGTAAGAGCAAGTGGAAGATCAAAGTGTCCACCTTGGGGCACTTGCCGAAGAAGCGTAAGGCCCCGAAGGTCCATGACCTGGAGGGTATCCGAAGGGCGGCCGGTGGATAGGTTGTTGAAGACCGCCGAAGTGACCGTGGGACATTCCCTATCGGATCGGCCCGTGGGGGAGTTGGGCTCTGCCGTGGAGACAGAAATGGATCGGGCAATAGTGGAGAATCTTCCTCGTTCGAGAGATCAGGAGCCCACACCCAAAAGACCACTAGTTCGTGTTTCCTTCACTTTTCCCAAGGAGTTGTACAGGCAAGTATTTTTGTGCCATGTTCTGTTAATGTAATTGTTCCTTGTTGACACTCCAAGTTTTCTCTGCAGGTTGCTCACTATAGTATTGAAATGAAGAGGTGGTACGAGCATTTGCTTGAACTAGCAGTTCGAAAGGTAGAGTAGTACAGGAAGAGCTGTGAAGGAGAGCGTGAACGCACTGAGACTTTAGAGGAGAGGGTGAAGGATTTGGCGAAGAGGTCGGAGGGCAATCCGGGCGAGGGATGATTTGCCTATAGGGCGTTTTTGAGTGAGAAGGACGTGCTGGAGCACCAACTGGCCTAAACACGATCAAAATAAGTGGGGACTACGGACGAGATCGTTGAAGGCGAGGAGTGTGGCTTTAGACAAGCCATCGAGTATATCAGGCGGGAGTACCCCCATCTCGAACTTGGTTCTCTTGAGTATGATCTGGAATTTGTCACTTGTCTTGCAACTCCCTGCTCGATTCCTTCCGACCTGGGGGTCAGTACTGACCCTGCTGTCGGGAATTTTGGTGGTGTAGGCGATGAACGTGCTCGTTCGTCTTTGCCAGAGGTTTCACCCACGACCCCGGCTGAGCTTCCTCCAGAGTTGGGGTCGGATGTCGAGGCTATTCCTGAGGGTGCTAGGAGGAAGCCCCCATTTACTAAGCCTTTTATGTTTTTTTGTGTTCTGTCGAATGCGGACTAGCCACCGCCCCTTGTATTTGAATACTTTTGATGAAATGATAACGATTTTTGGTATTGCTGAGTCTTAATTTCGCTACGAATTCCAAAATTTTTTGATAACCCTTTCAGGTTGGGTTGATCTCTTTGGCGGATTCTGTAGGAGGGCGGCACCCGCGAAATTCGAAGATTCCTACTAGATAGGAAGCCAAGGGTCAAGGGACCCACACGTCTCATGCTTGCCACATGAGCGCACAGTGTTCGATGTCCCTTCGTGCTTATATATTGCTTTTCTCGGCCTGTTCTTTCTTAACTTTCTCCCTTCGTTATCTTTGTTTCTGTAGCGCCCCGATTTCCATATACTGGAAAACCGAGACACGAGCCGGGACCTTTTTTCAATTAGTCACAATACACAGAAAAACAGGAGAATTTAAAACCTTTTATTCATCACCCAATGTATTACAAGTCTGAATATCATACAACTACAATACATTACAATAGTGTTACAATAATATCTTTACAATCCCAAGTATTACAACTTTCACAATTTACATCAGAGTGCAAGGAATGAAGAACAACACTTGGTAACTCTCACTTGAGTACTTCTTAACTAATAGACAATCCACATACATGTTACAGCGGAACTAAATATGACACTGACTCCTCGCTTTCCTTGCCTTGAGTCCTCCTGAATCGCGCACATGTACTTCGCCGATCCAGTACCTATGGAAGTGGGGACATCAGTATTCACTGACGCTTTAAGGCTGATAACATAGCAGCGAATCTCCCAAACAACATACAAAACATGGCAATGGTGTCGGTGTAGTTTAAGTGTTCGTGAGTGCTATATCTAGAATCTAACGCGATATTTAACTAAAACTAGGATGCTCCTATTCTAATGCCAGCAAGTCTTCGAAGCAACATGCATCCCATACTACATGCGCCCCATCTCAAGCCGTTTCTCCATATATAGGGATTTGAACTCGCGTTATGAATTTCTAATTGTACACAACTTGTTCCTGACAGATACAACGTGACTGATGAGGTTACAGATGTGGTCAAGTCCTATCAAGGCAGTACGCTCATGGTGTCTATGTCCCACTAATGCAGTCCGCTCGTGGTGTCTATGTTTGCCACTCCTACCCGGCTAACCGGACCTCACTCAAAAACCAGACGAACCCTCGGGGTTACCACCAACAGGAAAGCCCCCTGCCACCCTTAGCCAGACCGTAGTCCATGGCCTGTTCGTATCCCTGGCATAGGACCCGATGGAGTTCTGGGGTTCATCACCCCTAGCTCCGCCCGCCTTATCATGGCACTTCAGGAATTAACAGCGCGAGATACGCAACCCGTGCTCCCAACTCGTGAGACGACACCCTGCGTATCCCTTTGACAGGAAGGTACAACTCAATAACACCACCTAAGGTCTGCCCCAAGAGATAAGTTGGTCATAAGGGGCCCCCTACAACCAACTCCTCTCTTTCCGGCAAAAGGGTTAAGTAATGATCTTTATAAGTCACTACCCTCATGACGTCCCTAACCCTGAACACTCCTAGGGATGACAATATTATAAACACAACTTGCTATCTCTTAAACTAGACTTCACAAGATAACTCTACTAGGCTGCTCAACCTAGACTTACCAGAATCCCTCAAGATCCGGTTCCTGGCCTATCGATCCAAGACCCCGGCCATGCGAACATACATGTATGCCACTACTCTGAACTTGGATTCCGTCTATACTCCGGTCTTCGATCAACCTACACCGGTTAAGATCCGACGGTACTCAAGGAGTGACTCCTCCACAGTTCCTTGGGAGTAAGAAAACATATGTCTTGATGGTCGATAGCCCCTAGGGTGATAATATCACCCTAGACGAGCACAACAAACTGTGTACTATCTAATAAACTATATACGGGTATACTAACCACATACGAGCCAACAAGCTACGTATGAACCAACCACTCCCTACGAGCCGGGCGGGTCTCGTATGAGATACAACGTACATACCGACCAAATATGCCGCGTATGAGACCAACAGCTACGCACGGTCTGGTCGAGCCGCGTAAGAGAGAACAACTTATATACGAGCCAAATAAACTACGTATGAGACCCACAGCTACATACGGGCCAGTCGAGCCACGTACGAGCACAATCATATGCAAACAACCATACAGGTAATCAAACCTAGAAGCAACCAAACGTGCTTACTAGTAACTTGATCTTCTATTACTAGAAGCAACAGAAGAATCTACTAATAGTCTATGATAGGCCTTCTACCAATGAGAAGCCCGAAGCGACATAATAACCTTTATTGAACTAACTATTACTAATGACCTTTCTAATCCTTATTACCCCTACGGATGAGAATGTCCCCATGATATGGTCCAATTCCAATTAGGACTTCACACAACTAGAGTCCATGGCTTCTTTAAGAAGTTGACTAGAACAACCTAGAACATACGTCCGTTTCTTTATTCAACTAGGATGTCACCCTATACCCTTCAAGCATGTTTGGCTCCTTACTAACATTGACTACAACAAGGTAGTTATCATTACAATCACAACAGGATTCCTTCCTTATTACTTAACCTATAGGATTTTAAGCATGGTATACAAATTGTAAGCATCAACCTACAACAACTAGTCATGGTATATAACATAACCATCAACCCACAACACTCCTAAGTATGAGTATGATTTAAGCATGCACTTAACCATCTTAAGCATGAATAATTACTATGATATAACATGAGCTTTACCATAATTTAAACATAAGTTATAACTCAAGCATGGATGCATACTTAGCATCAATCTACAACATTCCTAAACATGGTAGATTAATTCCACATTAATCCTACAATAATATAAGCATGGATATTTACTTAGCATTAACCTACAACATTCCTAAACATGGTAGATTAATTCCACATTAATCCTACAACAATATAAGCATGTATATCTACTAACTCAAGCACGAATAATAATTAAGTATGACATCTACTAACTGAGCACGAACAATAATTAAGTATGATCATCTACTAACTTAGCATGAACAATAATTAATCTAACATGGTATACAACTTTCCTACAACCATCTAAGTATAGTAGTAGCATGAATAAATTAATCTAACATGGTATACAACTTTCCTACAACCATCTAAGTATAGTAGTAGCATCAATAAATCAATCTAACATGGTATACAACCTTTCTACAACCATCTAAGTATAGTAGGAGCATGAATAAATCAATCTAACATGGTATACAACTTTCCTACAACCATCTAAGTATAGTAGTAGCATGAATAAATCAATCTAACATGGTATACAACTTTCCTACAACCATCTAAGTATAGTAGTAGCATGAATAAATCAATCGAACATGGTATACAACTTTCCTACAACCATCTAAGTATAGTAGTAGCATGGATAAATCAATCGAACATGGTATACAACTTTCCTACAACCATCTAAGTATAGTAGTAGCATGAATAAATCAATCAAACATGGTATACAACTTTCCTACAACCATCTAAGTATAGTAGTAGCATGAATAAATTAATCTAACCTGGTATACAAATTTCCTACAACCATCTAAGTATAGTAGTAATCTAACATGGTATACAACTTTCCTACAACCATCTAAGTATAGTAGTAGCATGAATAAATCAATC
Source organism: Hemerocallis citrina (assembly GCA_017893485.1). Taxonomy (NCBI): domain Eukaryota; kingdom Viridiplantae; phylum Streptophyta; class Magnoliopsida; order Asparagales; family Asphodelaceae; genus Hemerocallis; species Hemerocallis citrina. The sequence continues at coordinate 218,344,651 of CM030361.1, read as the reverse complement.
TAACATGGTATACAACTTTCCTACAACCATCTAAGTATAGTAGTAGCATGAATAAATTAATCTAACATGGTGTACAACTTTCCTACAACCATCTAAGTATAGTAGTAGCATGAATAAATCAATCTAACATGGTATACAACTTTTTAATCTAACCCAATCTTAGCATGATACTTACTTCAACATAAACATAAACATTCATTACAACCTTTCTTAAACACAACATCTACTACTCCTTTATTTAAACATAAGCATCTATTACTACTCCATTAAACATAAACATCTACTACAATTTCATTTGAACACAAACATCTACTACAAATTTATATAACATCTACTACTATTATTTTATCTAAACATAAACATCTACTACATCCTTATTTTATTTAAAACATAAACATCTACTACTACTACTTCATTTTAAAACATAAACTTCTATTTACAACTTTATAAAACATCTACTAATGCCACTTTATTTAACACCAACATCTACTATAAACCATCTACTAAAACTTCTTTATTTATCACATGCACATCTATTTCTTATTTATTATTTGTCAAACAAAAAGAGTTCTTTTTAATCATTCCATAACTAACCAATTAGATTAGTCTCTATTTTTTCATACTAGAGTTAACATCTAAAATGAGTTCTTTTTACTTAAGATTAACAAATGAAATAAGCAAAATGAAAATAAGTAAAGAACCCTCAATTTTGGTTCAACCAAACATATGCATTTTTTTTAGTCCAAGGTTCAAGTGTATGTTCTACAACCAAAAATGGTTGTACACAAGTCCATATGCTTATGCATGAGTCCACATTTAAGTCCTACAACCCCAAATGGTTGTATGTACAAAGTCCATATGCATATGTGTATTTTAGTCCAATTAATAAACACAAACAACTACTATTACAAGATTCAATCTTTAGGTGTTATTTAGTACTACCACTATTTCTTTTTTTTTTTTTTATCCATATTAAGCTACAACACATACAACCAAGCAACATACAACAACATTACAAGACAACCTTCCAAAAGAACAAAAGAAAACAAAACCAAGGAAGGTAAGAAGAAGAAGAAATCAAAACACAATTCAAACAAAAAAAGAGAAGGTGGAGAAACCCCACCTAAAATTTCTTTGATGGAAAGACTTGCTAGCTAAACTTCTCCTTCCCCTAAGCTCCTAGAACTCCTAGGAAGACCTACAAGAAAAACACTCAAGTTAGAATGAGGTTCTCTCTTTCTTTTCCTTTCCTTTCTTTTCTTTTGTAAAAAGTGACAAGTGGAGAAGGAGGGGGTATTTATAGGTGCAGAGAAGGGTGGAGAGTGCAAAAGTGCACTTCACATTTTGCACAAAACCCCTTGGAGAGGGTGAGGCCGGCCATGCTTGGTAGGGGGTGTAGGGATGAGGTGGAGGTATGGTGTAGGGTGAGTTGGAAGCATGGTGAAAAGATAAGGTTTTTAGAAGGGTTTTTACCTTAATCTTCTCATGCATACAACCCTAGTTTAGCTACTAAATAAAACCCTAATCATCTAATTGGGTTTGTCATGACAAGATTAGTGCCTTGTCCAAGATTACATACTACACATTTTGTATAATGTACTAATTTGGTACAATACAATGTGCGTATATGTATATGTATGTGTATACCAAAAATCCTTATATAATCCTCATAAAATAGTTTAATTTGAAAATAATAATAAAATAAGTTTTATTATCAATTTGGAGGATCGCGCTACCAATATGATATACTACGGATGTACACCGACCGATATATGCGCACAGACAATGTTTGTGGACAAACCGGGCGAAAATCACCAAAATAATTTGATTTTGGAATTAAAACAAAATAATAATAAAATAATAATAAAAGTAATTTATACAAGGTAATATCCGTCCGGGATATTACAGCTTCTCCCTTTAATCATGGTTTCCGACGCGATTCTGATGCAAAGGCATTTGGCCTGTGAGGTGGCAATGAAGCTGGGCGAAGCTAAGGCCAAGGCTGAGGCCGAGGCTAAGGTCGAGGCTGGCCTTCGGGCTGAGAGTAGTGCGAAGGTTGAGACAGACGCGGGGAGGAAGCAGGCCATGGGAAAGGCCAAGGTGGGGGGGGGGGGGGGGGGCGAGGTGACTGGGCTATCAAAGGACCCCAGGGGAAAGGAAGTACAGGGGGAAACTCCGAAGCGTCCTCTTTCTCCCACTTATGCCGCGTCTCTGAGGTGGAAGAAAGGCAAGGATTACATCCCTCCAATCGTTACACAGATGCTAGCCTTCGCAGAGGGGACTCCACGGATGGCACCGGAGGTGCTATCGCTGGTGAAAGCGTGGATCCCCCTGGACCGTCATGGAGGCGGATTTGACAATGGACTGCACGAATGCGGCTCAGGTGGTGGAAAATCTAGCCATTACCACAGAGTTAGTGTTCCTGACGAGGGAGGCCTAAGGCGACGTCTACGCCTGTTAGGTTCAGGCTTCAGTCATGGTGTAACTCTTGTATCCTTTTTCTTCTGTATTCTTGTACTGTATTCTCTCTTCAAGTGTATTCTATCTATTTGTACTCTTTCTTTTACTGAACCATGTAATTGTTCTTCTTTCCAGTATTTATATTATCTATTTGTTTGATTCTTTTGTAATTCTTTTGTCTGCCAATTATTCTGTCTCTGGACGATTTATTGTTCTAAATTGTTGTACTTCATGGCTTAATTTCCTATTTAGTTGAATTCTTACTTGTTGGATCTGGTTTTCTACCTAATATACCTTATTGAACCCTCATACCCATCCTATTGGATCATAACCAGCAACACAATACCCACTTCTTTAACCCAGTCTTCCCCATGTCTTCTTCACGTTTCCTAACAAGCTGATCATAACTTTCCCCCCATTCTCTTAATTCTCCAAATCACAACTTGCCAAATTCTCTCATTATAATCTCCAACAAATTTTGTTATTCATACCTGCAATTCCTATCTCCAAACCCTAACCCTAATATTATCTCATCTCATCTCTCTCTCTCCCGGCCTACCCCGACCTCCTGCTTGCCGTGCCGCCCTCCGACCGCCGGTGCCCTCCGACTGCTGCCACCCACTGTCTTGCAACTCCCCGTCGCACCTGCCTCCTCCCGAGTGATGCTACACATCAGCGCCCCCATCCTCTTCTCCTCCTTCTCCTCTTCCACAATGCCAGCCAGCAGAAGTGACTAGCCAGCGCCGCACCCCCCTTGCGACCTCCCACCATCGCTTACGCCGCCAGTGTCGCTGCCCCACCGTGCCCCTATACTATCGTCCTCCTTTCCACAGTGCCCCGGCTATCCCTCTCTCTCTTTGTGTGCACATGTTGATCAAGAGTGTTGGATTCGTGACCTTGTGTTCGTGTTGTTGTGTTCATGGTGATCGTGATTCTCTTGCGCATCTCGTTCGTGTTCCATTCGTTACTTTTGTGTTCGTGCACAAGAACTTATTCCCGTTATTCTCTATTCTCTTCAGATCTGTCGTCAATTACAAGGCAAGTAACTTGTATTTTTTTGTTGTATATACAAGTGCTAAATACCGCCTATAGTGTGGCCTTTGTTTCTAGATTCATCTCCATGAAAATCTTTGTTAGATCTTATTTCTATTTGTTGATACATCTGTAGTTATCATATTTGTTACACACATGACATGAAAAATAATTTAGAAATAATCTAGACTTGATGGATCACGATATGTTATACCCTTGTTACATGCTTGATGTGTTAGTTGTAATCTCTTGTGGTAGATTTGTTAAATACCATACCATGTTGTCTTGGACAACTATTATACCATGTTTCGTATTTTTTCATAATTTGAATTTGTTTCACATGAACTATTTTATTTAATGCATAAGAAGAGATTTATTTTTTTTGTTGTTGGCTCGTTTTGTTTCAGTACTTTAGACCCTGTTGAGGTCAGTAAAACAATTTAAATTGTGAATATAAATTGTAGACCTCGCTGTCTATTTTCCAGAATTTTTGACAGATCTCATTTTCGATTTGTTTAGTTGCGAGTTATTGCTATTTTGCTACAGATGTGTTAGAGATTCCATATTTTATCTTATGCGATTTATTGCGATTTTGCTACAAATGTGTTAGAGATTCCAGATTCTATCTTATGCGATTTCTGCGTAGTTAATTATTTTAATACTGATGCTAAAGATAAGATTTCGATCTAATATTTTGCTGGGTATGAATAGACTTCACTGGGATTAACTCCATGTTTTTGTAGATTTACTTGATAACATTTATAAACTTCTTTATGTTTGTGAACAAACTACTATATTGCCAGAATTTCATTCTGTTCAGTTAAGAAACATAATTTCAACCTGATTCTAGTTGTTGTTGATTAAAACTTTGTGATGATAAAATGTAGCCTACTGTATCTTTTCGAGTAGTACTTTATAATCTACTACCGTTTTAGTACTGGTGTGTCAAGAATTTTAGATTCACAAATTTGCTGTATCTTGTTATTTCCTGAATTTATTTGACTATGTTATCTATGTTGGAATATTATAAAATTATAATTGCTGATACTAGACATACTAGGGAATACTCTACATTTTTCTTAGATTTAATCAGTAAGTTTTTATGCCATTTTCATGCTTGTGAATACAACATTGTGATTTCTGGCTGAACATGATTTCTATATATAATTCTGTTTTGAGACATGTTTCTGTGATTATTGTGACTTGTATATATGTGCTGGATTCGACCGAGAGTACTTTCTAAATTTTCTGACAGATCCAGATTTTCATGTTTTTTGTAATGGAAATCTCAGATTTAGTACAGTAATGTCTTGCTGTCTAGAACTAGAAGTTTCGTTATCGTAGTCCTTGATGAGTCGTTTGTCATCCGTTCTTGTCCTTCTTTCAACTTGTACTTGTCCCTTGTTATCTTACCATGTTTCTTGCCTTGTTTGTGCACGTCCATGCTTTCTTTAAATAATAATAAAAAGAAACCAAGTCGGGGTTAAAGGAAAAGATCTAATAGTGGAAAATATAGAAACGTGTACTCGGAAGGGGATCTATAGATCCTACATGATACTTGATACTTGATACTTGACACGTGATTACTTGACACTTGCACACTTGACACGTGATTACTTGACACTTGCACACTTGATACTCGATACATGATACTTGATATTTGTCCCTGAGTACACTGCCCTCTATGATCCACTATGAAATCTAAAATGCAACTTGCATGAATGTAGCAACCATGTGGTAAAAATTTAGGATGCATGAAGTGCTACCTAGTTAGAAATAAATACAAGACTTGAGAATAACATGATCACTTGTTACTTGTTACTTGTACATGATACATGATTACCTGACACTTGTTACTCGTTACTAGTTTGCATGATACTTGACAATTGTTACATGCCACTTGGACCCATTTATCTTTCCATGCTATATGATTTTGTTCCTGTCATATTCCTTTCATGTTACGTCTATACTTTCTTCTGCTGTTACTCTATTCTTATCTATTTATATTTCCTGTACTTTTGCCTGGAATACAAGTGGCCCGTAACTTGCATTGACGGCCATTTGTTTTCTCTTTCCTTTTCCTGCAAATTTGTTACTTGCAGAATTTGGTGACCGGCTGTCCGATGGAGTAGGTGATCAAAGATTCTAGTTGGCTGGATTCTTGCTACATTGATTTATTCTTATTGCTTATCTTGAATTATTTGTAACATGTTACATGGATTACTTTGTATTGGGCATTTTGTCCCAGACTTGTATTTTGTTCCGGACTTGATTATTTGAAATTTAGTATTCTTGTTTCTTTTTTCAAGTAATCCTATTGACTATATTAATTCAGTTATACATGCGTGGTTGACTATTCCTCTTGTATATCTCTTGTTTATTCTGGTATATGTTGTAAAGATCTCAACAGCTTATGAATGGTGAAAGCCATTCGCTGGACTTGTGTCGTGTACTTGTATTCCGTATTCTTTTTTGGGAAGCGGGGCATGACAGAGTTTTTAGTGATATCAAAGCCCCAGGTTTGGCTAATGTATTAGCTTGACTAATATATTTGACAAGTTTGGGCTCGATCAAGGATTGGATCAACAGTGTACAGACCATGCAATAACATGAATGAATTATAATCAACATTGATCTGGATGCTAATTATTTTTGGATTTGTGCAGGCTATGGCTTGCAAAGGTTCCACTTCCCCGTCCACAGGAGGAACGGACTGGATTAGAAGCTGTTATGAATGTCTTAGAGCGATTGACCCAAATGCAGCAAAATCACAGTGACCTTGTGATGGCTGCATTAGAGGTTGCTCGGAACCCGACTCCCGTTGTGCCCACGCAGGCAGCTCTCCCTCCTCGTCCGGGTACAGTGGTAGATTTCATAAGGCTGCACCCTAAAAAAATTTCGGCACTAAGACGCCTTTGGAGGCCGAACAGTGGCTGATCAGGACGGAGCAATTGTTGTTGGTAGCGAGAGTTGCCGATGCTGATCTTGTGGATGTGGTGACCATCCAATTGGTGGACCTTGCCCACATTTGGTGGAGGGCTGAATCTGGAAGGCTTGCGCAGCCCATTGCTTGGACCACGTTCACCAGGAGCTTCTTGGAGAAGTTCTTCCCTAGTAGCACTTGGGTTGAGATGGAGCAGCAGTTCCTGGCCATGAAATAGGTTGATCGTTGTTCTAGTATTGGAACTTTGTTACATATTATTCATGTAATGTTGTAACATGAGACTCTTTTGGAACAGGGTACTAGGTCAGTGGATGAGTATACAACAGAATTCACCAGGCTTAGCCGCTTCGCAGCCATTCTAGTGGCGAAGAGGATCAAGCTTGGAGATTCCTTCTGGGGATTGAACGAGATATTCAGATGCATCTCGTCTCCCTTTGCTTGCATACTTAAGCTGAGGCTCTTGAGGCAACCCGAGCTCAAGAGCAGGCTCGCAGCAGGTTGGCTCTTCCTTAGCGGACTATTTAGCACTCTGCTATTATTTCTATGCCTTCTGGTGGGCCGATTCGGAGGCCTGTCCCAGCCCATCTGATCAGGGCAGCTCCTTACTTTCTGTTGGTCCTCAGAGAGTTGGTTTTTGTGACTTTTGCCGACTTGCTGGGCATGAGCACAAGGATTGCAGGTGTGCCAATCACCGTTGTTTTGGCTGTGGTGTTTCTGAGCACTCATTGCGAGGTTGCCTGTAGCAGAGGATGGCTCTTCCAGCTAGGGATCCGGTTTAGTAGGTAGCGCCAGCTCGTGGTCCGGTCAGGCAACCGCTTCCCTCTCAGCGCCAGATTGTCGGTCAAAGGACCAAGGTTTCCAAGAGAGGTCAGGCTTTCAACCTGACAGCTGCAGATGCTGAGACAGCAGAAGGTGTTGTTGCAGGTATTCTTGCTTTTCATTGTTGTTATTTTCTTTGTTTCCTTCATTGCTTTGCTCTGTTCCTTCATATTATCTTCTTTGTATTGTTCTTCCTCATTCTTGATCGTCAATTCTTTTCCGTTGCTCTTTTGGCTTTATCTTAGGTGTTATCCTAGTTTGTTCTTTCCCTGCTCATGTTCTCTTTTATTCTGGGGCGACCCATTCCTTCGTCTCTTCCCGCTTTGTGACTCAGCACCAGTTGACATACAGCATCATGCCTGAGGCTTGGAGCATTGTCACAGGTGGCGGTGTTGTTGTCTATTCTCGGGAATGCAACAAAGTCCCGTAGTTATTGGTGGCATAGATTTCAAGACTGACCTGATCGTCATTGGGTGTTCCAGATTTGATGTCCTTCTTGGTATGGATTGGTTGGGTGACTCCCATGCCATCATTGATTACCATGACAAGAAAGTTGTATTCTGAATCCCAGGTTGCAAAGAGTTTGAGTTCCTTGCTAGGGAGATGCCCCTAGGTCGAGCTAAGACTGTAGTTGAGAAGGAGACTTATGCGATGGAGTTGCACACAGGCTGTGAGACTGTGCCTCTAGTAGTGCGGGAATTTCTGGATGTATTTCCAGAGGAGTTGCCTGGCTTACCCCCTGATAGAGATGTGGAATTCGATATTGAATTTCAGCCTAGTATGGCATCGATATCGAAGAGTCCCTATAGGATAGCACAGGTTGAGCTAGTACAGCTGAAGGTGCAGATTCAGGGTTAGCTAGATTTGCGGTTCATCCAGCCCAGCATTTCACTGTGGGGTGCTCCAGTTATTTTTTTCAGCAATAAAGACAGTAGCTGTCAACTGTGCATCGATTACTAGGAAATGAACAGTGTTTCTGTGAAGAACCGGTATTCGCTGTCCAGGATCGATGACTTGTTTGACTAGTTGGGCGGAGCAGCTTTCTTTTCGAAGTTGGATCTTCGCTCAGGGTATATCAGGTCAAGGTGAAAGCCGCTGATGTGCAGAAGGCCGCTTTCAAGACCAGGTATGGGCACTATGTGTTCCTTGTGATGCCGTTAGGAGTCACGACCACGCCAGTTGTGTTCATGAGTCTGATCAACAAAGACTTTTTACCGTTCCTGGATAGATTTGTGGTGGTCATCATCGATGACATTCTGGTATAATCTCAGAGCCAGAAGGAGCATGCTGAGCATCTTAGGTTGGTCCTTGAGACTTTAATGGAGAATCAGCTCTATCGAAAACTCAGCAAGTGCAAGTTTTGGCTTGACCGAGTTACCTTCTTGGAGCACATTATCTCGGGAAATGGTATCTCAGTGGATCCGTCCATGGTTGCGGCTGTGAGAGATTGGCTAGTCCCCAAGTCAGTTTCAGAGGTGAGAAGCTTCCTTGGCCTAGCTGGATATTATCAAAAATTCATCCAAGACTTTTCGAAGATAGCAGGGCCTTTGAAGAAGCTGACAGGGAAGGATCAGAAGTTCCGTTGGTCTGAGGCTTGCAGTGAGGCTTTTGTTGAGTTGAAGAGAAGGTTGACGTCAGCGCCTGTGTTGACTATTCTGATGGTTCAGGCATATTTTTAGTTCACTGTGACACTTCTGGCAAGGGTCTTGGTGCAGTTTTGATGAAGAAGGGTCAAGTTATTGCTTATGCATCGAGGCGGTTGAGGCCGCATGAGAGGAACTAACCGACTCATGATTTGGAGTTAGGGGCAGTGATCTTCGCTTTGAAGCTATGGAGACACTATTTACTTGGAGACTGAGTTATGATCTTTACCGACCACAAAAGTCTCAAGTATGTCTTCACCCAAAAGGAGTTGAATATGAGGCAGAGGTGTTGGTTGGAGCTTATGGCTGACTATGACATCAGTCTGCAATACCATCCTGGTAGAGTGAACATGGTGCTAGATGCTTTGAGCAGGAGACCTACAGCCATGTTCCTGACTCAACAGCGGTATCTGGTTGAGCAGATGCGGAGGTTGGAGTTAGATGTATTGTTGCCGAGTTCTGATCGGAGTTACATGATGCTTCAGCTTTAGTCGTCTCTTGTCGAGCAGATTAAAGATGCTCAGGCTGGTGATAAGCAATTGCAAGGATTCAGAGCAGAGGTTGAGGCCGGTTCCAGAACGGATATGGTTATTCACGCTGATGGTTCGCTTCGTTTTGGGTCCAGGTTTTGTGTCCCGAAGGGTGAAGTTCGTCAGAGGTTGCTTGAGGAAGCCCACCAGTTGTCGTACTCTATTCATCCTGGCAGTACTAAGATGTACCGGGACTTGAAGATTCACTTCTGGTAGCATGATATGAAGAAGGTCGTGGCTCGGTTTATGTCTCAGTGTTTGATCTGCCAGCAGGTGAAGGCAGAATATCAAAGAACCGCCGGACTTCTTCAACCGCTTCCCATTCCAGAGTGGAAGTGGGAACACATCACTATGGATTTTCTAACTGCTTTGCCGAGGAGTCCCAAGAGTCACAACGTCATTTGCGTGATTGTCGACCAAATGAAGAAGAGTGCTCACTTCATTCCCTTTCGAGTCGGATAGTCTACTAAGAGCCTAGCTGAGAAGTACTTGCAAGAGATCGTCAGACTTCATGGAGTTCCATTCATTATTGTATCCGACAGGGATGCGAGGTTCAGGTCTCAGTTTTGGGAGAGTCTTCAGAGTAGTTTGGGGAGTAAATTGAAGTACAGTAAAACTTTTCACTCCCAGACTGATGGAAAGTCAAAGAGGACCATCCAGACACTAGAGGACATGTTGAGGTCCTGTGTGTTGCAGTTTGGTGGATCATGGAAAGACCATTTGCATCTTGTAGAGTTCTCGTACAATAACAGCTTTCAGGCTAGTCCTAAAGTTGCACTGTTCGAGGCACTATATGGTCAGAAGTGCAAATCACCAGTGTGCTGGAATGACATTAGTGAGAGGAAGTTGTTGGGTCCGGAGTTGATCACCAGGACTGTTGATGTGGTGACTCAGATCAGGAAGCATCTTCAGGCAGTACAAGATAAGCATCAGAGATGGGCTGATGTCCATAGGAAAGCCTTGGAGTTTGAGGTTTGTGACCATATTTTCCTCAAGGTATCGTTGTGGCAGGGTGTCATTCGGTTTGGTGGTGGGGGAAAGCTAAGCCCCAGGTTTATCGGATTGTTTGCTATCGTGGAGCGAGTAGGCAAGGTGGCCTACCGTCTTGCATTGCCACCGTCTTTATCAGGAGTGCACGATGTTTTCCATGTCTCAAAACTCAGAAGATATATCTGTGATGAGAGCCACGTGATTGACTATTCAGAGTTATCTGTGCAGTCGGATTTGACTTGTGAGATTCTGCTAGTTGCTATTTTGGATCGGCGGGAGAAAGTGCTGAAGAACAAGGTCATCAAGTTGGTTCGGGTTTCTTGGAATCCTCACTCACCAGGTGAGTTGACTTGGGAGCTGGAGGAGGATATCCAGCGGAGGTTCTCTCATTTGTTTGTGTAAGGTTGTTTTGTTTTGTTGTTGTTGTTCTTTCTTTCTCGGAGTTACCCTATGTACCTCTTGTTGAATTCGATGTCGAAATTCTTCTTGTTAGGTGGGTAGAATTTGTAACTTGTGTATTCCTTTTTCTCTGTATTCTTTCTTCTAGTGTATTCAATGTATTTGTACCCTTTCTTTTACCGAACCATGCATTTGTTCTTCTTTCCAGTATTTATATATTCATCTATTTGTTTAATTCATTTGTGATTCTTTTGCCTGCCAATTATTCTGTCTCTGGATGATTTATTGTTCTAAATTATTGTACTTCATTGGTTAATTGCCTATTTTTCTTTCTTGGTCATGTTTATTAAATTTTGTTCATAAATTGATCTTGTTCTTTTTGTTGAGCTATTTTTGTGTTGATCCTATTTCTATTTGATTGAGAGTATTTTTTGGAACCCTATTGTCTTTAAATCCACTTCTTATAGAACCCAAAACCCAACTGCAATTAGTTCTTGACACAACCCCATTATTATTGGATCCTAATCCATGAACCCAACTTCCTAATTGCACTCTATAAATACAATCCTATTGCAAATCCTAAAAACACAAAATACTAACCCTAAACCTAGCTGTCCCTTTCCTCTTTCCTCTCCTCTCTCCTCTATCCTCTCTCATCCGTCAGAATTCGTTGTCCCGCCCAAACCTAACAACACCTTCCCCGACCCCCATCTCCGGTGATCCCCAAGAGACACCCATCGCCGCCCACACCCCCCTCAACGACGCTAGACCCCGACTCCCTCCTCTTCTTCTTGACGTCAGTAGCAGCCCAGATCCCGATGCCTGCAGCTCCCCTGTTCCTATCACCCGATCGTCGGAAGTTAGCCCAGTGACCACCACTCGCAGCTATCAGACGCTGCCGACGTTGACCCTCTGGCCCTACTTGTTGTTGCTGCTGTTTACTATTGCTGCCATTGCTCCACCGTTGCTTCTTCTATTGTTGTTGAGTTTCTCTTCTGTGCACATAGTTCGTGGGTTTGTGAGCTCGTTGTTCCGTGATTCTCATCCAGTTATTCTTGGTATTCAAATTAACCGTCAATACGGCAAGTCACTTTCCCTCTTGAATTGAATCTTGTATCAAATTCAAGTTTTTATTAAAATTCTTGCAAGTAGATCCAATTGTTCATCGTATCGTATATCGTTCGTCCCTTTTCGTTGAGTATATTGAGGGTTTACACGAGCTAACCCAATATCCTCGACTTAGTACCACTTTTGACTTCAAAGATTGAATCTTTCATGTACTCATATAGTATCGTTAATAGGGTTATGCATATAATTATCGCACAAATAATCTATCGTAGTTTTATTACTAGGTTGTATGTTTGAATGATCGATTGATGTTTGGTTGCTGTCAAAATAGTGTATGCGTGTGTTTTAATTGTATTTACCATGCTATTACACCCATCATGCTGATTATAAGATTTATTGACTATAGAATCGATACCCATCATGTTTAATCAATTTATTTCATGAAAAACATCAAAAATCTGTATGTTGTTTATTGTCTGTATTTTGCCTGATGTTTTTGAGCCAGTATTTGATCTCAAAATGAATAACTTTCTGAAAAGAGTTGTATCCCTATGTCTCTAGTTTCCAGAACATCTAAGATCTTTGAATTCCGAGTTGTATTACAAAAGTTATGATCGTTTTACTACTGTTATGTTTTTATTTCCAGAATTTCAAAATCTTGTATGTTTCATGTTCAATCTATTAAAACGATAATTTAATGTTAAAATATTGCTTTGATAAATTCCAGAATGTTATTTGACATGTTTAGGAGTCTAATGAATATTTTTTATGATTTTATTATTGAGCTATCGCTGATTCTAAAAATATAACAACTTGATGTCGATTTTCTGCCTGAACATATAATTTGTAAAGAATGATGTATTTGACCTAGCTACTATTGTCGTATTTTGTATTGTAAATATGCGTTAGAACCGTGTGGAAGTCTAGTTTTCAAAATTTATGATGGTTTCAGTTTTCGATTTCTGTACCAGCGGGAAAACTTATTTTTGTACAGTTACCTCTTGCTGTCCAGAAATTCGTTTCCAGGTTTTCTTAATATAATTATTCCTATATCATTGTATAGCAAGAATTGAAGTGCATATGTTACATTGCATGACCCTAACGTGTATTGTCATAATTCTAGTTGTCTTATCAAAATTTATCATCCTATTGTTTCTCTATTGTTACTATCGTTCATCCAATGTCACTAATTGCATAATGTATTGTTGCATTGATAAAATAATTAACAAGCTGGGATTTAAGGGATTGACTTGGGAAGTGAATGATATAGTGACTGTGTCGGCCAGTGATTTATCGATTGATTGTTGGAGCGCTAACTACGGTATCACAATCTTTCGTGAATCGTATCAGTGTATCAGTGTATCAGTGTAATAGTGTACCAGTGTATCAGTGAATCAATGAATCATTATAATGTATCGTGCACAATATTGTTATCGTATCAGTGATTATCGTACCAACATATGATCTATAGAATTCGCCACTAGAGACTAAACGAAATTGATTGTCTGCATCGAACCTGTAGAATGGGATACGGTAGTACGTGCATTAGTTAGAATTAAAATGATTAATAAACTTAATAATTGACACAACATCGACATTGCATATTGTACATCATTGTTTCTATTAATATCGAATATTGTCTAAGTGTTATTGATACTATTGAACATTGTTATCGAGTATTAAATCATTGTTTATAACCATTGAATCGATTACTATTGATTTTGGTTATTGTTATTGTCCCATGTTATTGATTCCGATTGATCCATTTTATTCATTGTTATATCGCTATTTCATTGTTTCCATGCTTTCTCTACTTGCTGTCCATGACTTGCTCTAAGAAAAAATTTTATCCTCTTTTTAGATGAAGTGTTCACATGTAATGTAACCCCTGTTTCCCCAGAAAGGTATTTTTTGATATTTTCTGTATTTAAAATTTTCGCAAATTATTTTTCGGTATTCAACTATTTTGTCAAAAGGTATTATTGGATTTTTCCAATTTAAAATCTATTTTGATCCATAATTTTAGCTGAACTAATTTTCTATGATTTTTGTATTTAATACAGTTCTTATTATTTTTATTGTTACCTTTATTATTTTTATCATTTTATTATTATTAATATTGTTACTATCCGTATTATTTTGCTAGCGTGGTTATTGCATTATTATTTTATTTTTATTGTTAAAATTAGATTATTTCACAAATTATATTTATTAATTATTGTATTAATTTTCTTATTAGATTATTTTCATTTTATATTATTTTTCTTGCATTTTTGACCTCCATGTGCTATTGGTGCGCCGGTTGTTTGTTTTTTGCCATTTTGAGCTCTTTTTCTTGGTCTCGTTCATTATATTTATTTATTTTGGGGTTGTGGTGGATTTTTAGAAGTGTTTTGATCAATTTGAGATTTTTGGCCCTTAAGGAGATTTTTAGGAGCCATAGGATTCATTACATTTTGTATCCCCATTTGAAATCTACCCAATACCCATTACCCAATTGTATACCTATTAATTCCTAATCATACCCACTACCCATTAACCCACATTTAACCCATATATATAATCCCTAACACCCCCCTTAACCCTAACCCTAATCTTCTTTTCCCTTCTTTATTAGAAACCGACCTCCCCTCCTTCCTTGACTCCCGGCCTGCACCTCTCCTACCCCAAACCGACCTCCTTCCATCCATATACCGGCCCTCCCTCCATTGCAAGACCCCACTTCAACCCTTCTCCACTCTTCCCTTCTTCAAAACCTCGTCTCTCCTCCTTTCCTTGAGGCCGAACCCATCCACAACAACACCCATCCATCTCAAAACAGCCCCCTACATCCCCCTTTGCTGATTTGGAGAAGTGGGTATCACCCGCTTCGAGTTCGTGCATCAAGGAGTTGATCGTAGGCGCGTTTCGGTTCGTGGGTTCGCTTGGAATCGCGTGGAAAGGCTTCTCGCTCGTGGGTTTTGTTGCTAGGCTTCGTTTGATCGTATTCATCATCAAAAAGAGGCAAGTAACTTGTACTTAACGTCATTAGTATGATACAAGTCGAAAGTTCACCTAATAGGGTAGTTGAGACTAGAGACGGCAAAAAGATTGATTTTTATTTGTGGGTTCATCTCTATTGTTCAAAACAGGCCATAGATGACTTAGAACATGAGTTTTGATAGGTTTATGCCGTTGGTTTCACTGAAAGCGCGATTTTGATCGCATAGGTCAAATAGTGCATGAAACATATTTGATGGATTGCCCACATGAAAATATTAGGTTTTGACAGGTTAGAAATCCTTAGATATGATATTTAGATAATGGGTAGGCTGCGTTTCGAATTAGGATGAGTTTCGTTCATTTTTGGAGAAGTTATGACATTTTGAAGTTTAGTTGTGAAATCTGGAAATTCGGGTTGTACTGAATTGGTTGCTGTTTTTTCCTGGCTTAGAGTCCGAATCTCAACGTGGACATTTCGGAGTAATTTGTAGAGGACTGAATCTATTTTCAAACTCCACTGGCTTCACTATGTTTGGAGTTCGTATGCATTAGATATGATAATTTTGGTGCCTGTATGTCGGTAGTTTTCAGATTCAGTTCGGGGTAGATTTTGTGAACTATTTATTTTCAAGATCTAGGTTATACATGATACCATGCCTTGATAATTTGCCCAGTATTTTTCCATGATGTTAGGAAGTTCTCAGATTTATGTGGTATTTTAAAGATAAGTTTTGAGTGATGTTTCATATCCTTTTCCATGATCTACTTTTTCTGTAAACTGCGTGTTGTGCTATGTTGGTTTCAGTTTTCACCCGATAAATATTTACTGTATGAAAATTTTACGTGAGATATGAAAGATGGATAATTTTATCTATTTTTACGCCGTTTTAGCGGAACTGGATTTCGATGAACTGTTTGCAAGATATGTTTGATTTTGTACAGCAGTGTTGAGAAATTACAGATTCATCAAAACCAGGTTTTGTGTTGCTTTTTATTTTTGATGACTTAACTATACTTTCTGGAATATTATGAAACTTATTATTTTGAGTCTATATCTATAGGGGAATAGCCCCAGATTTTTCGTTGATTTATTTGATGAAATTACCGGCTGTTTTTATGTATTTGAAGTCATTTCCCTGTTTTCTGGATGTACATGAAATCTGTGTTGAAATGCATTTTAAGCTGAGATGTTGTGAACTAGTATATATCTTTATTATACCCGTTAGAACCGTGTGGATGTCTAGTTTCCAGATCCTTTTACGGATCATGATTTGCATGCCTGTAGGTCTTTGGATCACTTCTTTAGTACAGACTGGTCTAGCTGTCCTGATTACAAACATACACCATTTTGCTCGTATTTGTGAATGTATAGTATCTATACTTGCTGATCTGATTCCCTGAGTCTAATCCTGATTATAACTTGTTAGTTTGACATTATTTAGTGTGCTCTCATGTCTGTTGATGATCGTAATAACTAAAAGTAATCAAGCCCGAGTTTATGGGAAAGATCTAATAGTGGATAGTTCAGAAACGTGTACTCGGAAGGGGGCCCGTGTTTTCCATTTTGCTCCATGGACCTGTTGGTTCATGTACCTGTTACCTGTTGCTGTATGGACATTTGGTTCATGTACCTGTTACCTGTTGCTGCACGTACCTGTTGGTCGTGTACCTGTTGCTGTATGGACCTTTGATTCATGTACCTGTTACCTGTTGCTGCACGTACCTGTTGGTCGTGTACCTGTTGCTTCATGAACCTATTGCTGCATGAATCAGATGATTCGTGTACCTGTTGCTTCATGAACCTGTTTTCTGTTTCCTGTAACCGAGTATACTGCCCTGCATGGTCCCCTATGAAATCTAAAACGAAATTGTTTTGATTGTAGCAACCATGTAGAATGGGATGCATGTCGTGCTACCTAGATAGTAATCACAAAAGGCTTGAACTTAATACATGAACATGATACCTGACATGACACATGCGTACTTGACTACATGATACCTGAGACATGATATATGAGACTTGAATTACATGAAACACGAAACTTGACACGTGACTACATGACACTTGAATTACATGGAGCATGAAATATGATACCTGATACAAGTTTACACGACACTTGACACTAGATGCATGTTTTTAGGATACATGATTTATGTCGTGACCTTTGACACTTTTACCTTGCTAGTTTGTCTAGGTTGACTTTATACCTATACCATGTGCTAGTTAGTTATCCCATTCCATGTGCTTGTATCCTACTCTATTTGTAACCCGGACTTGCCATTGACGGGTACTTATGTTTTCTCTTTTTTCTTTCCTGTATTTGTTGTATTGAAGATTTTGGAGGACAGGTTCCTGAAGGTATTGGTAAGATGAGGGGCTAGAGGCTGAATTTTGCTATTACTATTCTTGTTGCTTATTTTGGACAATATTGTATTTTAAGACTTGTATTTATTTCTGTATTTGGGCGATGTGACCCAAGATTATTTGTGTATTTCAGATCATGACTATTTGAGATTAATGTATTTTATTTCAAGTATTCTTGTTGGTATTTGGTTCATAAGTGCATGTGGTTGATCTTTTTCTGGCTTCCGACTCTGATTATACTGTGATATGTTGTAAAGATTTCTTGAACAGCTTATGGATGATGAAAATCATTCGCTAGACTTTTGTTACGTACTCGTATTCCGTATTTTTGGGAAGCGGGGCGTGACATGTAATTAAGGAGAATTGCCTGCTGGAAATGGAGAACAAGATTTCTAAAAATTTATGCTTTCCAGTTGAATATTATTGCATTAGACTTATTGTATTGAGACTTGTTATTATTGTGATTGGATTTATTATTGTATTGGGCTTATCACCCGGATTTTATTATTTATTTCCAGGTGTTCGATTATTGTATTGGGATATTTCATATTGTTTATTCCAAGTATTATTGTTCATGTGGTTATTATTATTGTTTGCGCAATTATTTTGTACTGTTATTATTATTGAGTTAAATCGGTAAACAGCTTATGGATGACACAAGTTATTCGCTGGGCCAATTTCACGTGCTTGTATTCCGTATTTTTGGGAAGCGGGGCATGACACTCACTTAAGACACAACCAGGGCCGGCCTGAGGTGGAGGTCGGAGAAGCGGCCGCCTCAGGCCCCCGATTGTTGCTCATTCTTAAGGGCCCCCAAAAAAAATTTCTTAAACCTATATATACATATTTTGCAAGTGAAGTCAAATTACAATATGTACATTTTTAAGGACCCCCAAATTTAATTTTTGTGGGGGTTCACCTCGGGCCCCTTGAGCTCACAGTCAGGCCTGGCCACAACACCTCCTTTTGTAAAGACCATGTTATACAATTTTAATTTAATTTTCACTTGACCCCAATGCCTAAGCAATTGGTTCAACCATGAATATTTATATATATGCTTCATCTTATTACTTCTTTGTGTTACAATTCATATGAAGCCCAACTTCACATGATCTAACTCAGGTAATAATTTATATAGTTTGTCTCTGGAATCCAAAGTATCATTCAGATTATATAAGTCCAAGTTGAACTTCTATTACATTCGAATTATCACAAACTCTAAAACTAGTCACATCCTTTGTAATTACACTTTAAATTTCATAATTTCAACCGAAGAGTAATAGTAGCAATACCAATCTTTGTAAATATCAACTCACACACCAACACATGTATTCCTAAGTACTACAGCAACTAAAATAACTTATTTATGTCATATTCAACATGCTATCTTATTCATTTACTTAGATAACTTTGATTCAAGCATATTAGACAATTCTGAATCATATGATTGATTTAAGAAGCCAAAACAATACATATTGATGCATTCTAACGATACAACTCTTTTTAGAAAGCTTTGATTATCAAACAACTAATATTATATTTTATACATTTGAATTACTTCATTAATTGCCTAAACAACTCTAACTATCATTCTTAATGTTTATTCAATTCATCTATTGAGTTTGCATCAGCATTGCTTCAATCATCTAGCATGCATATAACCTATAATCAAAAAATTCTTAGTATTAGAAGTTGTTAGCCACTTTCTCTTGTGAAGGAGAATATGAAGATGTCAAGTTCCACACTGTCCCGAGCTACACCCACTTCTAGAAAACCTGAAATTCAAACTTTAACTCTCACTTCAACTCACTCAAAAATCAAAACAGTAAGAGGAGTTGGAGATCGGTGTGAGTGAAAATGAGGGGGTTTGGAATAATATTTATAGGTACAAGCGGGTGAGATGGTTGGTTGGGAGAATTTGCTGAAAATGAGGAGCAATTGGGCTGTTATGGTGGGAGTAAATGGCCGAATTGGAGGAGTTATGGGGGTAGTTCTGGGCTGAATAATAAGGGGGTTATTATTCAGTTTTTGAAATTAGAAAGTGGAAAGTTTGCGGGCTTTCAAACTGAATTGATGGGGTGAATTCGGGTTTAGGTTTGGCTGTGTTGGGGCTTGGGTTTGGATAGGTTGCGGCTCAGGTTTGGATTATAGTGAGGCAGGAAAAACTGAGGTGAGCACGGGAAAATGAGGGGATTTATGGTGAGGGATGCACGTAGGGAAAAATATAATTTATATTGTGTCGATTGCACGCACACGCGACAAACACAGGAAATAAACAAGAGCTCTAATCACACAATCAACTAATAATATTGTGAAATTGACAAAATCAAGCAACACAAAAATCATTTGTTTTATCGCCACTATTAATAATATTCTTGCTATTATACATAATATGACTTCACATGTATATCATGTGTAAGAAGAAAATTGTCATTATGAAATTTTTTGGGGTGTTACATCGTTTCTGTCATGTATAGGGCTTCGTTCTCATCCCTTGGTCAAGTGACGAGCGTAATTGCTGTGTTTAATTACTGGAAGACTGGCTGTCGCTGGAGCTCTTCTTGAATTCATTTAAATGCTAAATAGAAACACTTTTTAGATTTGATATAGAAATTCCAACCGATGGATGAAGATATTAAGAGCTCAGCATGCAGTAAATGTACAGGTGTTAAGTTGCATCTTGTAACCTCAGGTTCCTCAAACCCGTATTTTATGTGTATTTTTCTATATTTAAATTTTTTGTATATTAAGTTTTCTCCTTTCAAATTTTTTGTTAAAATATATTATTAGATCTTCTGTTAAAACCTATTTTTAATTAATAGTTTATTTATAACTAGTTCCCAATGATATTTTTTTTATAATACAAATATTTTATTATGCTTTAGATTA
Organism: Hemerocallis citrina; assembly: GCA_017893485.1. Classification (NCBI taxonomy): domain Eukaryota; kingdom Viridiplantae; phylum Streptophyta; class Magnoliopsida; order Asparagales; family Asphodelaceae; genus Hemerocallis; species Hemerocallis citrina. Next base: position 218,324,530 of record CM030361.1, on the reverse strand, counting down.
TTATGTTATGTTTATGATTTATTATTATTATTATTATTATTATTATTATTGTTATTTTTTTTTATTCGTGTTATTTTATCTTTTACTCTTGATTGTAGATTTAAAAATATATTTCTGTTGTGATTTGTATTTGTAGTATTTCAAATAATTTCTATCTTGTAGATCAATATATATTTTGATATATAATCCTACTTTTATTTATTACTTTATCTATTCGATTTGATCTTTTATTTAAATTCTATGAAATTAATCCATATCAATACCCATTAAACAATCCTATTACTACTCCTAATTACCCACAACCCAATTACCCATATATATATCTCTAACCTCAAACCCTAACCCTAACATCTAAACCCTATACCACCATATACCACTCTAGTCCCTCTCCCTTGGTTTTCTCTTGTGGCCGCAAGGCACTATTGTCATCATCCCTCTTGGATCATCTCTCTTTTGGTGGGGTTTGTTCGTGTGGAGATTTTCGCTCAAATTTGCTTGGATTCATTAGTTCGTGGATTTTCCTTTGTGGGTTTTGCTCGTTGTTGGGAATCCCTTCCCGTTACTCTTGATTTTCGTCATTCTTCATCTTCGGTTAAGGCAAGTAACTTGTACTCCAATTCATTTGTTTGATACAAGTCCAAAAGTTCACCTATAATGTAGTTGGATCTAGAGACGACTCTTGTTTGTGTTTTGCTTGATGGGTTTTGTCTCTATTATAAAAATTTGACCATAGAAGACTCACGACACAATATGGACATGAATTAACCTAGGATTCGCCCATTCTTGAATTTGTATCATGTATGTGAGACTTTTGTGTGAAATCGTGTTTTGTTTGAGACCGATGTGAAATTCTTGGCGTGGACATGTTAGATACCCTAATTCATGATATTTAGACACTTGGTAGACTCGATTTCATATTTGGAGGTGTTTGGATCAATTTTTTTGAATCTATGTTGATTTTGTTTTTAAGGAAAAAATCTGTATTTTGACGCTGATCTGTGTTGTTTGCTGTTTTGGAGTGTGTTAAAGTCAGTATCATGATTTCGGTATAAAACATGAGTTTTAGATAATTTCGTATATTTTCAAACTCCTTTGACCTTGCTTGATTTTGATTTCGTATGAGAAAGTTATGACTGTTTTAGTACAGAGGTGTCGATCTTTTCCAGATTCTGTTTTTCGGTAATTTTGATGATAAACCATTTTAAAGAACTAGGCTACGTATATTATTTTGATCCAAAACTTTGGTCAGTGTTTCTTTACCAAGTTAGGGATTACCCAGAATTTTGGTGAATTTATTAATGAGTGTTATGTGGTGTTTCATGCTCGATTATGAAACATATACTTGCTATATTTTGCTCGTTGTTTTATAAAGAAACTTATTTCACTATGTTTCCTTTTACTGTATGAAAAATATCCGTGAAATATGAAAGTCAGTTTATTTTATCTATTTTCACCTCCCTTTAGCGGATTTGGATTTTGTTCCACGTCTTGCGAGATACTTCAGTTTTCGTACAACAATGTTGGGAATTCCAGATTTTCCAAAGTATCGTTCTTGATGTTTTCTTATTTTTGATGACTAAACTAATTTTACTGGAATATTATGAAACTTTGTACTCTGATTCTAGACATATAGCGGAATACCCCAGATTTTTTCTGAATTTATTTGAGAGGTTTCTTTATGCGGTTTCCTGACTGAGAATTCGTTTTCCTGATTTCTGACTGAACATGTTTTCTGGATTCAACCCTATTTTGAGTTATGATGTTGTGAATTACTATATGACTTATTTATATTCGCTGGATTCGTGTGAGAGTCTATTTTCTATATCCTTCGATGGATCTAGATTTTGAGATTTGTAGTAGCGAGATTCACTATTTTAGTACAACACTGTTTTGCTGTCCTGAATTAGAAAACTAGTTGTTTTACCTTGTTATGTGTTATCTTGTACCTGTACTTGTTTATCTTTCACCCTGAACCTGATACATGTTTATACCCTATTATCCTTGCTTTGTTTTGCAACACATACATGCATGCCTGATTATAATAATAAATAACCAAGGCAGGGTTTAAGGGAAAGATCTAATAATGGATAATTCAGAAACGTGTACTCGGAAGGGAGCCCGTGTTTCCCATATTTGGAATTTTGTATATGATTTGGATTATTTGGAATTTGGTATATAATTTTGTTAATTTGGAATTTGGTATATGATTTGGATTACTTGTCCCCGAGTATACTGCTCTCTATGGTCCACTATGAAATCTAAAGCGAAACTGTTTGTTTTAGCAACCATGTAGTATGGGACACATGATGTGCTATCTAGATAGTAATTCACTCCAAGACTTGACACATGAGACCTGAACAAGCTACTTGATCATATGATACATGCATGGTTGATACTTGACTACATGATACCTGAGACTTGATACATGATTACATGACACTTGACACTTGATGCATGTTGACCTGTTTACCTGTTTACCTGTTACCTAATACCTGTTACACGTTTACCTGTTTACTTGATTACTTGACACTTGATTCATACCATTTACACTTGTTCACTTTGCCATGCTAGTTATTATATTTTGACATGTGATTAGTTAGTTTTCCCCATGTGCTTGTATCCTACATTATATGTGGTCCGTAACTTGCAATTGACGAGTACTTGTGTTTTCTCTTTTTCTCTTTCCTGAATTTGTTGAATTGCAGATTTTGGAGAACAGGTTCCAGACGGTATTGGTTACATGAAGTATTAGTGCTGGATCTTGTTATTATTATTTCTTGTAGTTTGTTTGAACAATAATTGTATTCTTGTACTTGGATTTATTCTTGTATTTGGGTAATGTGACCCAGGATTATTTGGGTATTTCAGATCATGACTATTTGAGATTAATATATTTTATTTCAAGTATTCTTGTTGGTATTTGGTTCATATGTGCATGTGGTTGACTTTTCTAGGCTTCCGACTCTGATTATATTGTGATATGTTGTAAAGATTCTTGAACAGCTTATGAATGATGAAAATCATTCGCTGGGTTTTTGTCGCGTATCCGTATTCCGTATTATTTTTGGGAAGTGGGGTATGACACATCCAATGTATTTGGACATTGTAAATACCAAAACTGGGCCAAAAAATTGTACTCTTGATTTCATTAACTAGGTCAGTTTTTTTTTTGGTGAAGGAAAAGGTGGAATATGGCCACCCTGTTTCATTAATAAGAGTTTAACGAAACAAACCCAGAGTACTGGACCAGATTACAATCTACAGACAGAAAATAGAACATACATGAAGCAACATGACCCGTACAAACAACAAATTCCTCCAACAACCCTGGAAGGTGGGCCGACGAACAAGCTTGGTCCAGCAATATTGTGTGTACGTCAGTTTAGCTTCGTACACTTCCTCCATGGCACATGTACACCCACCTGAAACTAGTCTGGTAGGATTTTACCACCCGTCGATCCCTGCCTTATCCTCGCTGGTATAAGAGCTCGACGTCGTCATCGCACACCGCCCTGTCGTCGTCGCTAAGAGTCCCCGTCAGGGACAAGAGCTTGACATCGGAGGGGCTTAGTGGTGAGGTTGGAGGGGCGACGAGATGAGATGGAAGAGGGTGCGAGGAGGGAGGGCGGACAGGGAGTAGATGAACGGCGGGCAACGAGGGAGTTGCCTTAACGGCGGGGCGGTGCGCGACGACGACGTCGAGCTATTGTCCTAGACAAGGACTCCCACTCGAGTCGATGACGATCGGGTGGAACTCCCACTCGCATAGCGACGACGATGCCGAGCTCTTGTCCTAGACTGGGACTCTCACACGAGTCGACGACGATCAGGGGCGGGACTTGAGTGGCTGGCCATCTCCTAGTGCCGGTATGGAAACTCGGCTCGGCTTTGGTGCGGCGACTGATGCTGGTTGGAGGGGGAGATGCGGTGACTACCGCCGTGTGATCGGCTACCACCGGGGCGGCGACTGCCGCTCGCCGCGAGGGCTGCTAACTACTGTGCACTTGAGTATCCTTCAACAAGGGCCACTTCCTTCTTGACAGCACCTCTTCTCCCCTTCATCAGCATCCCTGATAGCGGCAACACCACTGCCTTTCGTGGTGCGAGGAGTATTGTTGTTTGTGGTTTAGGTTTCTGATTGAGTGTGAGAGCCTCTTGGTGTGTGCGTGGGTGAGAAATTGCCCGATAGAGCTACAACGTGAGAGATGTGAAGGTATCCTCTCCACGACTCTCTCTCTTTGGGCGTAGTATTTGGGTGGGGTGACTTTGGGTGTCCAACGATACGTTGTGTTTGTATTTTTATGGGAGGTGTGGAGTGTGAAGTACAGTTGTATAGCACGATTGTAGGGGCTTCGGCCCGAAGATGGGGTCCCTCCATGTTGTGCGCTCACTTGTTTCAACTTTTGGGGTGTCCAACGATGTTGTCGGTGCAGTCTTGATAGTGCCTACTATCATGCTATTGAGCTTCCTCCAGCTTAGGCCACTGTCTCTTAACAACGTCGCCTCTTCCCTCGTCAGCAGCGCTCACATCGGCAACGATCGCGAGGTCCTGTGTTGTGGGTGTTTGGGTGGCTGTTTGAGAGTAAGAGTCGAGATGAGTCTGTGTGGTGAGAAATCGGCAGAGAGAGCAAGAGCGTGAGAGAGGTGAAGGTATCCTCTCCACGGCTCTCTCTTGGAGCGTGGTTTTTTGGTGGGGGGAGCGAGATAGTGGTTTGGTGAGAAATCGCCTGAGAAAGCACAATCGTGAGAGAGGTGAAGGTATCCTCTGCACGGCTCTCTCTTTGGTAGCGGCTGTGGAAGCTGTTGGTTCGTTTGTAGGATGAGTGGTGGAGATTGTGGGAGGGTGCAGTTGCTGTGCTTGTGTCGTGGTGTCATAATTCGGCCTACGGGGCTTGGGCCCAAAGATGGGGTCCCCCCAGCGAGGATAAGGCAGGGATCGGCGGGTGGTAAAATCCTGCCAGACTAGTTTCAGGTGGGTGTACATGTGCCGTGGAGGTAATGTACGAAGCTAAACTGATGTACACACAATTTTGCTGAACCGAGCTTGTTCGTCGGCCCACCATCCAGGGATGTTGGAGGAATTTGTTTTTTGTACGAGTAATGTTGCTTCATGTATGTTCTATTTTCTATCTGTAGGTTGTAATCTGGCCCAGTACTCTGAGTTTGTTTCGTTAAACTCTTATTAATGAAACATGGTGGCCATATTCCACCTTTTCCTTCACCATAAAAAAAAACTGACCTAGTTAATGAAATCAATAGTACAATTTTTTGGTCCAGTTTTGGTATTTATAATGTCCAAATACATTGGATGCAACTTAACACCTGTACATTTACTGCATGCTTAGCTCTTAATATCTTCATCGATCTGTTGGAATTTCTATATCAAATCTAAAAAGAGTTTCTATTTAGCATTTAAATGAATCCAAGAAGAGCCCCAACGACAGCCCAGCCTTCCAGTAATTAAACACATCAATTATGCTCCTCACTTGACCAAGGGACGAGAAAGAAGCCCTATACATGATAGCACCGATGTAACACCCCAAAAATTTCATAATGACAATTTTCTTCTTACACATGATATACATGTGTAGTCATATTATGTATAATAGCAAGAATATTATTAATAGTGGTGATGAAACAAATGATTTTTGTGTTGCTTGATTTTGCCAACTTCACAGTATTATAAGTTGATTGTGTGATTAGAGCTCTTGTTTGTTTTGTGTGTTTGTCGCGTGTGCGTGCAATTGACACAATATAAATTATATTTTTCCCTACGTGCATCCCTCATAATAAATCCCCTCATTTTCCCGTGCTCACCTCACTTTTTCCTGCCTTACTATACTCCAAACCCGAGCTGCAATCTGTCCAAACCCAAGCCCCAACACAGCCAAACCTAATCCCGAACTCACCCTATCAATTCAGTTTGAAAGCCCTCAAACTTTCCACTTTCTAATTTCAACAACTGAATAATAACACCCTTATTATTCAGCCCAGAACTACCCCCACAACTCCTCCAATTCGGCCATCAACTCCCACCATAACAACCCAATTCTCCCAACCAACCATCTCACCCTCTTGTACCTATAAATATTATTTCAAACCCCCCTATTTTCACTCACACCGATCTCCAACTCCTCTTACTGTTTTGATTTTTGAGTGAGTTCAAGTGAGAGTTAAAGCTTGAATTTCAGGATTTCTAGAAGTGGGTGTAGCTCAGGATAGTGTGGAACTTGACGTCTTCATATTCTCCTTCACATGAGAAAGTGGCTAACAACTTCTAATACTCATATTTTTTTTATTGATTATAGGTTATATGCATGCTAGATGATTGAAGCAATGCTGATGCAAACTCAACAGATGAATTGAATAAACATTAAGAATGATAGTTAGAGTTGTTTAGGCAATTAATGAAGTAATTCAAATGTGCAAAATATAATATTAGTTGTTTGATAATCAAAGCTTTCTAAAAAGAATTGTATCGTTAGAATGCATGAATATGTATTATTTTGGCTTCTTAAATCAATCTTATGATTCAGAATTGTCTAATATGCTTGAATCAAAGTTATCTAAATAAATGAATAAGATAGCATGTTGAATATGACATAAATAAGTTATTTTAGTTGCTGTAGTACTTAGAAATGGATGTGTTATTGTTTGAGTTGATATTAACAAAGATTGGTATTGATACTATTACTCTTCGGTTGAAATTATGAAATTTGAAGTATAACTAGGTTTGCCTGTTGACACGTGCCTACGACACGTTTTCGAAACAGTTCACCTTATTTGATCATATAAAATAGTTTTGGAGGTTCAACAAATTAATTGAAGTAGCAAATATATTATATGATAAACTTTTGGGTGTCCAGCAAAAAACATATTATATGATTTTTTTAATTTTTTTGAATTATTTTTAATGTTTTTAAATTACTAATTTTTTTATTTTTTTAATTTTAATTTTTTTAAAAAAAATTAAAATTTTATTTTCTTAATTTATTGAATAGAAGAGAGAGGGTGAGAGAGAAAAAAAAATTAAATAAATATAGGAGTTGTTTTGGGTGGGGGATTTGAATTTGAGTTTTGGGGGGAAACTTTTGGGAGGGAAAATATGTTTTGTGAGGTTAGATCCGGACCTTTGATTTTTGGGGGGGTTGAAGGAGAGCCACTTGATAGCTTTCTTTGTGTTTTATTATATAGATTACAAAGGATGTGACTAGTTTTAGAGTTTTTGATAATTCGAATGTAATAGAAGTTGAACTTGGACTTATATAATCTGAATGATACTTTGGATTCCAGAGACAAACTATATAAATTATTTTGTGAGTTAGATCATGTGAAGTTGGGCTTCATATGAATTGTAACACAAAGAAGTAATAAGATGAAGAATATATATATATAGATATGCATGGTTGAACCAATTGCTTAGGCATTGGGGTCAAGTGAAAATTAAATTAAAATTGTATAACATGGTCTTTACAAAAGGAGGTGTCGTGGCCAGGCCTGACTCTGAGCTCAGGGGGCCCGAGGTGAACTCCCACAAAAATTAAATTTGGGGGTCCTTAAAAATGTACAAATTGTAATTTGACTTCACCTGCAAAATATGTATATATTGGTTAAAGAAACTTTTTTTTGGGGCCCTTAGGAATGAGCAAAAATCGGGGCCTGAGGCGGCCGCCTCTCCGACCTCCGCCTCAGGCTGGCCTTGGTTGTGTCTTGAGTGAGTGTCACGCCCCGCTACCCAAAAATACGGAATATAAGCACGTGACATTGGCCCAGCGAATAACTTGCGTCATCCATGAGCTGTTTACCCATTCAAATCAACAATAATAACAATACAAAACAATTGCGGAGACAATAATAATAACCACATGAATAATAATACTTGGAATAAACAATATGAAATATCTAAATACAATAATCCAACATCTGGAAACAAATAATATAATCAGGGTCATAAGCCCAATACAATAATATATCGAATCACAATAATAATAAGTCTCAATACAATAAGTCTAATACAATAATATTCAACTAGAAAGCATAAATCTTTAGAAATCTTGTACTCCAATTCCAGCAGGCAATTCTCCTTCATTACTTGTGAATACTTCATCTTAAAAGAGAAGAAAAGTTGTCCTTAGAGCAAGTCATGGACAGCAAGTGGAGAAAGCATGGAAACAATAGAATAACCGTATAACAATAAATAAAATGGATCAATCGGAATCAATAACATGGGACAATAACAATAACCAAAATCAATAGTAATCGATTCAATGGTTATAAACAATGATTCAATACTCGATAACAATGTTCAATAGTATCAATAACACTTAGAAAATATTCGATATCAATAGAAACAATGATGTACAAAATACAATGTCGATGTTTTGTCAATTTTTAAGTCTATTAATCATTTTAATCCTAACTAGTGCACGTACTACTGCATCCCATTCTACAGGTTCGATGCATACAATCAATTTCGTTTACACTCTAGTGGCGAATTCTATAGATCATGTATCGGTACGATAATCACTGATACGATAACAATATTGTGCATGATACATTATAATGATTCACTGATTCACTGATACACTGATACACTGGTACACTATTACACTGATACTCTGATACGCTGATACAATACACGAAAGATTCTGGTGTCGTAGTCAGTGCTCCAATAATCAATCGATAAAACACTGGCCGACACAGTCACTATATTATTCACAACCCAAGTCAATCCCTTAAACCCCGGTTTGTTAATTATTTTATTAATGCAACAATACATTATGCAATTAGAGACTTTGGATGAACGATAGTAACAATAGAGGAACAATAGGATGATAAATTTGGATAAGACAATTAGAATGATGACAATACACATTAGGGTCATGCAATGCAACATATTCACTTCAATTCATGCAATACAATGATATAGGAATAACTATATTAAGAAAATCTGGAAACAAATTTCTGGACAGCAAGAGGTAACTGTACAAAAATTAGTTTTCCCACTGGTAGAGAAATCAAAAACTTAAACCGTAAGAAATTCTGAAAACTAGACTTCCACACGGTTCCAATGCATATTTACAATACAAAACCCGACAATAGTAGCTAGGTCAAATACATCATTCTTTACAAATTATATGTTCAGGTAGAAAATCAACATCAAGTTATTATATTTTTCGAATCAGCGAAAACTCAATAATAAAATCATCAAAAATATTCATTAGACTCCTAAACATGTTAAACATTGTGAAATTTATCAAAGAAATATTTTAAAATTAAATTATCCTTTTAATAGATCGAACATGAAACATACAAGATTCTGAAATTCTAGAAATAAAAACACAGCAGTAGTAAAACGATCATAACTTTTGTAATACAACTCGGAATTCAAAGATTTTAGATGTTCTGGAAACTAGAGAAATAGGGATACAACTCTTATTTAGAAAGTTATTCATTTTGAGATCAAATACTGGGTCGAAAACATCAGGCAAAATACAGACAACAAACAACATATAGATTTTTGATGTTTTTCATGAAATAAATTGATTAAACATGATGGGTATCGATTCTATAGTCAATATATCTTATAATCAGCATGATGGGTGTAATAGCATGATAAATACAATTAAAACATACACATACACTATTTTGACAACAACCAAACATCAATCGATCATTCAAACATACAACCTAACAATAAAACTACGATAGATTATTTGTGCTATGATTATATGCATAACTCTTCTAACGATACTATATGAGTACATGAAAGATTCAATCTTTGAAGTCAAAAGTGCCACGAAGTCGAGGATATTTGGGTTAGCTCATGTAAACCCTCAATATACTCAACGAAAAGGGACAAACAATATACGATACGATTAACAATTGGATCTACTTGCAAGAATTTCAATAAAAACTTGAATTTGATACAAGATTCAATTCAAGAGGGAAAGTAACTTGCCTTATTGACGGTTAATTTGAATACCAAGAATAACGGGATGAGAATCCACGAACTATGTGCACAAAAGAGAAACTCAGCAACAATAGAAGAAGCAACAGTAGAGCAATGGCAGCAATAGTAAACAGCAGCAATTGCAAGTAGGGCCAGGGGTCAACGTTGGTAGCGTCCGACAGCTGTGAGCAGTGGTCGCTGGGCTAGCTTTCGACGATCGGGAGAAAGGAACAGAGGAGCAGCAGGCGTCGGGGTCTGGGCTGCTACTGACGTCGAGAAGCAGAGGAGGGAGTTGGGGTCTGGTGTCGTTGAGGGGGGTCTGGGCGGCGATGGACGTCGCTCAGGGGCTGACGGGGATCACGGAAGGTGTTGTTGGGTTTGGGCGGGAAACGAGTTCCGACAGATGAGAGAGGAGAAAGGAGATAGGAGAAAGGAGAGAGAAGAGACAACTAGGTTTAGGGTTTGTATTTTGTGTTTTTAGAGTTTGCAGTAAGATTGTATTTATAGAGTGCAATTAGGATGTTGGGTTCATGGTTTAGAATCCAATAATAATGGGGTTGGGTCTATAACTAATTGCAATTGGATTTTGGGTTCAATTAGAAGTGGATTTAAAGACAATAGGGTTCCATAAAATACACTCAATCAAATAAAAATTGGATCAACACAAAAATAGCTCAACAGAAAGAATAAGATCAACTTATGAACAAAATTTAATGAAGATGACCAAGAAACAAAAATAGGCAATTAACCAATGAAGTACAACAATTTAGGACAATAAATCATCCAGAGACAGAATAAGTGTCAGGCAAAAGAATCATAAAAGAATTAAACAAATAGATGAATATATAAATACTGGAAAGAAGAACAAATACATGGTTCAGTAAAACAAAGGGTACAAATACATTGAATACACTGGAAGAAAGAATACAGCTCAAGAATATAGAGAAAAAGGGATACAAAAGTCACAAATTCTACCCACCTAATAAGAAGAAATTCGTCCTCGAAATTCAATAAGAGGTACATAGGGTAACCCCGAGAAAGAAAGAACAACAACAACAAAACAAAACATCCCTACACAAACAAATGAGGTAACCTCCACTAGATATCCTCCTCCAGCTCCCAAGTCGACTCACTTGGCGAGTGAGGATTCCAAGAAAACCAAATCAACCTAATGACCTTGTTCTTCAGCACTTTCACCTCCCGATCCAAAATAGCAACTAGCAGAATCTCACAAGTCAAATCCGGCTGCACAGATAACTCTGAATAGTCAATCACGTGGCTCTCAACACATATATATCTTCTGAGTTGTGAGACATGGAAAACATCGTGCACTCCTGATAAAGCCGGTGACAATGCAAGATGGTAGGCCACCTTGCCTACTCGCTCCACGATATCAAACAGTCCCAGCTTGCCCCCACCACCAAACCGAATGACACCCCGCCACGGCGATACCTTGAGGAAAATATGATCACCAACTTCAAACTCCAAGGCTCTCCTATGGACATCAGCCCATCTCCGATGCCTGTCTTGTACTACCTGAAGATGCTTCCTGATCTGAGTCACCGCATCAACAGTCCTAGTGATCAACTCCGGACCCTACAACATCCTCTCACCAATGTCATCGCAGCACACTGGTGATCTGTACTTCCGACCATATACTCCCTCGAACAGTGCAGCTTCAAGATTGGCATGAAAGCTATTATTGTAAGAGAACACTACAAGATGTAAATGGTCTTCCCAAGATCCACCAAACTGCAACACACAGGACTTCAACATGTCCTATAGAGTCTGGATGGTCCTCTCTGACTTTCTATCAGTATTGGAGTGAAAAGTTGTACTGTACTTCAATTTACTCCCCAATCAACTCTGAAGACTCTCCCAAAACTGAGACTTGAACCTCGTTTCCCTATCGGATATAATATTGACTGGGACCCCATGAAGTCTGATGATCTCTTGCAGGTACTTCTTAGCTAGGCTCTTAGTAGACTACCCGACTCGGAAGGGAATGAAGTGAGCACTCTTCGTCAGTCGGTCGATAATCACCCAAATGGTTTTGTCACCCTTGGGACTCCTCAACAAAGCGGTCAGAAAATCCATAGTGATGTATTCCCACTTCCACTCCAATGGGAAGCGGTTGAAGAATCCGGCGGTTCTCTGATGTTCTGCCTTTACCTGCTGGTAGATCAAACACTGAGACACAAACCAAGCCACGACCCTCTTCATACCATGCCACCAGAAGTGAAGCTTCAAGTCCCGGTACATCTTAGTACCGCCAGGATGAATAGAGTACGACGACTGGTGGGCTTCCTCAAGCAATCTCTGACGAACTTCACCCTTTGGGACACACAATCTGGACCCAAAACGATGCGAACCATCAGCATGAATAACCACATCCGTTCTGGAACCAGCCTCAACCTCTGCCCTCAATCCTTGCAACTGCTTATAACCAGCCTGAGCCTCTTTAATTTGCTCGATAAGAGACGACTGAAGCTGAAGCATCATGCAACTCCGATCAGAACTCAGCAACAACATAGCCAACTCCAACCTCCGCATCTGCTCAACCAGATCCCTCTTCTGAGTCAGGAACATGGCTGTAGGTCTCATGCTCAAAGCATCTAGCACCAAGTTCACTCTACCAGGATGGTATTGCAAACTGATGTCATAGTCAGCCATAAGCTCCAACAGACGCCTCTGCCTCATATTCAACTCCTTTTGGGTGAAGGCATACTTGATACTTTGGTGGTCGGTAAAGATCTCAACTCGGTCTCCAAGTAAATAGTGTCTCTACAGCTTCAAAGCGAAGATCACTACCGCTAACTGCAAATCATGATTCGGTTAGTTCCTCTCATGCGGCCTCAATTGCCTCGATGCATAAGCAACAATTCGATCCTTCTGAATCAGAACTGCACCAAGACCCTTGCCAGAAGCGTCACAGTGAACCAAAGATCCGCATGAACCATCTGAATAGTCAACACATGTGCTGACATCAACCTTCTCTTCAACTCAGCAAAAGTCTCACTGCAAGCCTCAGAACAACAGAACTTCTAATCCTTCCCTGTCAGCTTCTTCAAAGGCCCTGCTATCTTCGAAAAATCTTTGATGAATTTCTGATAATATCCAGCTAGGCCAAGGAAGCTTCTCACCTCTGAAACTGACTTGGGGACTGGCCAATCTCTCACAGCCGCAACCTTGGACGGATCCACTGAGATACCATCGCCTGAGATAATGTGCTCCATGAAGGTAATTCGGTCAAGCCAAAATTCGCACTTGCTGAGTTTTCCATAGAGCAGATTCTCCCTCAAAGTCTGAAGGACCAACCTAAGATGCTCAGCGTGCTCCTTCTGGCTCCGAGAATACACCAGAATGTCATCAATGAAGACCACCACAAATCTATCCTGGAACGGAGAAAAGACCATGTTGATCAGACTCATTAACAGAGCTGGCACGGTCGTTACTCCGAACGGGCATCACAAGGAACACATAGTGCCCATACCTGGTCTTGAAAGCAGCCTTATGCACATCAGCGGCTTTCGCCTTGACCTGATATACCCTGAGCGAAGATCCAATTTTGAAAAGACAGCTGCTCCGCCCAACTGGTCAAACAAGTCATCAATGCTGGGCAGCGAACACCAGTTCTTCACAGCAACACTGTTCAGTTCCCGATAATCGATGCACAGTTGACGGCTACTGTCTTTCTTGCTGAAAAAAATAATTGGAGCACCCCATGGTGAAATGCTGGGCTGGAGGGACCATATACTCCCTCGAACAGTGCAGCTTCAAGATTGGCCTGAAAGCTATTATTGTACGAGAACTCTACAAGATGTAAATGGTCTTCCCAAGATCCACCAAACTGCAACACACAGGACTTCAACATGTCCTCTAGAGTTTGCATAGTCCTCTCTGACTTTCTATCAATCTGGGAGTGAAAAGTTGTACTGTACTTCAATTTACTCCCCAATCAACTCTGAAGACTCTCCCAAAACTGAGACTTGAGCCTCGTTTTCCTATCGGATACAATATTGACTGGGACCCCATGAAGTCTGATGATCTCTTGCAGGTACTTCTTAGCTAGGCTCTTAGTAGACTACCCGACTCGGAAGGGAATGAAGTAAGCACTCTTCGTCATTCGGTCGACAATCACCCAAATGGTTTTGTCACCCTTGGGACTCCTCAACAAAGCGGTCAGAAAATCCATAGTGATGTATTCCCACTTCCACTCCAATGGGAAGCGGTTGAAGAATCCGGCGGTTCTCTGATGTTCTGCCTTTACCTGCTGGTAGATCAAACACTGAGACACAAACCAAGCCACGACCCTCTTCATACCATGCCACCAGAAGTGAAGCTTCAAGTCCCGGTACATCTTAGTACCGCCAGGATGAATAGAGTACGACGACTGGTGGGCTTCCTCAAGCAATCTCTGACGAACTTCACCCTTTGGGCACACAATCTGGACCCAAAAAGATGCAAACCATCAGCATGAATAACCATATCCGTTCTGGAACCAGCCTCAACCTCTGCCCTGAATCCTTGCAACTGCTTATAACCAGCCTGAGCCTCTTTAATTTGCTCGATAAGAGACGACTGAAGCTGAAGCATCATGCAACTCCGATCAGAACTCAGTAACAACACATCCAACTCCAACCTCCGCATCTGCTCAACCAGATCCCTCTTCTGAGTCAGGAACATGGCTGTAGGTCTCATGCTCAAAGCATCTAGCACCAAGTTCACTCTACCAGGATGGTATTGCAAACTGATGTCATAGTCAGCCATAAGCTCCAACAGACGCCTCTGCCTCATATTCAACTCCTTTTGGGTGAAGGCATACTTGATACTTTGGTGGTCGGTAAAGATCTCAACTCGGTCTCCAAGTAAATAGTGTCTCTACAGCTTCAAAGCGAAGATCACTGCCGCTAACTCCAAATCATGAGTCGGTTAGTTCCTCTCATGCGGCCTCAATTGCCTCGATGCATAAGCAACAACTCGATCCTTCTGAATCAGAACTGCACCAAGACCCTTGCCAGAAGCGTCACAGTGAACCAAAGATCCGTATGAACCATCCGAATAGTCAACACAGGTGCTGACATCAGCCTTCTCTTCAACTCAGCAAAAGTCTCACTGCAAGCCTCAGACCAACAGAACTTCTAATCCTTCTCTGTCAGCTTCTTCAAAGGCCCTGCTATCTTCGAAAAATCTTTGATGAATTTCTGATAATATCCAGCTAGGCCAAGGAAGCTTCTCACCTCTGAAACTGACTTGGGGACTGGCCAATCTCTCATAGCCGCAACCTTGGACGGATCCACTGAGATACCATCGCCTGAGATAATGTGCTCCATGAAGGTAACTCGGTCAAGCCAAAATTCGCACTTGCTGAGTTTTCCATAGAGCAGATTCTCCCTCACAGTCTGAAGGACCAACCTAAGATGTTCAGTGTGCTCCTTCTGGCTCCGAGAATACACCAGAATGTCATCAATGAAGACCACCACAAATCTATCCTGGAACGGAGAAAAGACCATGTTGATCAGACTAATTAACAGAGCTGGCACAGTCGTTACTCCGAACGGCATCACAAGGAACACATAGTGCCCATACCTGGTCTTGAAAGCAGCCTTCTGCACATCAGCGGCTTTCACCTTGACCTGATATACCCTGAGCGAAGATCCAATTTTGAAAAGACAGCTGCTTCGCCCAACTGGTCAAACAAGTCATCAATCCTGGGCAACGAATACCGGTTCTTCACAGCAACACTATTCAGTTCCCGATAATCAATGCACAGTTGACGGCTACTGTCTTTCTTGCTGAAAAAAATAACTGGAGCACCCCACAGGTGAAATGCTGGGCTGGATGAACCCCAAATCTAGCTAACCCTGAATTTGCACCTTCAGTTGTACTAGCTCAACCAGTGCTATCCTGTAGAGACTCTTCGATATCGACATCGTACTAGGCTGAACTTCAATACTGAATTCCACATCTCTATCAGGGGGTAAGCCAAGAAACTCCTCTGGAAATACATCCAGAAATTCCCGTACTACTAGAGGCGCAGCCTCACAGCTTGTGTGCAACTCCATTGCACAAGTCTCCTGCTCAACTACAGTCTTAGCTCGGCCTAGGGGCATCTCCCCAGCATGGAACTCAAACTCTGCGCGACCTGGGATTCGAAATACAACTTTCTTGTCACGGTAATCAATAATGGCATGGGACTCACCCAATCAATCCATACCAAGAATGATGTCGAATCTGGAACACCTAATGACGATCAGGTCAGCCATGAAATCTACGCCACCAATAACCACGGAACTCTGTTGCATTCCGGAGAACAAACAACAACACCACCACCTATGACAATGCTCCAAGCCTCAAGCATGATGCTGCATGCCAACTGGTGCTGAGTCACAAAGCGGGAAGAGACAAAGGAATGGGTCACCCCGGAATAAAAGAGAACATGAGCAGGGAAAGAACAAACTAGGATAACACATAAGATAAAGCCAAAAAAGCAAGGGAAAAGACACGACGATCAAGAATGATGAAAAACAATACAAAGCAGATAATATGAAGGAACAGAGCAAAGCAATGAAGGAAACAAAGGAAATAACAACAATAAAAAGCAAGAATACCTGCAATAACACCTTCTGCCGTCTCAGCATCTGTAGCTGTCAGGTTGAAAGCCTGACCTCTCCTGGGAACCGCGGTCCTTTGAATGACAATCTGGTGCTGAGGGGGAAGCGGTGGCCTGACCAGACAACGAGCTGGCGCTACCTGCTAAACCGGATCCCTGGCTGGAAGAGCCATCTTCTGCTACAGGCAATCTCGCAATGAGTGGTCAGCAACACCACAGCCAAAACAACGGTGATTGGCATGCCTGCAATCCTTGCACTCATGCCCTGCAAGTTGGCAAAAGTCGCAAAAACCAACTCTCTAAGGACCAGCAGAAAGTAAGGAGCTGGCCGGACCGGATGGGCTGGGACAGGCCTCTGAATCAGCCCACCAGAAGGCCTGGAAACAACAGTAAAGTGCTGAACAGTTCGGTGGGGAGGAGCCAACCTGCTGCGAGCCTGCTCCTGAGCTCGGGCTGCCTCAAGAGCCTCAGCTTAAGTACGTAAGAAAAGGGAGACGGGATGCATCTGAATATCTCTTTCAAGCCCCAGAAGGAATCTCCAAGCTTGATTCTCTTCATTCTCCACTAGAACGACTGCTAAGCAGCTAAGCCTGGTGAATTCTGCCGCATACTCATCGACTGACCAAGCACCCTGTTCCAAGAGAGTTTCATGTTACAACATTGCATGAACAATATGTAATAAAGTTCCAATACTAGAACAACGATCAACCTATTTCACGGCCAGGAACTGTTGCTCCATCTCAACCCGAGTGCTACTAGGGAAGAACTTCTCCAAGAAGTTCCTGGTGAACGTGGTCCAAGCAATAGGGCCGCGCAAGCCTTTCGGACTCAGCCTTCCACCAAATGTGGGCAAGGTCCACCAACTGGATGGTCACCACATCCACACGATCAGCATCAGCAACTCTCGCTGCAAACAACAACTGCTCTGTCCTGACCAGCCACTGTTCAGCCTCCAAAGGCGTCTTAGTGCCAAAAAATTTGTTAGGGCACAGCCTCATGAAATCTACCACTGTACCCGGACGAGGAGGGAGAGCTGCTTGCATAGGAACAACGGGAGTCAGGTTTCGAGCAACCTCCAATGCGGCCATCACATGGTCACTGTGATTCTGCTGTGTTTGGATCAATCGCTCCAACACATTCGTAACAGCCTCTAATCCAGGCTGTTCCTCCTGTGGACGGGAAGTGCAACCTCTGCAAGCTATGGCCTGCACAAATCCAAAAACAATTAACATCCAGATCAATGTTGATTATAATTCATTCATGTTATTGCATGGTCTGTACACTGTTGAGCCAATCCTTGATCGAGCCCAAACTTGTCTAATATATTAGTCAAGCTAATACATTAACCAAACCTAGGGCTCTGATACCACTAAAAACTCTATCACGTTCCGCTTCCTAAAAAGAAATATGGAATACGAGTACACGACACAAGTCCAGCGAATGGCTTTCACCATTCATAAGCTGTCAGGATCTTTACAACATATAACAGATAAAACAAGAGATATACAAGAGGAATAGTCAACCACGCATGCATAACTGAATTAATAGGATTACTTGAAAAAAGAAAGAAGAATACTAAATTTCAAATAATCAAGTCTGGAACAAAACACAAGTCCTGGGACAAAATGCCCAATACAAAGTAATCCACGTAACATGTTACAAATTATTCAAGATAAGCAACAAGAATAAATAAATGTAGCAAGAATCCAGCCAACTAGAATCATTGATCACCTACTCTATCGGACAGTCGGTCGCCAAAGTCTGTAAGTGACAAATTTGCAAGGAAAAGGAAAGAGAATAAATGCCTGTCAATGCAAGTTACGGGCCGCTTGTATTCTAGGTAACAAGGACAGGAAATATAAATAGACAAGAATAAAGTAACAACAGAAGAAAGTATAGAAGTAACATGAAAAGAATATGACAGGAACAAAATCATATAGCATGGCAAGATAAACGGGTGCAAGTGGCATGTAACATGTCTCAAGTATCATGCAAATGAGTAACGAGTAACAAGTGTCAAGTAATCATGTATCATGTACAGGTAACAAGTAACAAGTGATCATGTTATTCTCAAGTCTTGTAATTATTCCTAACTAGGTAGCACTTCATGCGTCCTAAATTTTTACCACATGGTTGCTACATTCATGCATGTTGTGTTTTAGATTTCATAGTGGATCATAGAGGGCAGTGTACTCAGGGACAAGTATCAAGTATCATGTATCGAGTATCAAGAATCATGCATCGAGTATCACGTGTCAAGTGTGCAAGTATCAAGTAATCACATGTCAAGTAATCACTTCTCAAGTATCAAGTATCATGTAGGATCAATAGATCCCCTTCCGAGTACACGTTTCTATATTTTCCACTATTAGATCTTTCCCTTTAACCCCGGCTTGGTTTCTTTTTATTATTATTTAAAGAAAGCATGGACGTGCACAAACAAGGCAAGAAACACGGTAAGATAACAAGGGACAAGTACAAGTTTAAAGAAGGACACGAACAGATGACAAACGGCTCATCACGAGCTAGGACAACGAAACTTCTAGTTCTGGACAGCAAGACACTACTATACCAAATCTGATATTTTCGTTGCAAAAAATACAAAAATCTAGATCTGTCAGAAAATTTAGAAAGTAGACTCTCGGCCGAATTTAGCACATATATACAAGTCACAATAATCACAGAAACATGGCTTAAAACAGAATTATATACATAAATCATGTTCAGCCAGAAATCACAAGGATGTATTCACAAGCATGAAAATGGCATAAAAACTTACTGATTAAATCCAAAAAAAAATATGGAGTATTCCCCAGTATGTCTAGTATCAGCAATTTTAATTTCATAATATTCCAACATAGATAACATAGTCAAATAAATTCAGGAAACAACAAGATACAGCAAATTTGTGAATCTGAAATTCTTTACACAGCAGTACTAAAACGATAATAGATTACAAAGTATAACTCGAATCCAAATCTGTCAAAAGTGTGATAAAATAGATACAGTAGGCTACATTTTATCATAACAAAGTTTTAATCAACAAGAACTAGAATAAGATTGAAATTATGGTTCTTTACTGAACAACATGAATTCTGGCAATATAATAGTTTGTTCACAAGCATAGAATAGTTTATAAATGTCATCAAATAAATCTACAAAATTTTGGAGTTAATCCCAGTCAAGTCTATTCATACGCAGCAAAATATTAGATCCAAATCTTATCTTTAACATCAGTATTAAAATAATTAACTATGCAAAAATTGCATAAGAAAGTTTCTGGAATCTTTAACACATCTGTAGCAAAATAGCAATAAATCGCATAAGACAGAATCTGGAATCTCTAACACATCTGTAGCAAAATAGCAATAACTCGCAACTCACAAATCAAAACTGAGATATGTCAAAAATTCTGAAAAATAGACAGGGAGGTTTACAATTTATATTCACAATTTAAATTGTTTTACTGACCTCAACAGGGTCTAAAGTACTGAAACAAAACGAGCCACCAGCAAAAACATAAATATCTTCTTATGCATTAAATCAAATAGTTCATGTGCAACAAATTCAAATTATGAAAAAATACAAAACATGGTATAATAGATGTCCAAGATGACATGGTATGGTATTTAACAAATCTACCACAAGAGATTACAACTAACACATCAAGCATGTAACAAGGGTACAATATATCATGAATCACGAACAACATACATACATGCGTTGGGTCTAGATTATTTCTAAGTTATTTTTCATGTCGTGTGTGTAACAAATATGATGACTACAGATGTATCAACAAATAGAGACAAGATCTAACAAGGATTTTCATGGAGATGAATCTAGGAACAAAGGCCACACTACAGGCGGTATTTAGTACTTGTATATATAACAAAAAAATACAAGTTACTTGCCTTGTAATTGACGACGGATCTGACGAGAAAAGAGAATAACGGAAATAGGTTCCTTGGGCACGAACACAAAAGTAACGAATGGAACACGAATGAGATGCACAAGAGAATCATGATCACCACGAAGACAACAACACGAACACATAGTTACGAATCCAACACTCTAGATTAACATGTGCACAAAAAAGGAGAGAGGGACAACCGAGGCACTGTGGAGAGGAGGACGACAGCATAGGGGATTGGCGGGGTGGCAGCACTGGCAGCATGAGCGACGGTGGGAGGTCACAAGGGGAGTGCGGCGCTGGCTGCTCACTTCTACTGGCTGGCGCTGCGGAAGACGAAAAGGGGGAGAAGAAGATGGGGGCGCTACTGTGTGGCATCACTCGGGAGGAGGCAGGCACGACAGAAGATGGTGGGTGGTGGCAGTCAGAGGGCGTCGGCGGTCGGAGGGCGGCACGGCAAGTGGGAGGTCGGGGTAGGTCGGGAAAGAGAGAGAGAGAGATGAGATGAGATAATATTAGGGTTAGGGTTTGGAGATAGGAATTGCATGTATGAATAACAAAATTTATTGGGGATTATAATGAGAGATTTTGGCAAGTTGTGACTTGGAGAATCAAGAGAATAGGGGGAATGATTTGATCTGCTTGTTAGGGAACGTGGAACGGACCTAGGGAAGACTGGGAAAGAAGTGGGTATTAGGTTGCGGGTTAGGATCCAATGGGATGGGTATGAGGGTTCAATAGGGTATATTAGGTAGAAAACCAGATCTAACAAGTCAGAATTCAAATAAATAGGCAATTAAGCCATAAAGTACAACAATTTAGAACAATAAATCATCCAGAGACAGAATAACTGGCAGACAAAAGAATCACAAAAGAATCAAACAAATAGATGAATATATAAATATTGGAAAGAAGAACAATTACATGGTTCAGTAAAAGAAAGAGTACGCATAGATAGAATACAATGGAAGAAAGAATACATTACAAGAATACAGAAGAAAAGGGATACAGGAGTTACACCATGACTAAAGCCTGATCCCAACAGGCGTAGACGTCGCCTTCGGCCTCCCTCTTCAGGGACACTAACTCTGTGGCAGTGGCAAGATTTTCCATCACCTGAGCCGCATTCGTGCAGTCCAATGTCAAATCCACCACCGTGATGATCCAGGGGGTTCCACGCTTTCACCGGCGATAGCACCTCCGGTGCAATCCGTGGAGTCCCCTCTGTGGAGACCAGTATCTGCGTAACGATTAGAGGGACGACATTCTTGCCTTTCTTCCACCTCAGAGACGCGGCATAAATGGGAGAAAGAGGATGCTTCGGAGTCCCCCCTGTACTTTCTTTCCCTTGGGGTCCTTTGATACCCAGTCACCTTTCCCCCCACCTTGGCCTTCCCCTTGGCCTGCTTCCTCCCCACGTTTGTCTCAGCCTTCGCAGTACTTTCAGCCCGAAGGACAGCCTCGACCTTAGCCTCGGCCTCAGCCTTGGCCTTAGCTTCGGCCACCTTCATTGCCACCTTATAGGCCAAATGCCTTTGCATCAGAATCGCGTCGGAAACCATGATTGAAGGGAGAAGCAAAGATAACGAAGGGAGAAAGTGAAGAAAGAACAGGCAGAGAAAAGTAATATATAAAGGCAAGCATGAGACATGTGTGTCCCTTGACCCTTGGCTTCCTCTCTAGTAGGACTCTTCGAATTCCGCAGGTGCCGCCCTCCTACAGAATCGACCGAAGAGATCAACCCGACCTCAAAGGGTTATCGAAAATTTTTGGAATTCGTAGCAAAATTAAGACTCAACAATACCAAAAATTGTTATCATTTCATAAAAAATATTCAAATACAAGGGGTGGTGGCCAGTCCGCATTCTACAAAACATAAAAAGATAAGTAAATGGGGGCTCCCCCTAGCACCCTCAGGAATAGACTCCACATCCGACCCTAACTCTGGAGGAAGCTCAGCCGGGGTCGTGGGTGAAACCCCTGGCGAAGGCAAATGAGCACGTTCATCCCCTTCACCACCGAAATTCCCGAGAGCAGGGTCAGTACTGACCCCCAGATCGGAAGAAATCGAGCAGGGAGTCACAAGAGAAGTGACAAATTCTAGATCATACAAAAGAGAACCAAGTTCGAGATGGGGGTACTCCCGCCTGATATGCTCGATAGCTTGTCTAAAGCCACACTCCTCGCCTTCAATGATCTCGTCCGCAGTCCCCACTTATGTTGATCGAGTTTGGGCCAATTGGTGCTCTAGCGCATCCTTCTCACTCAACAACGCCTTATAGGCAAACCATCCCTCGCCCAGATTGCCTTCCGACCTCTTCTCCTTAACCCTATCCTCCAAAGCCTCAGCGCGTTCACGCTCTCCTTCACAGTTCTTCCTGTACCGCTCTACCTTTCAAACTAATAGGTCAAGCAAATGCTCATACCACCTTTTCATTTCAGTACTATAGAGAGCAACCTGCAGAGAAAACTTGAAATGTCAACAAGGAACAATTACGTTGACAGAACATGGCACAAAAATACTCACATGTACAACTCATTAGGAAAAGTGAAGGAAACACGAAGTGGTGGTCTCTTGGGAGAGGGCTCCTGATCTCTCGAACGAGAAAGATTTTCCACTATTTCCCGATCCATTTCTGTCTCCACGGCAGAGCCCAACTCCCCTATGGGCCGATCTAATAGGGAACGTCCCATGGTCTCTTCAGCAGTCTTCAACAACTTATCCACCGGTCGCCCTTCGGATACCCTCCAGGTCATGGACCTTCGGGGCCTTAGGCTTCTTCGGCAAGTGCCCCAAGGTGGACACTTTGATCTTCCGCTTGCTCTTACGGTCAACCTTAAGCACCTCCCGAGGTTTTGATGACAAGGCAATCGTCACACCAATACCTGCAAAGAAAAACAGATATCAGATAAAGCAAAGTACCAGTACTATGAGCCGAGCGTAAAAGAACCTACCTGAGCTAACGAAGCTTAAATTAGCATCGACCAGCCTCCCTTCCGATACTTGCTACCAATCAACTCTAGCCTCTTCTCCAAAGAGTTTCTGAAACTCGGCACTCTTCTCCACGCTGAGATCATGAGGCGAGTGGGGATCCACCTTCGGCGGGCCCTCATATGACAACTTGGTAGGGACATCTAGGGTTCGCTACACTAGATAATAAAATATCTCCTCTTCCAGCCCTTAATAGAGTCGGGATGGCCGTACACCACTTTGTACCCCCGACGCGGCGAGACATACCACCGGTAGAGGTGACCTAGGAACGCTCTAAAGCCCAAACACATATGGAAATATTGGAGGCGGAGCAGGACCCCTATCTAAAGGTAGATCATGATGAAGCACGTCAGCTGCTTCCATGAATTCAGCACATACTACATGGGGCTCAGGCCAGCCCAATTCAACACCTTCTTTATAAAGGGATGGAGGGGGAGACGCAAATCAGAATGGAATATGTCGACATTCATTATGAACAACGGCCCCGGAAGGTTGGCATTCTGTTCAAGACTAGAGTTCAGGAGCATCAATTCGAACTGAAGAGGAATGCGGTAAACCACCCGAAATGACACTAGTTCACTCCCAGCCAAGATGCACTACACCTTATCGACGTCTGCTATCGACCTGTTGGACGGAGGCAGAACATCGAAACCAGGCTCACCCTTTATGTCTTCAGTGTACATTCGGATGGACGTCGCCCGCAAAAGTGCCTGGTCCAGGCCGAGTCCCCTCAAATTTCAACGAGCCCTACTCCCGGGGAGGAGCAGCCAATGCGATCTCAGCCTCCAGGACTACCTTGGCAAGAATGCTCTCGAATCTCCCCTCGATTGCCACTGACCGATCTCCGCTCCCCCGGTTGCCTCCACCTTCTGACACCCCAAGCCGCTCCCAAATTTTCCTCACTAGACCACCCCCGGTGCCACTAGATCTTGCCTCATCTCCAGCCCGACTATGGTCCACTCCTTCGGGATCAGAGACTCCAATGATATCCACCACTGATTCTGACGAGATTGCATGTGCTGATCTCGAGTTCTAAGAACTGCTTCCCCTCAAAGAGGCTTTGTAACCCATGTTTTCCCAAAAATGTATTTTCCGTATTTAATATTTTCGCAATTATTTTTTTCGGTATTCTAATTTTTTTTCTCCAAATGTATTGTTGGACCTTCTATTAAAATATATTTTCGATTTTATAATTTTATGGTAACTATTTTTTTTATATATTTATTCTTATTATTGTTAGTACTACTTTGATCTCTATTATTATTACTACTACTATTATTATTAGTACTATTGTTATTTTTATCATTTTTTTGTATTATTATTACTGTTACTTTTAATATTATTATTATTATTCTTGTTATTGTTATTAGAATTATTTTTATAAAATCCTAAATTGTATATTTTAATTGTTATTTTATTATAAAATCCTATAATTTTCTTAATAGATTTTTAAACCCATTGTTTAATTAAACCCAATACCCTTAAACCCATTTTCCTATTTAACCCCCTCAAACCCGAAACCCATTACACCCTATAACCCAAATTCACCTTCATTACTACCTACTCCCACTTAAACTACCAGACCATTTTCTGTTAAACCATACCCATTCAAATCCAACACCCTGTTTTATCCACCTAAACCCAACCCGTATATCGGACCCGTTATAAACCAATCACCTAACCCAAACCCTATATATTCATATCTATTTGTGTACCCCTCCCATTAGCTGCAAACCCATGCAGCCGTCTTCAACCTTCAGCCGCTTCACCCTTCGTCTACCTTCTCGTCTCTCTCTCTCTGCTGCCTCGGTGCTGCTCCCGCTCATAACCCCTCCCCGTGCT
The DNA here is from genome assembly GCA_017893485.1 of Hemerocallis citrina. Taxonomy (NCBI): domain Eukaryota; kingdom Viridiplantae; phylum Streptophyta; class Magnoliopsida; order Asparagales; family Asphodelaceae; genus Hemerocallis; species Hemerocallis citrina. Next base: position 218,299,221 of record CM030361.1, on the reverse strand, counting down.
CCTCCGCAACAGCAACAGCTGCAGCACCCAGATCGCTCCCTTTGTTCCCTACGCACTCTGCTTCCCTACGGCAGCAACGGCAGCTTCCCTGCGGCAGCAACAGTAGCTTCCTTGCGGCCGCCACAAGCATCGTGCTGCCCTCGTCGGCGTTGCCTTTACGCCGTCGTGACCACTTGTAGCTGTCGTCCAGCTTCCCTCATTGTCGTTGTCTGCCTTGGCTGCCGCCAGTCACCGAGCCAAGCCACAACCGGTGGCGTTTGCTATTGATCAAGGGGTTAATCAACTTTGAATATCAGCTGTCCGATCGACTTGATCTCTTGATCTTGATTAAGTGCATTGTTAGCCATCCGATTGATCTTGATTCTTGATCTCTTGTTGTGGTCCGTCGGATCATCACCATCTCATATTGATCTTCTTGATCTTCCTGATCATGGTTTGATCTTGGCCATCCGTTGGATCTTGATCATCATCTTTGTTTATGTACCGTTGGATCGCATTATCATCATCTTGGAGTTCTTTGATTGCTTGATTGGATGTGGGCCGTCGATCTCCTCTTGATCATCCGATTAGATCCTAGTCGTCCGATCTCTTCTTGATCGTCACGATCATGTTGATCATCAATTTCCTTTGATCGCATCCGTTCGACCGATCGATCTTGATCTTCATCATTATTTGCACCATCAGGAAAATCTGACCGTCTGATCTAATCCGATCATCTTAATCTTGATCTTCGATCTCAGCCGTCTGATTTTGTGATCATGTGTTCGTGATTGGTTTGTGATTCGATCCATTCATGGTGTTCGTTCCCGGAAATCCATTCCCATTATTCCTGTTCTTGATCTGTTCCCATCGTCATCTTTCAGGCAAGTAACTTGTACTCAAATTCCTTGGTATGATACAAGTCAAAAATACTGCTTGTAGTGTAGTTGGGTTCTAGAGATGACCATTATGCATTATTCTTGTTGTGTTTCGTCTTTATAGTGCTATTTGACCATAGATGACTTACGACATAAATTCGATATGAAACAACTAGGTTTTCGCCCGTTCTTGATTTGAACATGTATGTGAACTATTTGTGAGAATTTGACTATTTGTTAAGATCCATGTGATTAACTTGTTGTGGACTTGTTATATACCCTAATCCATGTTGTTTGGACACTTGGTAGACTCAATTTCATGTTTGGTTGTATGTGGATCAAGTTTCGTTCAATCTATGCCGATAATCTGTCTTGATCAGTAATTTAGACCATATTAAGGTCAGAATCTTAATTTCAGTATAAAAAATGAATTGTTAAGAAATTCGTCTTCTTTCCAACCCCTCTTACCTTGCTTGATTTTGTTTTCGTATGTGTGAGATATTACTATTTTGCTACAGAGGTGTAGACCTTTTTTCCAGATTTCGTTTCTCGGTGATTTTGATGACTAAATTTTTTTGATTCTTGTGCTAAACATATTATTTTGATCTAGAACTTTGGTCAGTTTTTCTATACTTATCTATGGATTACCCAGAATTTTGGCAGATTTTATTGATAAGTTTTACATGCCGTTTAATGCACGTTTATGAAAACTATACTTGTTGTAATTTGCTTGCTGTTCTGTAAAGAATCGTATTTTCACCTTGATTCCTTTTACTGTATGGAAAATATTTGTGAAACATAAAATTTATCTTATTCTATCTATTTTCATCTTCCTTTGGCGGATTTGGATTTCGTTTCACTAGTTGCGAGATATTATAGTTTTTGTACAGCAGTGTTGGGAATTCCAGATTTGCCAAACTATCGTTCATTGATGTTTTATTTGATGACTGATCTAATTTTACGGGAAATTATGAAACTTTATATTTAGATACTGGACATATAGAGGAATACCCCAGATTTTTTGTGGATTTATTTATTGAGCTTTCATGTTGTTTTTCTGCTCTTGAATACGTTTTCCTGATTTGTGGCTGAACCTATTTTCTGTATTCAAATCAGTTTTGAGCTTTATTTTTGTGAACTAATATGACTTATTTATACTCACTGAATTTGGTTGGGAGTCTATTTTCTAAATGTTTTGATGGATTCTGATATGAATGTTTGTAACATTGGAAATCACTATTTTACTGCAGTGTGGTTTTGCTATCCTGAACTTGAGATTTATTTATTTTATTCTTTTATGAGATATCTTGTACTCGTACATGTGTTATCTTGCAACTTGAACTTATTACATAACCATGACATAATATTCTTGATATATTTTGTACACCTACTTGCTTGTTTGACATTAATAATAAATAACCAAGCAGGGATTTAAGGGAAAGATCATAGCAGCGGATAGTACAGAAACGTGTACTCGAAAGAACCTAGTAGTTATTAGAGCTTGTTTATATGTAGAGCTTGACACAATATACATGACACGTACACACATGACACTGGAGTTTGTTTGGGTTTTGGAGCTTGTTTACATGATACTTGGAGCTTGTCCCTGAGTACACTGCCCTGTATGGTAACCTACGAAATCTAAAGCAAAACTGTTTGTTGTAGCAACCATGTGTTATGTTTTTGGGGCGCATGAAGGCTACCTAGATAGTAATCACTACAAGACTTGAACATAATACTTGAACATGATACTTGAATATGATACATGCTTTCTTGACACTTAACCATATGATACATGAGACATGATACATGAGACTTGATATATGACACTTGATACATGATTACATGATACTTGACACTTGATGTTTGTTTACATGATAATTGTTTACTTGACACTTAATTCATGCCATTTACACTTGATCACCTTGCCTTGCTAGTTGTCTATTTTGATATCATGTTTATTCCATCTTGTTAGTTAGTTTCCCCATGTACTTGTATCCTGCATTACAAGCGGTCCGTAACTTGCAATTGGCGGGTACTTGTTTTCTCTTTTCCTTTTTCCTGCAATTGTTGAATTGCAGATTTTGGAGAACAGGTTCCAGACGGTATTGGTGACATGAAGTATTAGTGCTGGATTTTATTATTATTATTTCTTATAGTTGCTTGAACAATATTGTATTTTATTACTTGGATTTATTCTTGTATTTGGGCAATGTGACCCAGAATTTTGACTTATTCAGATCATGATTATTTGAGATTTATGTATCTGGTTTCAAGTATTCTTGTTGGTATTTTGGTTCATATGTGCATGTTGGTTGATACTTTTGCTTCCGACTCTGATTATTTTGTGAGATATTGTAAAGATTCTTGAACAGCTTATGGATGATGAAAATCATTCGCTGGACGTTTGTTGCGTATCTGTATTCCGTATTCTCTTTTGGGAAGCGGGGCATGACAGAGTTTTTAGTGGTATCAGAGCACAAGTTTGGCTAATGTATTAGTTGCCTGATATATTAGACAAGCTTGGCTCGAACTGGGATCTACTCAATATTTCACCAACCATGCATGCGTAAATGAATTATTACCATTATTGATCTGGATACTAGTCTTATTCCATTCTTTTTTATCCCTCCTTATGCAATCCCTTGATTTCTTGTTCTTCCGTCTCTTTTTCAGTCGTCCTCTTTAATTGATTTCTTCTTGGGTATGAATTCATTTTTTTCGTACCCATATCCTTCTGATTTAGGTGTTATCCATTATTTTTTTTCTTCTTTCTGCTTGGTTCGTCGGTCGGCATCGCTGGATACTATTGGCAGAGTCTTCCCGATCAGAGTGGCGCAGCGAAAGCGTTGTGGGCCCATAACCCACAGGTCCCAGTATCCTATTGTTGTTTCTCCTTCCCTGCATTGTCTGCTTCTCTCTATTCCTTACATTGTCTACTTTCGTTCCTTGTGTTCGTCTTTATCCGTTGACTTATTGCTTGGTTCATCTCTTTCTTGTCCATCCTTTCTTCAATTCCAGCTCTATCTATTTCTTCATCCCTTTGCTTTGTTATTTTGCAAGTCATGTGTTGTTTCTTCTTCATTTTTGATTCCGGTTACTTCTTTCTTGCATTCCATTTTGCCATCATGCACCCATTTATTGTTTGATTCTATTCTTCCCTATTCATTCTCTTTTTGATTCCAGTTCTACCTACTCCCTATCTTGCTTTGTTATCTTGTGTTGTTTCTTTCCTCTTTGATACTGTTTATTTTCATTCTTGCATTTCATTTGACATCATTGTTTCCCCACTTCTTCTTTCTTTTTCTGCTGTTGCCGCTGCTTTGTTCCTTCCCCATTAGCCCTCTGCTCTGTTACCCTCCCCAGTTTGCTTTTTGTCTTGTCCTATGTACCGCCTAAAGCAAATTTCGAGGATGAAATATTGTTGTAAGGTGGGTAGGATTTGTAACCCCTGTTTTTCCAAAAATGTATTTTCTGTATTTAATATTTTCGCAATTATTTTTTTCGGTTTTCAATTTTTATTTTTTTTTCAAAATGTATAGTTGGACCTTCTATTAAAATCTATTTTTGATCTATAATTTTATTGTAACTATTTTTTTATATTTATTCTTATTATTGTTAGTACTACTTTGAACTCTATTATTATTACTACTACTGTTATTATTGGTACTATTATTATTTTTATCATTTTTTTGTATTATTATTATTACTGCTACTTATAATATTGTTATTATTATTCTTGTTATTATTATTAGAAGTATTTTTATAAAATCCTAAATTGTATATTTTAATTGTTATTTTATTCTAAAAGCCTATAATTTTCTTAATGGATTTTTAAACCCATTGTTTAATTAAACCCAATACCCTTGAACCCATTTTCCTATTTAACCCCCTCAAACTTGAAACCCATTACACCCTATAACCCAAATTCACATTAATTACTACCTACACCCACTTAAACTACCAGACCATTTTTTGTTAATCCATACTCATTCAAACCCAACACCCTGTTTTATCCACCTAAACCCAACCTGTATACCAGACCCATTATACACCTATCACCTAACCCTACCCCTATATATTCAAATCTATTCTTCTACTCCTCCCATTAGCCGCAAACCCATGCAGTCGTCTTCAACCTTCAGCCGTTTCACCCTTCGTCTACCTTCTTGTCTCTCTCTCTGCCTCGGCACCGCTCCCACTCACAACCCCACCCCATGCTCCTCCGTGACAGCAACAGCCAGAGCACCTCGACCGGTCCCCTTGTTCCCTACGCGTTCAGCTTCCTTGCGACAGCAACAGCAGCTTCCCTGCGATCGCCACAAACATCGCGCTGCCCTTGCTAGCGTTGCCCTGTGATGCCGTCGTGACCACCTGTGGCCGCTGTCCAACTCCCCCCATTGCCGTTCTCCGCCTTGGCCACCGCCAGTCGCCGAGCCAAGCCACAGCCGGTGGGGTTTGCTGTTGATCAAGGGGTTGATCAACTTTGAATATCAGCCGTTCGTTCTACTTGATCATCTTGATCTGGATTAAGTGCATTGTTAGTCGTCCGATTGATCTTGATTCTTGATCTCTTGTTGTGGGCCATCGGATCTTCACGATCTCATCTCGATCTTCCTAATCTTCTTGATCATGGTTTGATCTTGGTCGTCCGTTGGATCTTGATCATCATCTTTGATTATGGAACGTTGGATAGTATTATTGTCATCTTGGAGTTCTTTGATTCCTTGATTGGATGTGGGCCGTCGATCTCATCTTGATCTTCCGATTAGATCATATTCATCCGATTTCTTCTTGATCATTACGATCATGATGATCATCAATTTCCTCTAATCGCAGCCGTTCGATCGATCGATCTTGATCTTCATCATTATATACACCATCAGGAAAATCTGACTGTCCGATCTTATCGATCATCTTGATCTTAATCTTCGATCTCAGCTGTCCGATTTTGTGATCATGTGTTCGTGATTGGTTCGTGATTCGATCCGTTCATGGTGTTGGTGCCCGGAAATTCGTTCCCGTTAATCTTGTTCTTGATCCATTCCCGTCGTCGTCTCTCAGGCAAGTAACTTGTACTCAAATTTCATTGTATGATACAAGTCAAAAATACCGCTTGTAGTATAGTTGGGTTCTGGAGACGACCATTGTGCGTTATTCTTGTTGGGTTTCGTCACTATAGTGGTATTTGACCATAGATGACTCACGATACAAATTCGACATGAAACAACTAGGTTTTCGCCCGTTCTTAATTTGATCATGTATGTGAACTATTTGTAAGAATTTGACTATTTGTTGAAATCCATGTGATTAACTTGTTATGGACTTGTTATATACCCTAATCCATATAGTTTGGACACTTGGTAGACTCGATTTCATGTTTGGTTGTGTGTGGATCAAGTTTCGTTGAATCTATGTTGATTTTGGTTTTTGAAGAAATTCTAAATTTTGCCGATAATCTGTCTTGATCTGTAATTTAGACCATACTAAGATAAGAATATTAATTTCAGTATAAAACATGAATTGTAGAGAAATTCATCTGCTTTCCAACCCTTCTGAACTTGCTTGATTTCCTTTTCGTATGTGTGAGATATTACTGTTTTGCTACAGAGGTGTAGACCTTTTCCAGATTTTGTTTCTCGGTGATTTTGATGACTAAATTATTTTGATTCTTGTGCTATACATATTATTTTGAGCTAGAACAATGGTCAGTTTTTCTATACTTATCTAGGGATTACCCAGAATTTTAGCAGATTTTATTGATCAGTTTTACATGCCATTTCATGCTCGTTTATGAAAACTATACTTGTTGTAATTTGCTTGCTCTTCTGTAAAGAATCGTATTTTCACCTTAATTCCTTTTACTGTATGGAAAATATTTTTGAAATATAAAATTTAGCTTATTCTATCTATTTCCATCTCCCTTTGGCGGAATTGGATTTCGTTTCACTGGTTGTGAGATATTATAGTTTTCGTACAGCAGTGTTGGGAATTCCAGATTTGCCAAACTATCGTTTATTGATATTTTATGATTTTTGATGACTGATCTAATTTTACTGGAAAATTATGAAACTTTATATTTAGATACTGGACATGTAGGGGAATATCCCAAATTTTTCGTGGATTTATTTATTGAGATTTGATGTTGTTTTCCTGCTCTTGAATACGTTTTCCTGATTTCTGGCTGAACCTATTTTCTGTATTCAAATCAGTTTTGAGCTATGTTTTTGTGAACTAATATATGACTTATTTATACTTGCTAGATTCAGTTGGGAGTATATTTTCTAGACGTTTTGACAGATTCAGATTTGTTTGTTTGTAACACTGGGAATCACTGTTTTACTGCAGTGTGGTCTTGCAGTCCTGAACTTGAGATTTATTTATTTTATTCTTTTATGAGATATCTTGCAACTTGAACTTGTTACATGACAATGACATGATATTCTTGATATTTTTTGTACACCTACTTGCTTGTTTGACATTAATAATAAATAACCAAGCTGGAGTTTAAGGGAAAGATCATAGTAGTGGACAGTACAGAAACGTGTACTCAGAAGAACCTATTGGTTATTGGAGCTTGTTTACATGTGGAGCTTGACACGATATACATGACACGTACACACATGACACTAGAGCTTGTTTGGATTTTGGAGCTTGGTTACATGATACTAGGAGCATGTCCCTGAGTACACTGCCCTGTATGGTCCCCTAAGAAATCTAAAGTGAAACTGTTTATTGTTGCAACCATGAGTTATGTTTTTGGGGCACATGAAGTGCTACCTAGATAGTAATCACTACAAGACATGAACATGATACTTGAATATGATACTTGAATATGATACATGCTTGCTTGACACTTAACTACATGATACATGAGACATGATACATGAGACTTGATACCTGATACTTGATACATGATTACATGATACTTGACACTTGATGTTGGTTTACGTGATACTTGTTACCTTGACACTTGATTCATGCCATTAACACTTGATCACCTTGCCATTCTAGTTGTCTATTTTGATATCATGTTTGTTCCATGTTGTTAGTTAGTTTTCCTATGTACTTGTATCCTGCATTACAAGTGGCCCGTAACTTGCAATTGGCGGGTACTTGTTTTCTCTTTTCCTCTTCCCTGCAATTGTTGAATTGCAGATTTTGGAGAACAAGTTCTAGAGGGTATTGGTGACATGAAGTATTAGTGCTGGATTTTATTATTATTATTTCTTGTAGTTGCTTGAACAATATTGTATTTTGATACTTGGATTCATTCTTGTATTTGGGCAATGTGACCCAGGATTTTGACTTATTCAGATCATGACTATTTAAGATTTATGTATTTGGTTTCAAGTATTCTTGTTGGTATTTTGGTTCATATGTGCATGTTGGTTGATACTTTTTCTTCCCACTCTGATTATTTTGTGAGATGTTGTAAAGATTCTTGAACAGCTTATGGATGATGAAAATCATTTGTTGGGCTTTTGTCGCGTATCCTTATTCCGTATTCTCTTTTAAGAAGCAGGACGTGACGGGATTGGCTTGGCGAATGGGTGGCCTACCCGCTCCCAAAAGAACTTGCTTATGATCCACCATGGTCAACGGAAGAAGGCGAACTACTGATCTCTGCTACCGACATATCTAGGATTATGATCTTGAAAGAGAGATTCTAAGAGTCCAAAAAATAGCCCCTTATTGTGCTGAAGTGGGGGAGCAAATTTATAGGGGACGACTGACTCTCGAACTATCGGCACATGCCGTCCCTTAGAGTTTCGTTATTGACAGCCCTTCGAATGAACACTATCACGTGTCGACTCCTCAAATTTCATGAGAACTGGCTTGACAAGAGGCCAAGTGGATAGGAAGCCCTGCCTGGGAATATCCCTGCACCTTGACTCTAACCGACCCCGAGCTTCCTGCCAAACACAATACCAGCTAAGCTCATAACAAAAACTTACACTGAACAATGCATCGATTTCCCCTTCCAGAGTAGCGACCCAGCAATCCGACACGACTGTCATGCACACTTTTTCCACAAATTATCTACTCCTCGAAAATGACCAGCACATTTTTGAGAGCGGGGGGCTCATGATGAGGGAAAAACTGCGAGTGATCCCTACCGATGATTTTTGCACAAATCACGAAGCATAAAACTAGGCTCAACACCAACCTCCCTAACTGCCTAGGCTAGAGAGATTGCTGGCCATCCGCAGGCCTAGTCACTCACTCGGAAGAATCGCCCACCGTTTTTGATGCTCCATCCGTTATGCCGTAACCGCACTCCCTAAAATCAAGGGAATAATCAATCTTAGATTCCAGATTAAGGGGATTTCGATACCGCCCTAGGATCTGGGGGTAACAAATTTCTCTCAGAGCCTATAAACACAGCATGGATTGTACCGTAACAGGTAAGGACTCTTTCGTTACTGAATCCCCTCCACTAAATAGCTGTCTTCTAACTTAAGCCTCAGAGGGTCTGTCACCTAGAATACTCCCGGTGTTTCAAGCAATATTTTGCAGGTCTGTAAAGTGGCCATCCATCATCAAACTCATTCAATATTCCCTCGGAACCAGAGCAAAGGATAGGTTCACTTCGTTTTTCTCGGATCTAAGAACTCACATTATCTGTTGCTCCCATACCCTAAGAAAAAAGACCGCAACACACATGTTATTATTAATTGTTGAATGATGCACAACTCACAGATGTAGCTAGATTTTTCGTTGTAGGCCTAAATAGCCACATTTCATAGCCAAGAATAGAAGCTCGAAGGAATATTTTGTTGGACACATTGGCCAATAGAACCTACTATAATAGTGGTCATTTTGATCATTTATTGCATCTTGTGTCATTTGTTTCAATAATGAAGATAGGTAGTTGGCAAGTTAGACGGCTGGGCTATCCTAACAAATGACCCATGATCAAAGATGAAATAAGAAGCACATGGGTATCTTTTATTTGTCTGCAAGAATGCAAGCTCTGTTCACCTTCAGCCAGTAATCTATCATCAATTGGAGAACCCATCATTAGTAAAAGGGTATGTCTTGATGCCATTGACACATGCGGATAAGTTATGATAGGTTGGAACGATAATCTATTTGAATGTGTATACTCTGCAATTGATATATTATTGGTATTAGTAACCTTCAAGAAAAGGGCTTCAGGTTAGGAATGGTTAATTACTTATGTCTATGCCCGTTTGAAAGAGATGACAAAGATCTTTGATTCTATGAAATCACCCAAAGAAGAATGTTCTTATCCTCTATGTGGGAGATTTTTGGTGACTTCAATGTTACAATCTCAAATGAGGAAAAAAGAGGAAGAAGAGGATCACATAAGAATATGCAGTCATTCAGAGATTTCATTGATTACATACCCATCATTGACATGCAATTATTTGGAAGAAAATACACACAACCCAATCTCAGAGATTCTCCATCCATGGCCAGACTTGATAGATTCCCCATATCTCAATATTGGGATGCTTATTTCCCAAACTCTATTCAAGTCTCCCTCCCTAGGATAACATCAAATCGCTGCTCCATTGCTCTAGACACACTGGCTATTTAGAAGAGACCCCATTACTTCATGTTTGAGAAGGAATGGCTGCAACATCCTCAATACAAACAAGAAATATCACATTGGTGGACACACTTCAGATGCCAGAGAGATATGGTTAACATGTTCTCCAAGATGCTGCATTTGCTTAAGAGAAGGCTTAAGGTTTTGAGTCAAAATCACTATGGGAAACTTTAGACATCTGGACTCAACAGATTGGACTACAGAGGAGGAGGAGGAGGAGGAGGAGGAGAGAGAGTTGTTCAGTAAATCATATGCTAACATAGTTTTTGTTGGGAATACATATTGGAGGCAGAGGTATAGAATTCCCTAGTTGAAGGAATGTGATGAAAACAGCAAGTTTTTCAATTTCATTGCAAATGGGAGAAGGAGGAAAATTTTAATATATTCACTATCATAGGGAGAAGAAGTTATCATTGATCAACTACGGATAAGGTAAAAAATTTAAGAACACTTTGAGTGTGTTTGTGGCACATCAACTGAAGCTTCTATCAGAGTAGATTAGCACTCAATTATCCAATTTCACTGGATCTATCTGTATTGGATGCTACTTTCACACTTGAAGAAATCAAAAGTGTTATGTTTAGAATGAGTGGGGACAAAGCACCAGGCACTTATGGTCTCTCAGTGAGCTTCTATCAAAACTCTTAAGAAGTAATTCAGTATGATCTTTTCTCTTTGTTTAATGATATATCTTATAGAGGTGGCTCAATAGATAGAATAAATTATTCTGATATTAAGTCAATTCCTAAGTGTGAAGGTGCAAGTTTGGTAACATAGTACATGCCCATTAGCTTACTGAACCGCTGCACTAAAATCTCCACCAAAATGCTAGCAAACAGACTGGACGATTATTGCATGATCAAGTCTCCTCATCTTAGACTGCATTTCTCAAGGGAAAACAACTCTAATTTTTTTTTTTGTTGTCCATGAGTTGGGTAATCTTTGCTCAAAGAAGAAGTCAGACATAAGCATTGTCAAGATTGACTTCAAGAAGGCACTTGATTCTCTGAGTTGGATTTTTTTGGAGGAGCTGTTGCAAGCTAGGAGTTTTGTGTAGAAGTGGTGTCATTGTATTCACACGATCCTCCATTCTACTAAATCTGCTATGTTTATTAATGAGGAGAAAGGCAAAACAGGCCCCTCTAGAAGAGGCCTCAAGCACGGTGATCCACTTTCCCCTATGCTCTTCATCCTTACTATGGATGTGTTAGCTCAAATGTTAAAGCAGGGGAGGGAGGAAGAAACTTTTACACCACAAAATATCAGTGGCCAGCTATCAGAACTATTAGTACTTCAATTTGCAGATGATACTTTGTTATTTTGCAATGGAGACGAAGAAGATATCATCTATCTCAAATTTCTACCTCACATTTATGCAGATGTATCAGGTATGAACATCAATTTCAACAAATCACCACTTATCTATTTTAGCAAATCTAGAGCAAAGCATGCAACATTATCATCCATCCTAAGATGTGCTGAAGAATCTCTCCCTCATAGATACTTGGGTCTTCCATTAGATATTGGGAAGTTTAGTAAGAGAGAATGAATGCTAGTCATACATAAAATTGAGAGGAGATTATTTAGCTGGAAGGGAAGGATGTTATCCAGGGGGGAAGACTAATATTGTTAAACTCTATTTTATCTGCCTTGCCGTTATACTTTTTCTCTTTCTTCATACTCCTAATGTTGATCATAAAGAGGATTGATCAGGTATGAAGTATATTCTTATGGATGAGAACATACAAAGATTCAAGAGGAACTGCAATAATCAATTGGAAGAGAATTTGCAAGCCAAAAAGGAGGGCTGGAGGTTTTAGACATTGAAGTGTTCAACAAGTTATTACTAATGAAGTGGTGGTGGAGAATTCTAACTGATACTGAGGGCCTTCCTGCTGCCACCCTGAGATCCTTATATTTCAATTCCTACTTGGAACTAGTGGCAGCCTCCTGTTTTTGGAAAGGGCTATATCAGATAAAAGAAACTTTTATGCAGTGTATATGCTTGACTTTAAAGTATGGATCTTCAATCCAATTTTGGAAGGATAATTTGGTAAATGGTGGTAGTATCGTACACAATTTTCCTACTATTCATGACAAACCTTGGAATCTCAATGCAACATTGCTCTCTCAAGGTAGATGAGAAGGTGGAGTACCACAATGGAGACCAATTGTAAGAAGATTGATAGATGAGAGCCAGAGTTCGACGAAAGAGAACCTGATGCAGATGATAGGAGCATCCACTTCAACACAATGCAGAGATGAAGTATCCTGGAAGCGTACTCCTGCTGGAATTGTAACCCCTGTTTTCCTTTTTCTGTATTTTAGGATGTATTTTAGTTTTTGGGAATTTATCCCTATTGTATTTCTTCGTCTCTTTTGAACCGTGTATTGGATCCTTTTTTTTCAATATATCCATTTATTTGATTTGGCGTCTCCTTATTTGATTTTCTTGATCCAATTGTCTCATATTATTTCATCTCTGTTTGATCGGGCCATTATTTTGATCCCCATTATTTTAATTGTTCACGTCCTATTTTATTTACTTGTTTTGTTCCCATCTCATTCTTGTTGGTTCATCTCATTTTTATTTAGATCTATGTTTACCCAAAATCCTTTTTTTTTTAAAACCCTACCCGTTAACCATGCAACCAATAACCCTAACCCGTTAAGCACCCACACCCGTTTCACACCTAAACCCTAATACCCTACCATCTCCTATATATAACTACCCCCTACTGTATCCCTACTAATCGCCATAAACCCTAGCCACCTAACTCATCTTTCTTGAACTCCCTCCTACCTCCATTAATTCTTCATCCCAACTAAATCATGATGTTTGTGGCTCCAAAATAAACCTGCACAAGGTTTGTTCAGCCCAATTCTTGTACAGATTTTGAGGATTTTGGTATACAGCCAGCATCCTCTAGTTGACAGTGAAACCATTTTGGTAAAAAAATCATGCTAAGATGACAATCAGATGCATGAATTCAGTTTCTTTGACAGTAAAAGGAAATGAAAATTTTCAGTATCTAAGCATATATGTTTCTCCATTAATTCATCATCTCAACTAAATCATGTTGTTTGTGGCTCCAAAAGAAACCTACACTAGGTTTGTTCAGCCCAATTCTTGTACAGATTTGGAGGATTTTGGTATACAGCCAGCATCCTTAGTTGACAGTTAACCCATTTTGGTAAAAAAAACATGCTAAGAAGGCAATTAGATGCATGAACTCGGATTCTTTAACAGTAAAAGAAAATGAAAATTTCCAGTATCTAAGCATGTATGTAACTCTATTAATTCTTCATCCCAACTAAACCATTGATGTTTGTGCCTCCAAAAGAAACCTGCACAAGGTTTGTTCAGCCCAATTCTTGTACAGATTTGGAGGATTTTGGTATACATACAGCATCCTCTAGTTGACTGTTAACACATTTTGGTAAAAAAATCATGCTAAGAAGGCAATCAGATGCATGAATTCAGCTTCTTTCACAGTAAAAGAAAATGTAAATTTCCAGTATATAAGCATATATGTTTCTCTATTAATTCTTCATCCCAACTAAATCATGATGTTTGTGGCTACAAAAGAAACCTGCACAAGGTTTGTTCTCACCCAATTCTTGTACATATTTCGAGGATTTTGGTATACAGCCAGCATCCTTAGTTGACAGTCAACCCATTTTGGTAAAAAAGTCATGCTAAAATGACAATCAGATGCATGAATTCAGCATCTTTGACAGTAAAAGAAAATGAAAATTTCTAGTATATAAGCATATATGTTTCTCTATTAATTCTTCATCCCAACTAAATCATGATGTTTGTGGCTACAAAAGAAACATGCACAGGGTTTGTTCTCACCTAATTCTTCTACAGATTTGGAGGATTTTGGTATACAGCCAGCATCCTCTAGTTGATAGTGAAACCATTTTTGTAAAAAAATCATGCTAAGATGACAATCAGATGCATGAATTCAGGTTCTTTGATAGCAAAAGAAAATGAAAATTTCCAGTACCTAAGCATATATGTTTCTTCATTAATTCATCATCCCAACTAAATCATGTTGTTTGTAGCTCCAATAGAAACCTGCACAAGGTTTGTTCAGCCGATTTCTTGTACAGATTTGGAGGATTTTAGTATACAGCCAGCATCCTTAGTTGAAAGTTAACCCATTTTTGTAAAAAAAACATGCTAAGAAGGCAATCAGATGCATGAACTCAGATTCTTTAACAGTAAAAGAAAATGAAAATTTCCAGTTTCTAAGCATGTATGTAACTCTATTAATTCTTCATCCCAACTAAACCATTGATGTTTGTGCCTCCAAAAGAAACCTGCACAAGATTTGTTCAGCCCAATTCTTGTACAGATTTGGAGGATTTTGGTATACATACAGCATCCTCTAGTTGACAGTTAACACATTTTGGTAAAAAAATCATGCTAAGAAGGCAATCAGATGCATGAATTCAACTTCTTTCACAGTAAAAGAAAATGAAAATTTCCAGTATATAAGCATATATGTTTCTCTATTAATTCTTCATCCCAACTAAATCATGATGTTTGTGGCTACAAAAGAAACCTGCACAAGGTTTGTTCTCACCCAATTCTTGTACATATTTCGAGGATTTTAGTATACAGCCAGCATCCTTAGTCGACAGTCAACCCATTTTGGTAAAAAAGTCATGCTAAAACGACAATCAGATGCATGAATTCAGCATCTTTGACAGTAACTGAAAATGAAAATTTCCAGTATATAAGCATATATGTTTCTCTATTAATTCTTCATCCCAACTAAATCATGTTGTTTGTGGCTACAAAAGAAACCTGCACAAGGTTTGTTCTCACCCAATTCTTGTACAGAATTGGAGGATTTTGGTATACATACAGCATCCTTATTTAACAGTGAACCCATTTTGGTAAAAAAACATGCTAAGAAGGCAATCAGATGCATGAACTCAGATTCTTTAGCAGTAAAAGAAAATGAAAATTTCCAGTATCTAGGCATATATGTTTCTCTATTAATTCTTCATCCCAACTAAACCATTGATGTTTGTGCCTTCATAAGAAGATTTTAGATCCAGGATGACAAATTTTGATTGGGCTTTGAATGGAGATTCTAGTCATAGATCGATTCTTCAGTGTCCGACTTTCTAAAGGAAATGCAATTTGGAAGTATGCGGGTACATGTTTGTTGGATAACCAAAACTCCCAATTTTTTTTGAAGAAAAATAAGAATAGGGCTCATATCAAGTGTAGTTTTAAGGACCTGTCATCATGGAAGGAAACCAAATATAGAAGCCAGAAAGAGGAATGGTAGAGAATGAGGATACACCAGGCTAACATAGCGGCATTTTCCTCATCTCTTCCTCATCCCTTCTTTCTCTTCAGCAAACGCACATAAAGAGACATCAGCAACAACAGCAAGAGCGACAAGAACAACAACAATAATAACTTATTATGAACGAGATGTCTCTATATGGGTTTCCAGATCTCCACTCGAGCACTTTCTTTCTAATCACAGCCTAATTAAGAACACTTGTTGATAGTCACTAAAAAATCCAATCACAGCCCAATCAAAATTTGTGATCCTGGATCAACAAACATATATGCTTAGATACTGCAAATTTTCATTTTCTTTTACTGTCAAAGAAGCTGAATTCATGCATCTGATTGTCATCTTGGCATGATTTTTTACCAAAATGGGTTCATTGTCAACTAAGGATGCTGTCTGTATACCAAAATCCTCCAATTCTGTACAAGAATTGGGCTGAACAAACCTTGTGCAGGTCATAGAATGTCATCTAAGCATGCTATATGCCAAAGTGGGGTTGGTCATAGAATGCATGAATGACACGTATTAGTGTTTGAAGAACAATAAGAACAGGGCTCATATCAAGTGTAGTTTTACGGAACTGTCATCGTGGAAGGAAACCAATTTAATATAGAAGCCATAAATGGAGCTAGAAAGAGGAATGGTAGAGAATGAGGATACACCAGGCTAACATAGCGGCATTTTCCTTAACTCTTTCTCATCCCTTCTTTCTCTTCAACACACGCACACAGCAAGAGGGGGTTGGTCCAACAATAATAATAGATTATAATAAATGAGATGTCTCTATATGGGTTTCTAGTTCTCCCTCGAGCACTTTCTTTAATCACAGCCCAATTAAGAAACATAGACAACATCCACAATGCAGACTCACAAACACTAATTCGTGTCTTTCATGCATTCAAAATTATAATATCTTCAAAATTACCAATTTAAAGACTTACCGGTGGAATTATCCGTGGGTTCCTTGCTATTACCACAATAAAGGATGATAATTTGCTTGCATTATCACCAACCGGTTGCCAGACAGTGGGCGGCGTGCTACCTTCTCCCTCCTCTGTTTGACTGCCATTATTACCCAGGATTAGCAAACCAACATAATTACAAAAAATTAAAAAAGTGAGATTTGTAACAAATTCAACTACAATGATAGTTTGATGCAAATGACACTAAGCATTGTTTAATGTAAATGACACCAAGCAGTAGAAAATAGAAAGATAATTAAACCAATTATTAAATTCACATACAACATGTTCGAAATTATAAGATATAATATTACAACAAGATTTAAGACACGAAAATTACAGGACATATAATATTGAGCTATGAAAATCAAGTAAACTACAATACGACATCTTCCAATACATCGCCCTCTTCTCCATCCTTGCGGAGCCAAGTCCCGCAAATTCCACCGTCGGTTGTGTTTACATCAAATATAGGAAACTCAGAAGCAATGTAACTGTTCATGGCTTCACCGTCTTCATCGTCTGAAGTATCGCCCAGTTGGAATACATCTCTTGGTTGCATCTCAAGAGCCACATACGATTTTGGAAGGGTTGGATCTTCATTGTAGAACACTTGTTGCACTTGGGATGGGAACACAAATGGTTCGTGGCTAATGTGTGTACCGATATGAATCAATTTTGAGAAGTTTACAACTGTGAAACCTAACTTATCCTTGTTATTAGCAAAATTCCTATCAAACTCAGCCCAATCCCCATGAAATAAGACAACACGAAAATGACCAAAATAGTTCAACTCAATGATATCCGTGAGCACTCCATAGTAGTCAAGATCTCCATCTACCGGCCTCGTATCCGACTTGGAAGCATAACTTCTAGTCTTAGAAGTCACTACAATTCCACTATTTTGAGACTTCAAATTACATTCACGATCTTTAGTACGAAATCTAAAGCCATTGAATATGTATCCTCCGTATCTTTTGGCCATCTTATAGGGACCCTTGGCAAGTACTTATATTTCAGATGACACACCTTCAGGACCCAAAGAATGTACCTATTAATTTTGTGCAAATCGTATCAGCACCATGGATAATATAGATATAATGAAGATTAACTTGCATTTTCTTAATTCACCTACATGAGATTCAAACCACTTATGAAATTTTTCATTCATCAACTTGTTTTGTTCACGTGGTGGTAGTCTTCTTGGTCTAGCCCTTCGTTTGATGTCCCTGACAAATTCACTAAAATACAAGCAATTGAAATAAGGAATAACAAAAGTAAGTTAATATCGAACTCTGCAGTTTTCACTGTATTCGATTTAAATTCAAAAGCAACTTACTTTCGAAATGGTTCCACTGATGCATGGTGGTCTAGCACATATCGATGTGCCTGTTCCCACGTTAAGTTATCTAGCTCAAAGCATCAACTTTACCAACAGTAGTGCCAGCGGTGTCAAAAAGATATTTAGCACCATCAAGATTGGAAATGTCTGGATTTCTTCTTGGTCTAGTCAAAGATGTCTGTACACCCTGCAGATACCTGGAACAAAAATGTGAACACTCCTCTGATAGATATCCCTGAGCTATTGACCCTTCAGGATATGCTCTATTTTTAACATAACCCTTGAGCCGGTATAGGTACCTGAACATGTATAATTAATGATTTAGAGCGAAGTAGGGGATTAAAAAAAATGAGCTTTTGAAAATTCTGTTTTTTAAGATGCATGAATTCTTTTACCTCTCAATGGGGTACATCCACCGATAGTGAACAGGACCGCCGACTCTGGCTTTACCAGCAAGGTGGATTATCAAGTGAATAATTATAGTGAAGAACGATGGTGGAAATATCATCTCTATTTTACTAAGTGTCAATGCCGCCCGCTGCACCAATTGGTCAATATCTTCAACACGAAGCATTCTTAAACAAATACCTTTATATATGCTACAAAGATCTTTCAGGACAGTAGTAATTTGCTCACACATTGAAGATCTTAGGGCCACAGGAAGGAGATCCTACATTAGGACGTAGCAGTCGTGTGACTTTAGACCCTGAAGCCTCTTCTCTTTAAAGTTGACACATCTTGCTATGTTAGAAGAATAGCCATCAGGAACTTTAAGTTCCAGTAGAACTTTAAAAAACAATTCCAACTCCGATTTTGACATTGAATAGATTGCAGGAGGTAGGAGTACTTTCCCGTTCGGTAATTCCTCTGGGTGCAACTCATGTTGGATGCACATTGACTTCAAATCAAGTCGGCTCTTGAGATTGTCCTTTGTCTTCCGGTCATCTCCCATAACTGTTCCTATACAATTTTCACCAATATTTTTTCTGATATGCATCACATCTAAATTATGTCGCAATAAGTTGAATTCCCAATACGGCAACTTGAAGAAAATACTCTTCTTCTTTCATGCACCTAAACTCGTCATGTTCTGATCCTCATCTTCGCCACATAGATCGGCCTCCTCACCTTGCTCCGGCCTTGCCCTTTTCTTGCCCTTTTTGCTGACTTATGGTTCTTTTCCATATTTGAACTGATGACCATCTACCCGCCTCAAAACATCTGACCCAGAAGAAGCTCCAGGAGCATGTTCCCACTCGTCGGTACCATCAAATGTCGCTGTCTCTGCCCAAAATATATGTGTGTCAGACAACCATCTCCTATGATCCATATAGAAAAACTTTCTGCCATTGTACAACCACCTTGAACTAGTTTGGTTAGCACAACAAGGACATGCATAACGTCCTTTAGTGCTATATCCAGATAAATTTGCATATGCTGGAAAATCATTGATTGTCCAAGACAACGCAATCCGAAGAGAAAATGTTTCTTTAGCCACAGCATCATAGGTTGGAATACCCACCCACAATTTCTGAAGTTCATCTATTAACGGCTGTAGGTACACATCTATATCATTTCCAAGACCTTTCGGTCCAGGAACTATCATGAACAAAATAAATGAGGACTGCTTCATGCATTTCCAAGGCAGCAAATTGTATGGTATTAACACAACAGGCCATATGCTGTATGTACTACTCATTTGCCTAAAAGGGTTGAAACCATCACTAGCTAGTCCAAGTCTCACATTTCGAGGATCTTCCGCAAAATCAGGATATCTTTCATCAAATTTTTTCCAAGATTGAGAATCAGCAGGATGTCTAAGAATCCCATCATTCAAGCGACCTTCAGCATGCCATTTCATATCAGAAGAAGTTTTCGTAGACATAAACAATCTTTGTAGCCTAGGAATCAGAGGAAAGTAATGCAGTATTTTGGCAGGCTTCTTTCTCCTGCATCGCTTAGTAGATCCACTGGCTTGATCATCTTGATTTGGTGTTTCTGTCCATTTCGAAGAACCACATACTTAGCAATTCTCCAGACTTTCCTTACCTTCCGTGAAAAGCATACAGTCATTTGGACATGCTGCTATCTTCTCATACCCTAAATCGAAAGAATTTAAGAATTTTTTGATTTTATAGGCTGAGTTTGAAATACAGATTTCTGGAAATGCTTCATTCAACAGTTCAAGTAGCATACTGAAGAACTTAGCAGACCACCCGTTTAAACATTTAATCTGAAATAGTCTAACAATGAACGAGAATTTAGAGAATTTGGTGCAATCGCGGTACAGCGGAGCACTAGCATCTTCAAGCAACTTAGCGAAGGATTCTTGCTGTTTATTCTCAGGGGCGGGGTCAGGCATTTCCACGTCCACTCCACCACCAATCTGGTTTGTTTCTGTTGACTCATTATGAACTTGGGTTGTTGGATTATTGGTGTGGAAAGAAACATTATGAATCCCCAAAGCGTCTTGCAACAATGCATGCATCTCATCGGGAACACTTAAGTCTTCATTCACTAAGGGCTCATCTACATTTTCTAATACAACCGGACGAACAGGAGCTGACGTATGATCCTCTCCATGACAAAACCACCGTGTGTACCCTTGAAGAAAACCGTTGACAACCAAATGTGTATGTACTACGTCACATGTCCTCAAATTACAATTTGTACACCGAAGGTATGGACAAAGGATTAGGTTAGGATCATGGGAATGTCGTTTGGCAAAGATAATAAAATCTTTAATACCATCACGGTACTCCTTGGATAATCGTGGTTTACTAATCCAACTTCTATCCATTATAACAATAGCACACAATCTGAAATTAAAATTTGACATATTAAATAGTATTGACATTAAAGGCAATTTGTATATTTAATTTCACCTTTTTTAAAACCAACCCTAGCTGTAAATAAATAAACGATATAACAATTAACTGTAAAATAAAAAAATCGTGGTTCAAAAAATGTATAAAAAAATAATTATATCTTAATACAATCTACTCTATTCACATAACCCTAAACTACCTTTGTGTAAATTATCACTACCACCTTAGTGGCATTTTATCGCACACCTTGTGTTCGAATCTAATATCGATTCGACTATAGTCTCCCCTGTATTTGGCTTTTCGTTCAAGGAGATGATGATGGTAAAGGGTATTTGCTGAGGAAGAGGAATCGGACGAATAACGAGGGCATCGTGCTGTAAATACGGTAACAAGAAGATCTGATGACCCATGAACTATTCTGTTCATGGCTACTAATAATCACTTACTTATCTCATAATAATAATAATAATAATAATAATAATAATAATAATAATAAACCTGCACAAAAAAAATTAATATGGCTACTAATATGTTGCTCTATTAATTCTTCATCCCAACTAAATAATTGATTTTTGTAGCTCCAAAAGAAACCTGCACAAGGTTTGTTCAGTCCAATTCTTGTACAGATTTGGAGGATTTTGGTATATAGCTAGCATCCTTAGATGACAATCAGATGCATGAATTCAGCATCTTTGACAGTAAATGAAAATAAAAATTTCCAGTATATAAGCATATATGTTTCTCTATTAATTCTTCATCCCAACTAAATCCTGATGTTTGTGGCTACAAAAGAAACCTGCACAAGGTTTATTCTCACCCAATTCTTGTACAGATTTGGAGGATTTTAGTATACATACAGCATCCTTAGTTGACAGTGAACCCATTTTGGTTAAAAAATCATGCTAAGATGGCAATCAGATGCATGAATTCAGCAACTTTAACAGTAAAAGAAAATGAAAATTTCCAGTATATAAGCATATATGTTTCTCTATTCATTCTTCATCCCAACTAAACCATTGATGTTTGTGCCTCCAAAAGAAACCTGCACAAGGTTTGTTCCGCCCAATTCTTGTATAGATTTGGAGGATTTTGGTATACATACAGCATACTTAGTTGACAGTCAACACATTTTGGTAAAAAAATCATGCTAAGATGACAATCAGATGCATGA
Organism: Hemerocallis citrina; assembly: GCA_017893485.1. Taxonomy (NCBI): domain Eukaryota; kingdom Viridiplantae; phylum Streptophyta; class Magnoliopsida; order Asparagales; family Asphodelaceae; genus Hemerocallis; species Hemerocallis citrina. Next base: position 218,277,154 of record CM030361.1, on the reverse strand, counting down.
ATTCATTTTCTTTGACAGTAAAAGAAAATAAAATTTTCCAGTATCTAAGCATATATGTTTCTCCATTAATTCATCATCCCAACTAAATCATGATGTTTGTGGCTCCAAAAAAAACCTGCACAAGGTTTATTCAGCCCAATTCTTGTACAGATTTGGAGGATTTTGGTATACAGCCAGCATCCTCTAGTTGACAGTTAACCCATTTTGGTAAAAAAAATATGCTAAGAAGGTAATCTGATGCATGAACTCAAATTCTTTAACAGTAAAAGAAAATGAAAATTTTCAGTATCTAAGCGTATATGTTTCTCCATTAATTCTTCATCCCAACTAAATCATGATGTTTGTGGCTCCAAAAGAAACCTGCACAAGGTTTGTTCAGCCCAATTCTTGTTCAGATTTGGAGGATTTTGGTATACAGCCAGCAATCTTTGTTAACAGTTAACCCATTTTGGTAAAAAAAAATGCTAAGAAGGTAATCAGATGCATGAACTCAGATTCTTTAACAGTAAAAGAAAATGAAAATTTCCAGTATCTAAGCATATATGTTTCTCTATTAATTCTTCATCCCAACTAAACCATTGATGTTTGTGGCTCCAAAAGAAACCTGCACAAGGTTTGTTCAGCCCAATTCTTGTACAGATTTGGAAGATTTTGGTATACATACAGCATCCATCTTTGACAGTCAACACATTTTGGTAAAAAAATCATGCTAAGATGACAATCAGATGCATGAATTCAGTTTCTTTAACAGTAAAAGGAAATGAAAATTTCCAGTATCGAAGCATATATGTTTCTCTATTAATTCTTCATCCCAACTAAATCATGATGTTTGTGGCTCCAAAAGAAACCTGCACAAGGTTTGTTCGGCCCAATTCTTGTACAGATTTGGAGGATTTTGGTATACATACAGCATACTTAGTTGACAGTGAACCCATTTTGGTAAAAAAATCATGCTAAGATGCCAATCAAATGCATGAATTCAGCATCTTTGACAGTAAAAAGGAGATAAATCACGAGTAATTACCGAAGAGAGAGGGGGGCCGACCAGCGGGGCAACGAGCGGTGGCGTAGGAGATAGAGAGAGCGGGGCAACGAGCGGTGGTTTTCGATCGCAAATTCACCGCGAAATAGAGAGAGGGAGGAGGGAAATCGAATTGGGCTGTCGAAGATGACAAAGGGTCGGAGGCAAAGCGCGCGAAATAGAGAGAGGGAGGAGGGAAAACGAAGGCGGCAAAAATTAGGTTTGGGAATTAGCGAGCAAAATGTTAGGGTTCGCGGGGATTTATCTCAGTTAATTCACCGGCGTTTGAAGTTACGAACGCTGGTGAATGTATCTATATATTCCCCGACGTTTGTTATTAAAATGCTGGTGAATAATACCATTCACCGGCGTTTACAAATAAAACTCCGGTGAATATCATGATTCTCCAGCATTTTATAGAGGCCGCCGGTGTATAACCATCCAATCTGACGCCCCATTCCTGGTCACTCCCTTCCCCGGCGCGAATGGTAAAACGCCGGGGAATATACGCCGGTAAATCGCACATGTTTTGTAGTGACAAAGCAACATAAAGATTATATCTTATATTTTCTCCCCCTTTGTCATCAACAAAAAATAAACCACAGAAATAATACATAGCAAAATGACATTTATATAAAAAGAGAATAGTCTTAGTTCACACGGTTACATAATAGATAGAAAATGCAACAATAAGTAGGAAATACATAGAAAAAATATATAAAAGGTAGTTCATCAATCTTCATCATCTTCATCTTGGCCACCATGAGAGGGAAGAGGAAACTGAGTGGTGAATAGGTGGGTAAGATGAGAAATACTTGCTTCAAGGGCATCTTGACGATCCATCAGAGCGTCTTGACGATCCATAATATAATTAACAGAAGTGTAAAGACTTCTTGGATCATCAAAATCAGCACGAAGACGAGAGAAACTAGAAGCAGAAGACCAACGAACTGAAGTGACTAAGGGGAAAGGAGGGACATTCCTAGAAGGAGACCTAGGTGGAGAATTTAGCAACTTCATACATGTTAAACTAGCACGATCAAATGAATCAAAGTGTTTTACAAGATCTTTCTCAGATTCGAGATCAACATCATGAGCATAGAAGATGTGAGTGAGTAAAGCACCAAAGGGAAGAAATGAAGTATGCGCCTTAGCAAGACGTTTAAAGATGACTAGACCCCAATTTATTTTAATATTACCGAATATTGCATAAACAGCTTGTTGCAACTCAAATGAATACTGATCATAACTCCCAATTTTGGGAATAATGTTATGTGACAGTATTCGTGCAACTAGCTTAGCAATAGGAGTGATAGATCGATTAGTCATAGGAGGACCATATTTGGCAAATAAATTTTAGAAAAGACGGAGTCATCATTCATATCAACATCTCCTAAGTCACACCCTTCATCAGACATACTCAACATTAGACTTAGTCTTGCAGGAGAGATTCTCATATGTTTATTTTTGACAGATGATAAAATAAGAATCTCATTACCATCCTTTGAAGTAGTAATAAAACAAATATATTAAGTGAGGATAATAAGAGGGTTGATTGACAAGAGACAATAGATCAAATAACCCACATTGCTCAAACAATGGGGCTAGAGGGAACCTATCTAAATTCGGAAAATTCACAAATCTACTTGGAAAAATGATAATGGAACAAATAATGTACCATTTATCAATGAGATCTGGTTTTCTCAAATATTGAGGATAGTTTCCATATCCTTGTCCTTCTTCTACATTAGATGAACGGGAACTTTTGGGGGCCATAACAAAAAATAGATCCTAAAAATCAATAGTGGGAAAAGAATTCTAAGAAAGTATACCGACAAGGAAGTAGCAAAGAGAAGTAAAGAACTTCAAAAGATCTTCTGAGAATCACTGAAAATTGAAAAAGATCTTCAATCTGGGGTTTCAAAATCCTTGAAATTGCCAAGCAGCAGCAGCGGCCGACTTGAGAGCCGGTAGAGAGAGAAAGTTAGGGTAAAAGTGAAAGAATAAGGGTAAAGAGTTTGGGTTTTTACTTTGAATGGACGACTGAGATGAAGGTTAGGGAGATTCAAAGGCTCAGATCGGTCAAAGGGTAGCAGCAAAGTGAAAAGAATCACCTCAAACGATATGCCAAAATTTGATTTTGAAGAAAACTGATTCACGACAGTCGACTAGTATTAAGGGGCAGTCGGCTTAGTCGAGCGCTAAATAAACAAATGAACATAGCACTAATACAACTGGTCAGTCGACTGGGTATTCTGCACAGTCGACTATCCAGAACATAAAATTCAGACAAAAACATAGAAAAATAAAGATACTTGGTAGTCGACCGAAAAGTACTTGTAAGTCGACTTACCAGAGAAAAATTTAAAAAACATCGTGAAAACTACAAATCCCTAGTTCGTTTCTTAAGGTGATAAATGTGTCTTCCTTAAGAGGTTTGGTAAAAATATCAGCTACCTATTTATCAGTAGAAATAAAGTCTAAAGAAATATCTCCCTTTAAAATATGATCACGTAAAAAATGATGTCGAATATCAATATGTTTCGTACGTGAGTATTGAACCGGATTTTTAGATAAGTTAATGGCACTGGTATTATCACACATTATTGAAGGTTTTTCAAATGAAATACCATAGTCTAATAGGGTTTGTTTCATCCATGAGATTTGGGCACAAGCCAAACTTGCAGCGACATATTCAGCTTCTGTAGTAGATAGGGATACCGAATTTTGCTTCTGTAGTAGATATGTAGATATGTTTCGTACGTGAGTATTGCACCAAGAGACTAGTGAATGTCCCAAAAAGTGACATGTCCCACCAGTGCACTTGCGGTTAGTTTTACTACCGGCAAAATCCGCATCACTATATGACAAAAGTTGAAAGTTATCGGTGCGTGGATAAAATAGACCATAATCAGACATACATTTAAGGTATCTTAAAATACATTTCACAGCTTTTAAGTGAGACTCTTTAGGATTCGACTGATATCTAGCACACAAACATACACTAAACATGATGTCCGGTCTACTAGGAGTTATATATAAGAGTGAGCCAATCATACCGCAATAGTGTTTTTGATCGACACTCTTACCTAATTCATCTTTGTCAAGGGTAGTGGTAGTAGCCATAGGTGTGGTCGTACTACTCGTGTCATCCATGTTAAACCGTTTGAGTAATTCCTTAGCATATTTTTCTTGATTAATAAATATGCCATTATGTGACTACTTAATTTGAAGTCCAAGGAAATAATTGAGTTCACCCATGTGACTCATTTCAAACTCGTTTTTCATGGTGTTAGCAAACTCTTGACATAGATTACTATTAGTAGAACCAAAAATTATGTCATCTACATATATTTGTATGATCAAGGTATCTGTCTCTATTCTACTAATAAACAGGGTAGTGTCACTTTACTTACTGCAAAACCCGTTTCTAAAAGAAAAGTCTTCAGTCGATCATACCAAGCAGGTGGTGCTTGTTTAAGACCGTATAAAGCCTTTTTCAATTTAAAAATATAGTTTAGGAATTGTTCATATTCGAAACCAGGTGGTTTCTTAACATAAACATTTTCCTTTATAAACTCATTAAGGAAAGCACTTTTAACATCCATTTGAAAGAGTGTAAAATTTATAAAACATGCAAAAGATAATAAGATACAGATTAATTCTAATCTAGCAATAGGAACATATGTTTCATCAAAATCTATGCCTTCTTGATTATACCCTTGAGCAACTAGTTTAGCTTTGTTCCTAACAACTTGTTCTGATTCATCTAACTTATTCTTGAATACCTATTTGGTACCAATTATAGTATGATCAGGAGGTCATGGAACTAAATCCCATACATCATTCCTTATGAATTGGTTTAACTCATCTTGCATGGCATTCATTCTCACACGCTTCTTGTATATTCTTTGACTCAAAATCCGACAAGAAGGATGTGTGAGATATCGTGTTAACATGTAATTTCATCTGAATACCATGTGAAATTTCACCAATTATTAAGTCATGAGGATGATCTCTAACTTCAACAAAAGACTTTAGTAATGTTAGTGACATCACAACAGGATCAGTTGACTTGACCAGTCCATCAGTCAACTGATTTACAGCAGTCGACTTGACTTCATTATCGGTCGACTTATCCGCAAGGCTAGTTTGCTCTAAAGATGAAATTACTTTATTTAAAGGTGATGAATGAGTTTCATCATCTTCAATTAAAGTCGATGAAGATAGAGATTCATCAAATGCAACATGCATGGATTCTTCAATAATCATTATTGACTTGTTGAAGATTCTATATGCCTTACTCCTATTTGAGTATCCTACAAAGATACCTTCATTAGATCTAGGATCAAACTTATCTAAATTATCCTTGGTGTTCAGAATAAAACACTTACATCCAAATATTTTAAAGTAAGAGACCGTAGGAATTCTATCAAAAAATAGCTCATAACATGTTTTCTTTAGCTTAGGCCTAATCAAAATTCTATTTAAAACATAACAAGATGTAGAAACGGCTTCAACCCAAAAATACTTAGGCAAATTGCTTTCAACAAGCATGGTACGTGCATTTTCTTCCAAAGTCCTACTCTTCCTTTCAACCACTCCATTTTGTGGTGAAGCTCTAGGAAATGCAAACGAATGAGTTATATCATTTTTGTTGCAATATTCTGCAAACGTTTCATTTTCAAATTCTCCACCATGATCACTTCTAATAGTGACTATGGTTAGAAACTTTTGATTTTGAATTCGTTTACAAAAATTAGCAAATTCTTCAAAAGCATCATTCTTATATTTTAAAAATAAAGTCCAAGTGAATCGTAAAAAATTGTCTACTAAAACAAATACATACCTACTTTTATTTAAAGAAGCAACTTTAGTAGGGCCAAATAAATCCATGTGGATTAATTCGAGTGGCCTACTAGTAGAAATTACATCTTTTGTTTTAAAAGTAGATTTAATTTATTTACCTAGTTGACATGCATCACATAACTTATCTTTTTTAAAGGATGGTCTTGGCAGCCCTTTAACTAGGTTGTACTCAGACAATTTTGAGAGATTTTTCATATTCACATGACCAAAACGTCTATGCCATAGCCAAGAATTATTATTAGAAGCTACTAAGCAAAAATCATTCGAAATCTCATATACTTTTAAACACAATTCATAAATATTATTTTTCATATAACCTTGAAAAATTATATTTTGCATGGTAGAATCATAAATTAAACATGCATCTTTTTTAAACATGATTTTATAACCCTTATCACATAGTTGGCTAATACTTAACAGGTTATGCTTAAGTCCACTAACTAATAAGATATCTTCTATAGAGGGGTTAGTGTGCTTACCGACCATACCAATTCCTGTAACTTTTCCTTTTTTGTTGTCACCAAATGTGACTGTTCCTCCATCAATGTCTTATATGTCAGATAGGAGGTTTGCATCACCAGTCATGTGCTTTGAGCATCTGTTGTCAAGTATCCAACGATCTCTCTTAGGTACCTATAAAATATTCAATGTGAATATGGTACCCTTTTCATTGGGTCCAAAATAGATTAATTTGTGGGAAACCAAACCCATGAAGAGTTTGATTTTCCACCATAAGCAGAAATATAATTAGCAGAATTACATACAGTAAGCATATATGAATTAATATATGCATTTCTATCTTTCAAACTCATGTTGACTGGAACCAATATATATTTGCTCTGTCCAGTCGACTTTATAGCACCTTTCAGTTGAATTTTACTGTTATTTAGTCGACTGTGAGGTAGTATAGGTCGACTTATCTGAGGTATTTATCTAGTTGAATGAGACTCAGTACCTTTGGACAGGCGACTGATATGTGGATTCAGTCGACTAGTCTGAACTGTAGATTTGTCGTTTTCATGAAAAGTTACAGTTTTAGGTTTTTCAAAAAACTCATAAAGTTTATTTTTAACACTACAAATAGATACAGATTTGTTTACACTTGTTCTTAGAAGAATGAGATTTTTCAAGGGACTTTTTAAAACCAAGTCCAAGCTTTTGATTAGATTGTACTTGATTTTGAAGAACATCATTTAAATTCTCTTTTCCTTTATTAAATTTAAATACGTTCTTAGATATCTCTTCATAAGTTTTCTTTAGAGACTCAAGATTCATATATAAACTAGAAAGACGAGAATTTAAGGATTTTACTTCTTTATCAAGGTTAAGATTCTCTTGAAAAAGTGTTTGATTAACTTTCTCTAAGTTCTTAACTCTAATCTATTTTTTTTTAAGTTCTTGAAAAATCTCGTTGAAAGCATCAAGTAAATCATTAGAATCATAGTCATTACTTAATTGATTTTGAGATGCCATAAAACACACGTTTGCAACCTCATTTGTCTCATCAATTTCTTCTTCTGACGAAGAATCGCTATCATCCCAAGTTGGTTGGTATGCTTTTTTGTTCTTTACGAACTTGTTCTTTGTGGACTTGTCCTTCTTGAAGCTGGACGCCTTTCCCTTAGATTTCGCGTTCTCTAGTGGGCAATCCTTCTTCATATGGTCTGTCTTGTTACACCTGAAACAAGTTAGACGTTCATTAGGTTCCATAGATTTTGAATTAAACTTACCTTTTCTTAGGAACTTTTTGAATTTTCTCGTGAACATGGCTATCTCTTCCTCATCTTCTTCTTCATCCTCAAAGTCTGACATGGCTTTGAATGCTAATGTCTTCTTCTTTGATTGTTGTGGTTCGGCATCCTTCTTGCACTCTTCAAGTTGTACCTCATAAGCCATAAGATTTCCCATAAGATTCTCAAGAGAAAGTTGTGTTAAATCATGGGCCTCTTCTATGACGGTGGTCTTCTTCTCCCACTTGGGGGTTAGTACACGAAGCACCTTCCTCACCATCTCGCTTGAGTATACGTCTTTCCATGTGCCACAAGTAAATTAGTAATGTCTGTGAAGCTTGTAATCATCTCAGACACATTTTCATTCTCCTTCATGCTGAACATTTCAAACCTGTGAACAAGAACATATATTTTAGATTCGTTTACTTTATTTGTTCCTTCATGAGTTACATCGAGTGTGTGCCAAATTTAATGTGCAGTTGTTGCATTGGACACACGGTTGAACTCCTCTTTTGTAAGGACACAAAACAACGCATTCATCGCCTTTGCATTGTTCACTGTTTGGTTCTTCATTTCATCGTTACATTGTGCATGTGGAATAGTAGGAGCGGTGTACTCGGTCTCTGTCATGTTCCATATTACATAGTTGATGGACTGAAGGTAGATCTTCATTCTACACTTCCAATAGTTATAATTGGTTCCATCGAAGAGGAGTGACTTTTGTATAGATTGGCCTTCAGGGTATTGATTAGCATTAGAAGTAGTTGTCATTGCACTCAACCAGGCTCTGATACCAAGTGTTAGAACCTGTAGGTAAGGCAAGAAACAGTAAAGGGGGTGAATAGTGTTGTATCAAAAAAATTGCGGAATTGAAAATTATCTTCTGTCCAGTCAACTTGAAAAGAGAAACCAGTCGAATGGGCGATAGTTAAGAATAGTATTTTAGACTAGTCTGATAAGTCGACTTAAATAAGAGAGACAGTCGACTCGCCAGAAGATTTTGTAAAACGTTTGTTATGGTAGTCTGATCATTCGACTTGGAATGGAGATCTAGTCGACTTACCAGAAAGATTTTGAATAAACTAAAATGCAATTGATGAAAAAGTTCAAAGAGATACAACCACAAAGATACCAATCACAGAGTACACACGATGTATCCTGGTTCAGTCCTCCCGACCTACATCCAGTCCCCAAGCAACCCACTTGAGATTTTTTCACTATTATTGAAAAATTACAAGAATACCCAACGACATTAGACAGCAACCTTGTCCAACCCGTAGTCTGCTCTCACCACTAGAGAGAGCACCCCACTCTTCCACCAAGAGTGAAAACTTGACTCTACACCCTAGAGCCCTACTCTCCAACCGAGAGGACCACTCTCACAACCCGACAGTGAAGAAAATAACAAAATGTTTACAATCAACCTGTAGCCTTATTATGAATGTGATTTTGTGCATGGCTATCAGGTCAACTTCTGAAATCAGTCTAAAACAATATCACTGTTATACTAGACTGATTTCAGAGAACCAAGACTTAGAAAGTGATTACTTTTAGAATGCTTTTTCTTGTTAAAACCAAAAGCTTGAAAACTTGAGAAACAAAATGCTCGGAAAAAGTTGTTAACCTTTGTCAAATGATCTATGTACACTTTTTATAGAGTTAGAGACGTTTGACCCTTGGAAGGTTGAGTCCCAACTGCCATACAATGACAATAAAGATTTGATTTTGAAAAACAAGTTTTAAAAATAGAAAACTGTCAAAATGGCTTGAAGAGTCGACTGGGTTGCCATATTGAATCGACTGATCAGAGTTTGAATGAGTTCAGACAGCTCCGTACTAGGCAGTCGACTGGTGCCAAACAGCGGTCGACTGGTACTTAACAGCTGAGCTTATTCAAGCTTGTTTCGATTTTTTTAAGTTTTGTAAAACACTCAATTATTTAAAGACATGTGTGAGTGTGTGTGACAAGGCTATTACAGCATTCTAAGACTCAAAGAAATAAAAGAGTTACATTTGTTACAAGGCACTTAATACAACACATTTAAGCATAGGTCTTGTCTCAAGTCTTGAGTCTTGAGATGGAGCTTTAGCCTTTGTTTTTATCTTTGAAGCTAGCAACCTTGTAGCTTTCTTGATCAGTTAGCTTTGAGAGCTTTGTCTGTAGCTTTGCATGATCAACTTGCTTTGAGAGCTTGTTTGAATATTTTGTCTTTGTGTACATCCTGTAATATCTAAGAAATAGCATAACAACTTTGCATTATGTTGTAATGTAACCCCTATTTTTCATTTTGTATATCTTTGAGTGTATTTTTCGTTTTGGTGTATTTTCTCTCTTGTATCCTTTCTGAACCGTATATTGGAGTTGTTTTCAATATATATATTAGTTTTATTTCATTTTGAGCTCTTTGGGTTTGATTGGTTGTCTCTTTTGTTTCGTTCTTCATTATTCTGTTCTTTCTTTCTTTTTTGTCTCGTTCTCTTTATTTTTATTTTCTTGAGTGCTTGTGGTAGTGATTGGTTGCTTGTCCTATTCCCAATCCTATTGTTGATCCCTAATAAGATTACCAAAGTCAAATTAAATCCCCAATCCTATTTGATATCCCATACATTTGTATCCTAATTAAAACCCCATTTAGTCAAATTCTACTACTCCTAATTACCCACAACCCAATTACCCATTAACCTTAATCCCCTTATATATATATCTCTAACTCCCTCTCCCTAAGCCCTAGCATCCACATCTCTACACCCGGCCTCCCCCCTTCTTCCTTGTTCCCTTGTGCCACCTGTACATAGCAACCCGACGCCAGACCCCCCCAGGCCGAGCCTCCCTACCTCCGGCATGTGCACACCCCATCCCGACACCCCAGGCTGCCGACCTCCCTCCCGGCCAGTGTCCAACCTGCAACACCCCAACACCCGAGCCCCTCGATCCCTTGGCCAACCATCTCCTACACCACCATACAACAATTCCTAATCTCTCTCGTCCTCTCCGGCATTGATCTCTCTTGTGGTCGTAAGCCATTATTGTCATCATCCCTCTTAGATCACCTATCGCTTTGTGGAGTATGTTCGTATAGAGATTTTCGCTCAAGTTTGCTTGGATTCGTTGATTCGTGGATTTTCGTTCGTGGGTTTTGCTCGTTACTCATGGTTTTCATCGTTCTTCATCTTCGGTTAAGGCAAGTAACATGTACTCCAATTTATTTGTTTGATACAAGTCTAAAAATACCACCTATAGTATAGTTGGGTCTAGAGACGACTCTTGTTTGTGTTATATTTGATGGTTTTTGTCTCTATTGTGAAAATTTGACCATAGATGACTTACGACACAATATGGACATGAATTAACTTAGGTTTTACATGTTCTTGATTTTGATCATGTATGTGAGACTTTTGTGAGAATTCGTGATTTGGTGGAGACCCATGTGATATTTTTGGTGTGGACATGCTAGATACCCTAATTCAAGATGTTTGGACACTTGGTAGACTCGATTTCATATTGGTTGTGTTTTGAACAAGTTTTGTATGATATATATTGAGTTGTTGTTAATGGGAAAAATCTGTATTTTGTCGTTGATCTGTTTTGTTTGCTATTTTGGACTGTCTTGAAGTCAGTATCTTGGTTCCAGTATAAAACATGAATTTTAGAGAATTTTTTCTATTTTCAAACCCCTCTGACCTTTCTTGATTTCGTTTTCGTATGTGTGAGTTATGATTGTTTTACTACAGAGGTGTCGATCTTTTCCAGATTTTGTTTTTCGATGATTTTGATGACTAAATGGTTTGGATACTGATGCTACATATATTATTTTGATCCAAAACTTTGGTCAGTATTTCTTTACATAGTTAGGGATTACCGAAAATTTTGGTGAATTTTATTGGTGAGTTTTATGTGCCGTTTCATGCTCGTTTATGAAAACTATACTTGCTGTATTTTACTCGTTGTTATGTAAAGAATTGTATTTTCACCATGACTTCTTTTACTATATGAAAAATATTTGTGAAATATGAAAGTTATTATATTTTATCTATTTTCATATCCCTTTGGCGGAATTGGATTTCGTTTCATTGGTTGTGAGATATCATAGTTTTCGTACAGCAGTGTTGGTAATTCCAGATTTGCCAAACTCACGTTTATTAATATTTTCTTATTTTTGATGACTGATCTAATTTTACAGGAAAATTATGAAACTTTATATTTAGATACTGGACATATAGGGGAATACCCCAGATTTTTCGTGGATTTATTTAATTTTCTTTCGTGCTGTTTTCCTGCTCTTGAATTCGTTTTCCTGATTTCTGGCTGAACCTATTTTCTTTATTCAAATCAGTTTCGAGCTATATTTTTGTGAATTAATATATGACTTATTTATACTCTCTGGATTCGGCTAGGAGTCTATTTTCTAGAAGTTTCGACGGATTCAGATTTGCATAATTATAACACTGGGAATCACCGTTTTACTACAGTATGGTCTTCCTGTCCTGAACATGAGATTTGTCTATTTTATTGCTTTATAAGATATCTTGCACTCGTACATATTTATCTTGCAACTTACACTTGTCACATGATCATGCCATGTTATTCTTGATATATTTTGTACATATATATGCTTGTTTGACAATAATAATAAATAACCAAGTTGGGGTTTAAGGAACAGATTTAATAATAGATAGTTCATAAATATGTACTTGGAAGGGAATCCACTGATCCTACGTGATTAATTGAGACATGATACATGACACGTGATTACTTGATACTTGCACGCAAGATACGATACTTGCCACTTGCACAACTTGACACGTGATTATATGATACATGATACTTGGAGCTTGGAACTTGATTACTTGACTTGACTCCAAGTATACTGCCATTTATGGTGCACTATAAAATCTAAAGTGAAATTGTTTGTTGTAGAAACCATGTAAGGTGGTCTGCATGAAGTGCTACCTAGATAGTAATCACTACAAGACTTGATACATGATACTTGAACATGATACATACTTGCTTGATACTTGAATACATGTTACATGAGACTTGTTTACATGAAATTTGATACTTGACACTTGATTCATGTTTACATGATACTTGATTACTTGACACTTGATTCATGCTATTTATACTTGTTCACTTTTGCCATGCTAGTTGTTTATTTTGACATCATACTTATACCATGTTGCTAGTTAGTTTTCCCATGTACTTGTATCCTACATTATAAGTGGCTGTAACTTGCAATTAATGGGTACTTGTTTTTCTCTTTTCCTCTTTCCTGCATTCATTGAATTGCAGATTTTGGAGAACAGGTTCCAGATGGTATCGGTGACATGAAGTATTAGTGTTGTATTTTATTATTATTATTTCTTATAGCTTGCTTGAACAATTTTGTATTTTGAGACTTGGATTTATTCTTGTATTTGGGCAATGTGACCCAAGATATTTGCTTTATTCAGATCATGACTATTTGAGATTTATACATTTGGTTTCAAGTATTCTTGTTTGTATTTTGGCTCATATGTGCATGTGGTTGATTCTTTTGCTTCCGACTCTGATGATTCTTGTGAATGTTGTAAAGATTTCTTAAAGCTTATAGATGATGAAAATCATTTGCTGGACTTTTGTTGTGTATCCGTATTCCATATTCTTTTTGGAAAGCAGGGCATGACAGGGTTTTTAGTGGTATCAGAGCCTCAGATTTGGCTAATGCATTTGTTGCCTAATATATTAGACAAGCTTGGCTTGAACTGGGGTCTGCTTAATATTTCACCAACCATGCATGCATAAATGAATCAAATATTATCAACATTGATTTGGATGCTAACTGTTTTTGGTTTTGTGTAGACTATGGCTCGCAGGAGTTCTACTTTTCAATCACAGGTTGACCCGATTGAGGTGGTCACTGCTGTGCTTGAGCGCTTGATTAATTTGCAGGAGAACCATTGTGATTTGGTGATGGCTGCTTTGGAAGTCGCTCGAGTTCCTCTGCCTGTTGCGTCTAGGCCGAGATGTTCTTTCTCCCCATCTGCGAACGGTCACAGACTTTATGAGGCTGCATCCCGACAGATTTTCAGGCACTGAGACGCCTTTGGAGGCTGAACAGTGATAGATTCGGACAGAGCAACTACTTTTGGCAGCTAGGGTTGCAGATGCAGATCGTGTGAATGTGGTTACCATCCAGTTGGTGGACTTGGCTCATATCTGGTGGTGGTCCGAGTCCGAAAGGCTCGAAAGACCGATCACTTGGGCCACTTTTACTAGGAGCTTCTTGGAGAAGTTCTTTCCTAGCAGCACCAAGGTTGAGATGGAGTAACAATTCTTAGCCATAAAACAGGTTGGTCATTGTTTCTATTAATGAAATTCTGTTACATGTTTTTCATGCAACGTTGTAACATAAGACTTTCTTGAAATAGGGCTCCAGGTCTGTGGACAAGTACGCAGCCAAATTTACGAGACTTATCTGCTTCACAGCCGTTCTTGGGGCGAATGATGAGGATAGGGCTCGTAGGTTCATTTTGGGGCTTGAGCGAGACTTCAATGTGCAGTTTGTCTCTCTTCGCTTGCGTACCTATGCTGATGCTCTTGAGGCAGCTAGGGCCCAGGAGCAGGCTCGTGGTGGTTTGGCTTCTTCTCAGCGGACTGTTCCGCACTTAGTTGCTAGGTCTTCTGATGGTCCTATTCGGAGACCTGTTCTGGCCCCTCCGGTCAGGGCAGCTCCTTACTCTTCTGTGGGTCCTCCGAAAGCTGGTTTCTATGACTTTTGCCGTATTTCAGGGCATGAGCGCAAGTATTGCCAACGTGCCAATCGTTGCTATTTTGGATGTGGTGCTGCTGACTATTCGGTGCTGGACTGCCTGCAGTTGGCTCCTCCAACCAGGGGTCCTATTCAGCCAGTTGCCGCAGCTCATGGTCCAGTTAGACCACCACTTCCCCTGCAGCGTCAGATTGTCAGTTAGAGGACCGCTGTTCCGAGGAGAGGTCAGACTTTCAACCTGACTGCTGCAAACACTGAGTCAGCTGAGGGTGTGGTTGCAGGTATCTTTTGTTTTATTGTTTTATTGTTGTTATTTCTATTTGTTTTTCTCCTTTTCCCTTGCTTTATTTCTTTCTGTTGTCTTCTGCAATTTGTTTTTTCTCACCCCTGTTCAACCCTTCTTTTCCTTGTCTCTTTTGTTTTTCTGACTTAGGTGTTGTGCTTGTGTGCTCTTTCCCTACTTATGTTCTGTTTGATTCTGGGGCAACCCATTCTTTTGTCTCTTCTCGATTTGTCGCTCGCCATCAGTTGGAGTGCAGCAACATGTCAGAGGCTTGGAACATTGTGACAGGTGGTGGAATTGTCATTTGTTCCCGGGAGTGCAGGCAGTGTCCCGTGATTATTGGCAGTGCAGATTTCAAAGCCAATCTAATTATAATTGGGAATTTGGGGTTCAACGTTATTCTGGGTATGGATTGGTTGGGTGAAACCCATGCCATTATTGATTTCCGTGCCAAGAAAGTTGTGTTCCGGATTCCAGATCGTGCAGAGTTTGAGTTCCATGCCGGGGAGTCTTCCCTTGGCCGAGCTGCAATTGATCAGGAGGTTTGTGCGATGGAGCTGCATTCAGGCTGTGAGGCTGCGCCTCTAGTAGTTCGGGATTTCTTGGATGTTTTTTCCAGATGAGTTGCCTGGCTTACCCCCTGATAGGGAAGTGGAATTCGATATTGATGTTCAGCCTGGAATAGCACCGATATCGAAGAGTCCCTACAGGATGGCACCGGTTGAGCTAGTAGAGCTTAAGGTACAAATTCAGCTGTTGCTTGATTTGGGTTTCATCAGACCCAGTGTTTTGCCTTGGGCTGCTCGGTCCTTTTTGTCGACAAGAAGGATGGTGGTCGTCGACTGTGCATAGATTATCAAGAACTGAACAAAGTTACTGTCAAGAATCGGTATCTGTTGCCCAGGATCGATGATTTATTTGACCAGTTGAGTGGGGCTACTGTTTTCCCAAAGTTGGATCTTCGTTCTGGGTATCACCAAGTCAAGGTGAATGTTGCGGATATATAGAAGACTGCTTTTAGGACTTGATACGGGCACTATGAGTATCTTGTGATGCCGTTCGGAGTTACGAACGCACCTGCTGTATTCATGAGTCTTATGAACCTGGTCTTCTCTCAGTTCTTGGTTAGATTTGTGGTGGTCTTCATTGATGATATTTTGGTGTATTCTCGGAATCAGGAAGATTATGCTGAGCATCTTAGAGTGGTATTCATTGATGATATTTTGGTGTATTCTAGGAATCGGGAAGATTATCCGTTGCCCAGCAAGTACGAGTTTTGGCTCGACAAGATTTCATTCTTGGGGCATATTATCTTCGGCGATGGTATTTCTGTGGATCCTGCCAAAGTTGAGGCTGTGAAGGATTGGCCTATTCCCAAGTCAGTTTCAGAAATCAGTAGTTTTCTCAGTTTGGCTGGTTATTATCGAAAGTTCGTCCAAGATTTTTGAAGATAGCAGGACCGTTGACTAAATTGACTGGGAAGGATCAGAAGTTTTGTTGGTCTGATGACTGCAATGGGGCTTTTGTTGAGTTGAAGAACAGATTGACGTCAGCGCCTGTGTTGACAATTCCCTGATGGTTTGGGCAGATTTGTAATTCACTATGATGCTTCTGGTAAGGGTCTTCGAGCAGTTTTGATGCAGAAGGGCCGAGTCATTGTGTATGCATCGAGGCAGTTGAGGCCGCATGAGAAGAACTATCCGACTCATGAAATGGGGTTAGCGGCAGTGATTTTTGCTTTGAAGCTATGAAGATATTATTTACTTGGGGATCGAGTGGAGATCTTTACAGACCTCAAAAGTCTCAAGTATGTCTTCACCCAAAAGGAGTTAAACATGAGGCAAAGGCATTGGTTGAAGCTTATGGCCAATTATGACATCAGTTTGTAATACCATCCTAGTAAAGTAAACTTGGTGCCAGATGCTTTGAGCAGGAGACCGACAGTTAAGTTCTTAACTCAGCAGATGGATCTGATTGAGCAGATGAAGAGGTTGGAGTTTGAAGTTTTGTTGTCGAGTTCTGATCGGAGTTGCTTGGTGCTTCAGCTGCAGTCGCCTCTTGTTGATCAGATTAAAGAGGTGCAGGCTAGTGATGCATAGTTGCAGAGGTTTTGAGCTGAGGTTGAGTCTGGGTCCAGGACGGATATGGTTATTCATTCAGATGGATGGCTTCGTTTTGTGTCCAGATTATGTGTCCCAGAAGGTGATGTTCGTCAGAGGTTGCTTGAGAAAGCCCATCAGTCTTCGTATTCTATCTATCCTGGCGGTACTAAGATGTATCGAGATTTGAGGCTTCATTTCTGGTGGTAGGGTATGAAAAGGGTTGTGGCTCAGTTTGTTGCTTAGTGTTTGATCTACCAGCAGGTTAAGGCAGAGCATCAGAGAACTGCTAGACTTCTTCAACCGCTTCCTGTTCCAGAGTGGAAGTGGGAACATATCAGTATGAATTTTGTGACCGCTTTGCCGAGGAGTCCTAAGGGTCATAATGCTATTTGGGTGATTATCGACCGTTTGACGAAGAGTGCTCACTTCATTCCTTTTCGTGTCTGGCAGTCTACTGAGAGCCTAGCTGAGAGGTACATGCAAGAGATTGTTAGACTTCATGGGGTTCCATTCGGTACTGTATCCGACAGGGATACGAGATTCAGATCTCAGTTCTGGAAGAGTCTTCAGAACATTTTGGGGAGCAAATTAAAGTACAGTACAGCTTTTCATCCCCAGACTTAAGGATAGTCAGAGCGGACTATTCAGATCCTTGAGGACATGTTGAGGTCATGTATGCTTCAGTTTGGTGGTTCTTGGAAGGATCATTTGCATCTCGTAGAGTTCTCGTACAATAACAACTTCAGGCCAGTATTAAAGCTGCTCATTCGAGGCACTCTATGGGCAGAAGTGCAGATCACCAGTGTGTTGGGATGACATTGGTGAGAGGAAGTTGTTAGGTCCGGAGTTGATCACCAAGACAGTTGATGCAGTGGTTCAGATCAGGAAGCACTTGCACGCAGCTCAGGACAGGCAGAAGCGATGGGCCGATGTCCATCGGAGAGCTTTGGAGTTTGGTGTTGGTGACCATGTTTTCCTAAAGGTATCGCCGTGGCGTGGTGTCATTCGGTTCGGTGGTGGGGGCAAGCTTAGCCCTAGGTTTATTGGACCGTTTGAGATTTTGGAGCGAGTAGGCAAGGTGGCCTATCGTCTTTATTTCCGCCAGCTTTATCAGGAGTGCACGATGTTTTCCATATCTCACAACTCAGGAGATATATCCAAGATGAGAGCCACGTGATCGACTATTCTGAGTTGACTATTCGGCCGGATTTGACGTGTGAGATTCTGCCAGTTGCTATTATGGATCGACAGGAGAAAGTGCTTAAGAACAAGGTCATCAAGTTGGTTCGTGTTGCTTGGAATCCTCACTCGCCTGGTGAGCCGACTTGGGAGGTGGAGGATGAGATTCAGCAGAAGTTTCCTCATTTGTTGAGTATTTTTTGTTTTGTTCTTTTTAGTTGTTTTGGAGTTACCCTATGTATCTTCTTTTTGAATTTCGAGAACGAAAATTTTCTTGTTAGGTGGTAGGATTGTAACCCCTATCTTTCATTTTGTGTATTTTTGAGTGTATTTTTCGTTTTGGTGTATTTTCTCTCTTTTATCCTTTCTGAACCGTATATTGGAGTTGTTTTCAATATATATTAGTTTTATTTCATTTTGAGCTCTTTGGGTTTGATTGGTTGTCTCTTTTCTTTCGTTCTTCATTATTTTATTCTTTCTTTCATTTTGGTCTCGTTCTCCTTATTTTTATTTTCTTGGGTGCTTGTGGTGGTGATTGGTTGCTTGTCCTATTCCTAATCCTATTCTTGATCCCTAATAAGATTACAAAAGCCAAATTAAATCCCCAATCCTATTTGATAACCCATACATACATTTGTATCTTAATTAAAACCCTATTTAATCGAATCCTACTACTACTCCTAATTACCCGCAACCCAATTACCCATTAACCCTAATCCCTTTATATGTATATCTCTAATCCCTCTCCCTAAACCCTAATCTTAAACCCTAGCCTCCACATCTCTACACCCGGCCTCCCCCCTTCCTCCTTGTTCCCTTGCGCCACTCGCACACAGCAACTTGATGCCAGACCCCCCCCAAGCCGAGCCTCCCTACCTCCGGCATGTGCAGACCCCATCCCGACACCCCTGGCAGCCGACCTCCCTCCCGGCCGGTGTCCAACCCGCAACACCCCAACACCCGAGCCCTTCGATCCCTAGGCCGACCATCTCCTACACCACCATACAACAATCCCTAATCTCTCTCATCCTCTTCGGCGTTGATCTTGATGGAACTGAGATGAATCCCAGGACTACGGATTGGTGTGCGTATTGATCGTTAAAGAAAAACAGATTGCTTAATTGTGATCTAACCCTATCCAGCGGAAACTAGGGTTCACAATTATACCTGCTGTGAGAAGAAGACGACAGCGACCCCAAGATCTTCTGCACGTATTCCTTCCTCGGGTTGGACGTCGTGTGGGCGACGATCTTCCAACCTTTCTCCCTTGGCTGACCTCTCTTTCTCTCCTTACGTGAAACACGAGATTTGAGAAAAGAAATCTTATATTTCAGATTGTGAATGACGGCCAGAGAAATAGAGGATATATATAAGGCTACAGCAGGGACCATGAGGAGAAATTAGGGTTAGGTCTCCTAACGGATCTGGGTATCCCGTGTTCAGCCCGAACACACAACCCAGGCCCATTAACAATAGCTCGGTCCACTAAGGAGCTATTGTTGCACTACCTTCCTAATCCCAAATTATATTTATGGGCTCCTTTAATTATATGCTCGTTCAACTCCCCATGTTAAGATATCGAATGTCCGTCGATCAAATTTAAGTTACTGACAACTACATTGATCAACATCTTTTATCCTTAAGTAGTACCACTCAACTTTATTTGTCATGTCGGATGTAATCCACCTGCAGGGTTTACATGACAATCCTTATGAGCTCCTTAAGGGGACATCATCAACCCGACGTATCGGGACATGGATTCCTTTTACAATCAACAGCCCATCATACATACAATGCTATTACCCAATTCATAGAGGTTGTTGATCCATAATGAATCTCACTCTTTTATGAGTCAAAGTAATGCACACTGCATATACATGTCTGTTATTATATCTGGATTAAGAGCATAAGCATCCATAATAACAGAGGTGTTTGTTCTCTTTTGTAGTCAGTACAAAGAGAACAACCTCAAGTGGTCCTGTTCAATACACACAAAGTGTACTAGTGTAAACCTATTGTCAAGACAGACTAATACTAGATTACACTACAACCTTTCCAATGGATTGTCCAAGTCCGTCTAGGTTGTGAACTATTTATATATTCCATAGGAAACTGATAATATGATCTTCTGTGTGTCACCTCACACCATATTATCAACCTTATAGAATATCAGACACTTGCATTAATATTATAATAAACACAATATGCAAACATATGCCCATATGATTCTCATTCAAAAAAAAATAAGGAAATAAAGTTAATACAAAAGTTGAAATAAAGTTAATACAAAAGTGATGCTTTCAGTATATAACCCTAACAGATCTCTCTTGTGGCAGCAAGCCATTATTGTCATCATCCCTCTTGGATCACCTCTCGCTTTGTGGAGTTTGTTCGTGTGGAGATTTTCGCCAAGTTTGCTTGGATTCGTTGATTCGTGGATTTTTCGTTCGTAGGTTTTGCTCGTTACTCTTGGTTTAGATCATTCTTCATCTTCGGTTAAGGAAAGTAACTTTTACTCCAATTCATTTGTTTGATACAAGTCCAAAAATACCACCTATAATGTAGTTGGGTCTAGAGACGACTTTTGTTTGTGTTATATTTGATGGATTTTGTCTCTATTGTGAAAATTTGACCATATATAACTCACGACACAATATGGACGTGAATTAACTTAGGTTTTATCCGTTCTTGATTTTGATGATGTATGTGAGACTTGTAAGAACTCGTAATTTGGTGGAGACCCATGTGATATTTTTGGTGTGGACGTGCTTGATACCCTAATTCATGATGTTTGGACACTTGGTAGACTCGATTACATGTTGGTTGTGTTTTGAATAAGTTTTGTATGATATATGTTGAGCTGCTGTTAAAGGAAAAAATCTGTATTTTGTCGCTGATCTATTTTCTTTGCTGTTTTGGACTGTTTTGAAGTCAGTATCTTAATTTCGGTATAAAACATGAGTTTTATAGAATTTTGTCTATTTTCAAACCCCTCTAACCTTGCTCGATTTCGTTTTCATATGTGTGAGTTATAAATGTTTTACTACAGAGGTGTCGATCTTTTCCAGATTTCGTTTTTCGATGATTTTGATGACTAAATGGTTTTGATACTGATGCTACATATATTATTTTGATCCAAAACATTGGTCAGTGTTTCTTTACCTAGTTAGGGATTACCCAAATTTTTGGTGAATTTTATTGGTGATTTTTGTGTGCGTTTCATGCTCGTTTATGAAAACTATACTTGCTGTATTTTACTCGCAGTTATGTACAGAATCGTATTTTCACCAAGACTCCTTTTACTGTATGAAAAATGTTTGTGAAATATGAAAGATAGTGTATTTTATCTATTTTTATATCCCTTTGGCAGAATTGGATTTCGTTTCACTGGTTGCGAGATATCGTAGGTTTCGTACAGCATTGTTGGAATTTCCAGATTTGCCAAACTCTCATTTATTAATGATTTCTTATTTTTGATGACTGATCTAATTTTTCTAGAAAATTATGAAACTTTATATTTAGATACTGAACATATAGGGGAATAACCCAGATTTTTCGTAGATTTATTTAATGTGTTTTCATGCTGTTTTCCTGCTCTTGAATTTGTTTTCCTGATTTCTGGCTGAACCTATTTTCTGTATTCAAATCCGTTTTGAGCTATATTTTTGTGAATTAATATATGACTTATTTTTACTCTCTGGATTCGGTTGGGCATTTATTTTCTAGAAGTTTCGACGGATTCAGATTTGCATGCTTGTAACACTGGAAATTACCGTTTTACTACAGTATGGTCTTGGTGTCCTGAACTTGAGATTTGTCTATTTTATTCTTTCATGTGATATCTTGCACTCGTACATGTTTATCTTGCAACTTGCACTTGTCACATGATCATGCCATGTTATTCTTGATATATTTTGCACATATACATGCTTGTTTGACAATAATAATGAATAACCAAGCCGGGGTTTAAGGAGCAAATCTAATAGTGGATAGTTCAGAAATGTGTACTCGAAGGGGATCCACTGATCCTATGTGATTAATTGAGACATGATACTTGACACGTGATTACTTGATACTTGCACGCAAGATACGATACTTGCCACTTGCACAACTTGACACGTGATTACATGATACATGTTACTTGAAGCTTGGAGCTCAATTACTTGACTTGTCCCCGAGTACACTGCCCTCTATGGTCCACAATGAAATCTAAAGCGAAACTGTTTGTTGTAGCAACCATGTAAGGTGGGCTGCATGAAGTGCTACATAGATAGTAATCACTGCAAGACTTGATACATGATACTTGTACATGATACTTGAACATGATACATGCTTGCTTGACACTTAACTACATGTTACATGAGACTTGTGTACTTGAGATTTGATACTTGATACTTGATGTATGTTTACATGATACTTGATTACTTGACACTTGATTCATTCCATTTACACTTGTTCACTTTTGCCATGCTAGTTTTTTATTTTGACATCATGCTTATACCATGTTGCTAGTTAGTTTCCCCATGTACTTGTATCCTACATTATAAGTGGCCCATAACTTGTAATTGACAGGTACTTGTTTTTCTCTTTTTCTCTTTCCTACATTCGTTGAATTGCAGATTTTGGAGAACAGATTCCAGATGGTATCGGTGACATGAAGTCTTAGTGCTGCATTTTATTATTATTATTTCTTGCAGCTTGCTTGAACAATATTGTATTTTGAGACTTGGATTTATTCTTGTATTTGGGCAATGTGACCCAAGATATTTGTTTTATTCAGATCGGGACTATTTGAGATTTATACATTTGGTTTCAAGTATTCTTGTTCGTATTTTGGCTCATATGTGCATGTGGTTGATTCTTTTGCTTCCGATTCTGATGATTCTTGTGAATGTTGTAAAGATTTCTTGAACAGCTTATGGATGATGAAAATCATTCACTGGGCTTTTGTTGCGTATCTGTATTCCGTAATCTTTTTGGGAAGCGGGGTGTGACATGTAATCATCAAAATCAAGAATCAACATTAATCAGCCGAACGTAATCAATCTTTTGCCACTAAAACCCTAGTCTCTTTTCTGGGTTACTGACTTGAGCATTGGAGAGTCTTTCGTTGAGGTGAACCCAGATGTTTAGACTTGGTGTGGGAACAATGGAGAAGAGGAAACAACCATAAACAGGGCTGAGTTTCACAACTTCACTGAACAAGTCCTCAAAGTCATCCAAGGAGTCTCAAATAGGGACCACCCGACAAGCTCCGCATCCAAGAACCAAAATAGAAGTAGAGTCACACGAGTCAACTCGATCCAAGGACAGAGAATATGTCCTTTGGTACCTTCAAGAGAAGGTGAATTGTCTTGACCAGATCGGTCGAGAAGAGGGGCAACAAAGCGGAGGATATTGCTTGAGCCGGCCTCCTTTCACTATGGCTATCCTAAAAGCTCCTATCCTAGTGAACTTCAAGCCTCTAGCCTTCGATTCATATAATGGTGAATTCGACCCAACAGATCACATTGAGAGCTTCAAGACTCTTATAATGACCCATAGTGTCTCTTACGAGCTTCTCTGTAAAACCTTCCCAGCAACCTTGAAAGGACCTGCATAGGAGTAATACTTGTCTCCTTTCAATGTCTACCTCTCTGTTGGATCAACTTGAAGAGCTCTTCCCCGCACACTTTTTCAACAGCCGCAAGACCGAGAAAATGAGCACTTCCTTACGTGAGTTGAAACAAAGGGCATGGGAGTTTCTTAAGTACTTTGTCAGACACTTCATGGTCGAGTCTAGGTCCATCCCTGCCCTTAACTTGGTAGTAGTATATGTCGTCTTCCACCACAACGTCTGCAATGACAACCTCAAAGCCACTCCTACCAAGAAGCCTCCTTGGGACTTCTATAAGCTACTTCAAAATGTGATAAGTAAATCCAGGCTGATGAAGTTCTCCATCTCCGGGACCAAAGTGACCCATCATCTAGTAACAAGCAAAAAAGCACAAATGAGGAGGGACCAAAGAAATCCCAAAAGGATGAGTCTAGTCAGCGTTGCCTTCCACCAGTCCCTCGCTTCGACAAATTGACCATTCTCAACTCTAGCATATCAACGATCCTTATGGAAATAAACAAAAGCCATGCTACTCTGCCCCCTCCTAGGATGAACCCAACAAACAACAGTAGAGATAGGATCCAATGGTGCATGTTCCAAAAGGATCATGGCCATGACACGGATGAGTGTCAAGCTCTCAAAGATGAAATTGAAGCTCTCATCCACCGTGGTTACCTTTCCAAGTATACCTATAAGAACAAAGTCAAACCGGTTTGAGTAGTCAACAAGCTTACGGAGAAAGATCTCGAGGACAGGACTCCAAGTCCCGCGGCCATTCTCCATTCCAACATTGGAGGTCTTATGTGGGTGGGGGGGGGAGTCCAACTCCTTCTGAAAGGAGTTCGTCTGAGAAGTCAACTCAGTGATTAATGCACTTCCACCAAGAGATCAGAAGTCAAAAAAAGATATTGAAGATGTTCAGACCCCTCACTGCGACACATTTGTGACCAGCCTCTCCATGGTGAACCACGAAATACGTTGCATCCTATTAGATAGTAGTAGCTCGGTGAAAACCTTATTCTTAGAAGCTTTTGAACACATGAAGCTATCCAAGGACCGTCTGGAACCTGCCGGGTACACCCTCCATTGTTCTGGTCCAAATCAAAGGAATATTCACACTCGGTGTGACAGTTGGCAAAGCTTCCGTTCTCCGAACTAAAGTCATAGACTTCATGGTCGTCGATGTAATGATCGCCTACAATGCCATCCCCAGCCTAGCGGCTCTCCACACTGTAGCTTCAGCTTTCCATATGAGATGAAGTTCCCCACAACAGCTGGTGCAGGAAAAGATAAGGGAAGTCAAGAAGTGGCTCAGATGTTATACACACGACTATAGGTGGCTCGGCCCTCCCAATCGAAGCATTAGAGCACCCTCAAGGGAAGACTCAAGTGGTTTCCGGGCTCGTTGATGAATGAGAAGAAGTCCCTTTCTCCCGTGACGGCCCATTAAAGAGTTTCTGAGTTAGCTAAGCTATCCCCCTCTAAGTTCGAGAATAACTAATTACAAGGTTTCCAGAGTCGTCCGCTCCGAAGCTTATCAATTTGAACACATGGGGGACATGGAGCAATCAAGAGAGCATTTGAGGAAGTTCAATGAGTACGCTTAATGCCTCCACTAAAATTTTACTTAGACAAATCCTTATAATGGTCGGAGAAAGTAATAAAAGTTAGCCACCAAAGGCAACTACTTAGATTGATTTTTCAATAAAAGTTAACCATTTTCTTCGAAATTTCTTGTACTACTTTCTAGATTTCATCGCAATGATTTAGGTTCCTTGGTGAACCACGAAGTACGTTGCATCCTAGTAGATAGCAGTAGCTCGTTGAAAACCCAATTCTTAGAAGCTTTTGAACACATCAAGCTCTCCAAGGACCTTCTGAAACCTACCGGGTACACCCTCCATGGGTTCTCCCGGGTTCTGGTCCAAATCGAAGGAATATTCACACTCGATGTGACAGTGGGCAAAGCCCCCGTTCTCCTGAACTAAAGTCATGGACTTCATGGTCGTCGATGTAACGACCGCCTACAATGCCATCCCCGGCTTAGCAGCTCTCCACACCGTAGCTTCAACCTTCCATATGAAGATTAAGTTCCCACACCAGCTGGTGCAGGAAAAGATAAGGGAAGTCAAGAAGTGGCTCAGATGTGATACACAATAACAATAGGGAGCTCGGCCCTCCCAATCGAAGCATTAGAGCTCCCTCAAGAGAAGAATCAAGTGGTTTTCGAGCTCGTTGATGAATTATAAGAAGCTCCCTTCTCCCGTGATGGACGGCCCCCTTCTCCCGTGACGGCCCGTCCAAGAGTTTCTGATATAGCTAAGTTCTCCCCCACTATTTCGAGATTAACTTATTACAAGGTCTCCAAAGTCGTCCGCTCTTGAGCTTACCAATTTGAACACATGGGGGCATGGAGCAATCAAGAGAGCATTTGAGGAAGTTCAATGAGTACGCTTAACGCCCTCCACTAAAATTTTAATTAGACCAATCCTTATAATGGTCAGAGCAAGTAATAAAAGTTAGCCACCAAGGCAGCTACTTCGATTGATTTTTCAATAAAAGTTAACCATTTTCTTCGAAATTTCTTGTACTACTTTATGGATGTCATCGCAATGATTTTTGTTCTCAGCTCCTCTCCCGAACTACACCAACAACTCATCAACCCTAGACAATGATTTCGGTGCTTAGCTCCTCTTCCGAGCTGAACCAACAACTCATCAACTTCAAGCAATGAGTTAGGTGCTCAGCTCCTCTTCCAAGCTACACCAACAACTCATTAACTCCAAGCAATAAGTTACGTGCTCAGGACCTCTTCCGAGCAACACCGAAACTCCATCAACTCCATACAAAGAGTTCAATGTTCCGCTCGCCGCTCGAGGCCTTCCAACAACTCATTGACTCCATACAATGAGTTCGGTGCTCCGCTGACGCTCGAGCTCCTCCAACAACTCATTTACTCCATACAATGAGTTTTGTGCTCTACTCGCCACTTGAGATTCTCCAATAACTCATTGACTCCCTAGAATGAGTTCGATGCTTCGATGACCGCTCAAGCTACTCCAACAACTCATTGACTATATACAATGAGTTTGGTATTCATATCACTACTCGATCAACTCGAACAACTCAATGGCTACCTACAATGAGTTTGATGCTCTCGCCGATCGGGACCCCCCAACAGTTCATTGACTCCATATAATGAGTTCAGAGCTTAGCTCCTCTTCCAAGCTACACTGATAGCTCATCAACTCCATACAATGATTTTGGTGTTTTGCTCGTTACTTGAGCTACTCCAAAAACTCATTGACTCCATATAATGAGTTCGGTGCTCCACTTGCCTCTCGACATCCTTCAACAACTCATTGACCACTACAATGAGTTCGGTTCTCTGCTCGCCGCTCGAGTTATGTTACCAACTCTTTGGCTCCCTACAATTATTTCAACTTTTCGCTCGCCGCTCGAGCTCCCCCAAAAATACATTGACTTCATATAATGAGTTCGGTGGTCTGCTTGCCGCTCGAGTGTAACGCCCGGAATTTCATACACAGGAAATCCGTGACACATACATAATCTTTTACTTCAAAATCGTACAAACACAATATAATTTATAGGGAAAATTTAAAAAAACTTATTACATCATCATCCATTACAAACATCATTGAATTCTACACAATAAATTACAACTTGTTCCAACACTCAAGCTTCGGTCTTCCAGTGGAGTCCGCGACAAACTCGGGATGAAGCTTATCGGTTGCTGACTGAGGTGGCACTCAGAAGAAGGGAGGCTAGTTGGCTCGACTGGACGGAGATGTTGACAGCAGGGGGCTGGTCAAGCGGCGGAGTGCTGCAGAGGAGGTGGACGGCGAGGTCGAAGGTCGAGGATGATAAGGCGGTCGACTGGTTTGTTCGATGGTGAGGCTAAGTTGCGGACGAGGTGTAACACCCTAGATTTTTAAATAATGTTTTTGAGATTAATAAATGAATGAAAATGATTTTTGATGATTTATTAAATATTTTCTGAAATTTATCTTTTTACACATGCAAATATTTTCTTAGGAATTTCAAAGTCAGTCATTATTTTAGGGAAACCAATTATTCATTATTAGGTATTATTTGTGAATTTTATGGATTTTTCTGATATTTATTTGACCTATTTGCAAATATCTCCAAAGAGGGGCTTGTGTGCAAAATTACTACTTGGAGTGAAAACTTCAGATTTTCAGATTTTTGGGCTGAGCATGATGTCTAGCCAACTCAGAGGTAAAAATTTTACTTTTTTTGTGATAGATTTGGTTTATTTCGCAAATGTCTTAAAGAAGGGGTTTTTTGCAAATTACCACTTAGAGGCCAAAATTACAAAACATTACAAAATTATTTTTCTGGGTCTACAAACAGTGCTGGCCAGATCTGGAGTAATTGTTTTTTATTTTAAAACCTAAATTTAATTGGTTGATCTAATTTCCAAGTATAAGAATTTATATATGTAAAGATATATTCAAAAGAGATATTTTGCAAAACCTATTCAAAAACCCTAATAACCTGATTTGCAGCCTATTAATAACTGAGGTGCAGCCGTCACTTTGCTGTACTACACAAAGGATTTTCTTTATTATTATTTTCTTGGAGTTCGAAGCGAGGATCTTGGTTTTCTTGCGAAAGGAAGGACTTTTATTATTCTTTTTATTACTTCGGTTGATTCTTCAAAAAGATGAGTGACATATGTTTGATTTCTTACTGTTGTATGCATGTTGTATATGATGATTTTGATGGAACTGAGATGACTCCAAGGACTACGGATTGGTGTGCGTATCGATTGTAAAAAATTAACAGTGTAAATACGTGATCTATCACATCTGAACGTAATGACTTGATACATTTTCCATGACGTTTCTCCGTTTCTGCCTTGTACTCTTTGAATTTCTCAAAGCACTCAGACTTACGGTGCATCAAATAAATATATCCATACCTTGAATAATCGTCAGTAAATGTGACAAAATATTCAAAGCCACCTCTAGCCTGGACAGTCATGGGCCCACACAAATCAGAATGAACCAATTCCAACAAATCTTTGGCCCTATACCCCTTTGCCTTGAAAGGCATTTTGGTCATTTTACCTACCAAGCAGGATTCACAGACTGGTAGTGCCTCCACTTCCAATGAACTCAAAGGTCCATCTTTAACCAGTCTTTGAATCCTTCTTAGGTTAACATGCCCCAATCGCAAGTGCCAAAGATATGTTTGCTTCATACAAGAAGGTTCTTTTCTCTTATTTATGTTAGAAGACATATTATTCATTTCCATAAGTTGCATCGTGGGCGAAATAGGATTAATGACATATAGATTATCAACCAATGCACCAGAACAGATAAAATGCTTATTTTTTCTAATAACAATATTGTCATTAAAATAAACTGAATATCCATCCTTAACTAGCATGGAAACAGAAATTAAATTCCTTCTAAGTGAAGGTGCATAAACACAATCTCTCAATGTCAAAGACTTATTTCTACCAAAAGATAAAATAACATCTCCTACTGCAACGGCCGCTACTCTTGTAGCGTCACCCATAAACAAGCATATCTCTCCATCACTGAGCCGTATGGTTTCCTGGAACCCCTGCAATGTATTGCAGACATGATTAGTGGCTCCTGTATCTACACACCAGGTGCCGGTAGATAACACCGCTAAACATGTTTCAACAACTAGTAAATGAGATATACCTTCTTTGTTCTTTTGTTTGAGAAGTGGACAGTCAGTCTTCCAATGTCCTGACCCTTTGCACTTGAAACACTTGCCTTTTGGCTTTTTCACAGCGCCTTGAGGTCCCATGCCCTTCTTTGCTGAGTTTACCTGTTTCTGAACTTTCTTCTTCTTACCACCTTTCGGCTTAGAAGTAGAGTCCTTTTCAGTCACATAAACATGGGCATTCTGCTTGAAGAGAGCTTCAGCATCCTGTAGTTCTTTTGCAAGTTCTGCCAAAGTATACAACCTTTTGTTCATATTGTAATTAAGGCAAAACGAGTCAAAACTTTTAGGCAGAGTCCCGAGAATGATATCGACCTGGGTTTCCCCATCGATTTCAGCACCAAGGATCTCCATCTCATTTAGATGACCCATCATCTTGAGAACATGATCCCTTACTGGTGTCCCCTCAGCCATGTCTGCTCTCATCAAACTCTTCATAGCAAGTTGCCTAGCTGCTCTACTCTGATGTCCGAAGAGTTCCTTAAGGTTGTACATCATATCATAAGCTGTGGGCATGGCCTGATGCTGATGCTGTAGTACATTTGACATAGATGCCAGAATGTAACACCGCGCCATCTCATCTGCCTTATTCCACTTCTTATAAGCCTCTTTGACCTCTTCATCAGAGTTAGCATCAGGCTTAGGTGGGCATACTTCACTGAGTACAAATCTGTACTCTTCAGCAGTTAAGACAATATCCAAGTTACGTTTCCAGTCAATATAATTAGGGCCAGTAAGTTTGTTTTCTTTAAGAATCACCATAAATGGACTGAAAGAACCCATTTTTGAAATCCTGAGAATCACATAAAAAAAATTATATAGGGCAAAACTTTTTGAATTAATTAAATATTGATTCCCTCAAAACAATAATAAAAAAAATTCACCAACACCTTAAACACCATGAATTTAGCATGCCACGATAGTGTAGACGTATACAAATTCAATATTTGTTCAAGTAGGTTTTTCCTATTAATTTTACTATAATGTCAACACAACTTTTTGACAAATAAAATTAATCTGTTGGTCTTACTCTGGTCCTACAAATAATGCAGTGACTCCGATGGGGAGGATACCATTATTTGTATCTAAGTGTATACCATTGCTTAATACTAAGTCCATTATTTTGTATTGGGTTCCTTCAGATGGAGAAGTGAACACATACTAGGTAACTTTCTACAATTATCCCTAAAGAAGTCTGTACTGGTGATCCATAATTATACTCATCCGATATGGAGGAAAGCACTAAAGCCAACACGCAAGTATAATTATATCACCTACAAACCAGCAATGGAGACCGTGGGATTCATGTTAAATGAATTCCCTCTCCCACTTAGTTATTTAGCAATGAGGGTTTTTCTACTAGTTAATTTATGTCCATGTTGTCCATTATTAATGTGATCCTAGTTTTTCAAAAAAAAAATCACAAAATAATAAACATGCATAATCAGAATAAGCAATAATGGCAATAAATTTGAAAATAAATATCCAACTATTATGGCCATCTTTCTTGATTCTTCCCCGACTGTGCGAATCCCAAATCTGACCCTGCGCGGAGCTATGACGGGGTTCGGGGCAGCGCCCCGAATTTTTTTTTTTTAAACAGTTTGGCTGCCGATTTCTTCATCGAAAACCATCTGTCGATCTCCGGACTGCCTAAAAACAGCATCTCCTCCGGCGTCAGAAACAGCCACCACCGCCATCACGATCGATCAAAAAAAAAAAATTTAAAATTACATCAATCCTATGCCTCCCAAAGGAGTTCATACATAATCTAGATTGAAAAATTAAAATTACATCAATCCTATGCCTCCCGAAGGAGTTCACACATAATCTAGATTGAAAAATTAAAATTATAAGCACGATCAACCCTCGTGATATTAATTACATCCACAAAACAACAACAACACAATAATTACATCCACAAAACAACAACAACACAAATAAAACATGCATTGGACCATAATAGTTGGATCTAAGATGCCTGCAAAACCGAGTTAGAACAGATCTACATCTACCGACTATCATACAACACAAGTTTTATTGGACAACATGGATGTAACAATCAATACGCAGATCCAATACCGGCTCTGATACCAATTGATGGAACTGAGATGATTCCCAGGACTACGGATTGGTGTGCGTATCGATTGTAAAAAATTAACAGATTAAATACGTGATTTAACCCTATATAGCGGAATACCTGCGATGAGAAGAAGACGACAGCGACCCCAAGATCTTCTGCACGTATTCCTTCCTCGGGTTGGACGTCGTGTGGGCGACGATCTCCCAACCTTTCTTCTCCTTGGCTGACCTCTCTTTCTCTCCTTACGTGAGTCACAAATTTTGAGAAAAAATCTTATATTTCAGATTATCAAGGACGGCCAGAGAATAGAGGATATATATAAGGCTACGGCAGGGACCATGAGGAGAAATTAGGCTTAGGTCTCCTAACGAATCTGGGTATCCCGTGTTCAGCCCGAACACACAACCCAGGCCCATTAACAATAGCTCGGTCCACTAAGGAGCTATTGTTGCACTACCTCCCTAATCCCAAATTATATTTATGGGCTCCTTTTATTATATGCTCGTTCAACTCCCCATGTTAAGATATCGAATGTCCATCGATCAAATTAAGTTACTGACAACTATATTGATCAACATCTTTTATCCTTAAGTAGTACCACTCAACTTTATTTGTCATGTCGGATGTAATCCACCTGCAGGGTTTACATGACAATCCTTATGAGCTCCTTAAGGGGACATCATCAACCCGACGTATCGGGACATGGATTCCTTTTACAATCAACAGCCCATCATACATACAATGCTATTGCCCAATTCATAGAGGTTGTTGATTCATAATGAATCTCACTCTTTTATGAGTCAAAGTAATGCACAATGCATATACATGTCTGTTATTATATCTGGATTAAGAGCATAAGCATCCATAATAACAGAGGTGTTTGTTCTCTTTTGTAGTCAGTACAAAGAGAACAACCTCAAGTGGTCCTGTTCAATACACACAAAGTGTACTAGTGTAAACCTATAGTCAAGCAGACTAATACCAGATTACACTACAACCTTTCCAATGGATTGTCCAAGTCCGTCTAGGTTGTGAACTATTTATATATTCCATAGGGAACTGATAATATGATCTTCTGTGTGTCACCTCACACCATATTATCAACCTTATAGAATATCAGACACTTGCATTAATATTATAATAAACACAATATGCAAACATATGCCCATATGATTCTCATTCAAAAAAATAAGGAAATAAAGTTAATACAAAAGTGATGCTTTTAGTATATAACCCTAACAGATTTGTCTATTAGAAAGCATATTAGGGATTGTATGATGATATGATGAATTTTGATGGATGGATGAATTAAAAATTGAATATTTTCATGAAACTATGCTATGGATGATTAAAACTCTATATGGATGACTTGTGATTGTTAAAGAACCTGATAGAAATCATGGGTAGGTTGTTTTCCTTCATATTCTTGTTGTTTTGATTGTTTTCAATAAGATTATATGATGGAGAAGCACATTTTGAATGAAGAGGAATTCTTTCACTATTGAATATACATACACACACTGTCTGGGGTTTTTGATGACTAAAACTTGGTTATTTACATGTTGTATTCATGCATATTCATGGGTAAATCGTTGCAATCATTAGTGTATGTGTATAACAAGTTGTGGAAGGAGTTATTGGGTCAAAAAGATCAATTCTTGAAGTAAAGAAGGGGTTGTGACTTTTGGGTCTGATGGTGCATGGCCGAAAGAGGATTTTGTGATTTTTCTGAAGTTTTCAATTGGATCTGAGTTGTTCAATACTGGATTGATTTGAACCCGTTACTACTCTTATTTGATGAAGTTTTGAAGCTGAAACTGATGCTAATACACACATATATACACTATATGCCTATAGTTTACTATTTTGAAGAATTTTATGAGTAGTTACTATTTTATGATCTTGATATGGTTTTGATGTGTTTTCTAAACTCCCATATATTATACAAGTTGTATTTAATCATCTCAGGAAATTTATCTTGCAAATTTATGATTTAACAATGAGTTATCAATGTATCAGTCAAAATGTGCACAACTTCAAAACTGGCTGTACAACAGCCAACGGTCGACCGAGCAATCGACCGACATTCTTTAATTTTGGAATTTCAACTTGACAGTCGACTGCCCTATTTTTGCACTGTTTGGGCGGTCGACCGCTAGTTGTTTTGCTGGCTGTTTTAGTGAGTTTTCCTCGTTTCTCTTGAACAATTAATTCTTCGAACTTATGAATTATTGATCTACTGTTTTAGATGATGCTTTTGCTACAGATTACAGTATTTTACAGAGAGTTATATTTTGTTTATAATAGAATTTAAATTTGTGTTTCTATGGCTTTATAAAGTAAAATATATATGGTTTTGGAAGAAGTTGATGTTTCGTGATATTCTGGGACTTCAAAATATGACTCTCAGTTATTCATTGGATTTAATATTTTATTTCAATTCTGGAATTTATTAGTACATTTCACGGATGTGGATTTAATCTTTTAAATTTTTAAATTTTTTAAAGATTTTTTTTAGATTTTTTAATATATTTTTATAAGTTTTTGATATTTTGAATTATTTTTAAAGTTTTTAAAGTTTTAATTTTTTGATATTTTTTGTCATCCCCTGCTTCACAAAAAGGAGATACAGAATACGGATACGTGACTAAGTCCAACGAATGGCTTTCACCATTCATAAGCTGTCAGGATCTTTACAACGAGTACAAGTGTAGACAAGAGATATACAAGAGAAATAGTCAACTATGCATGTATAACTGAATCAATATACTCAACAAGATTGTTTGTAACAAGAAGCAAGAATACTGAATTTCAAATAATTATGTCTAGAACAAAACACAAGTCTGGGATAAAAAGCGCAACACAAATATCCATGAAATAAATTACAATTATTCAAGATAAGCAACAAGAATAAATAAATATAGCAATAACTCCAGCCAACTAAAATCTTTGACAGCTGATCACCATAATCTGTAATTTAAAAAATTGCAGGAAAAAAGAAAGAGAAACAAAATGCCCGTCAATGCAAGTTACGGGCCGTTTGTAGTACAGGCACAAGTACAAAAAAAGATAGACAAGTATAGAGTAACAGCGGAAGCAAGTATAGCATGGAAAGGATGTAACAACAAAATAGAGCAACTAACTCTAATCAAAAACAGAAACAACTAACATGGCAAGATGAACAAATGCAAGTGGTATGTAACAAGTGTCGAGTATCATGTATTTTTGTAACAAGTAACAAGTGTCGAGTATCAAGTATCATGTACAAGTAACAAGTGTCAAGTGATCATGTTCAAGTCTTGTATCTAGTCCTAACTAGGTAGAACTTCATGCGTCCCAAATTTTTACCACATGGTTTCTACTTTCAAACAATTTATGTTTTAGATTTCATAGTGGATCATAGAGGGCAATGTACTCTGGGATAAGTATCAAGTAATCAAGTATCAAGTATCAAGTATCAAGCTCCAAGTACCAAGTATCATGTGTCAAGTGTGCAAGTGTCAAGTAATCACGTGTCAAGCTCCAAGTATCAAGTATCAAGTAATCACGTAGGATCTATAGATTCCCTTCTGAGTACACATTTCTGTATTTTCCACTATTAGATCTTTCCCTTTAAACCCCGACTTAGTTTCTTATTACTATGCTTTAAAGCAAGCATGGACGTGCAAAAACTAGTCAAGAAACATGGTAAGATGACAGGGAATAAGTACAAGTTGAACAAAGGACATGAACGGATGATGAAAGACTCAAAATAGACTAAGACAACAAAAATTCTAGTTCTGGACAGCAAAACAGTACTACACCAAATATGGGATTTCCGTTGCCACGGACATGCAATCCTGGATCCGTCAGAAAATCTAGAAAGTAGACTCCCGGCCGAAAATAGAAAATATATACAAGTCATATGGTAATTCAGAAAAACAGGGCTCAAAACAAAATTGTATCCAGAAAACATGTTCAGCCAGAAATCAAAAGTTTGTATTCTTAAACAGGAAAATGGCATGAAGACTTACTGATTAAATCTAAGAAAATCTGGGGTATTTCCTAGTATGGCTAGCATCATAAAATATAATTTCATAATATTCTAACATAGATAGCATAGTCAAATAAAATCAAAAAACAGCAAGATACAGCAAATTTGTAAACCCTGAAACTCTGAACACAGCACTACTAAAACAATAATAGATTACAAAGTATAAATTGAAATCCAGATCCGTCAAAAGGGTGATAAAATAGATACAGTAGTCTACACTTCATATTCACAAATATTTTATCAACATCAACTGGAATGAGGTTGAAGTTTAGGTTCTTTACTGAACAACATGAAAATTCTAAAACTATAGCAGTTGTTTGCAAGCATAGAATAGTTTGTAAAAGTCATCGAATAAATTCACAAAAATTTATCGTTAATCACAGTCAAGTATAGTTATACTCAGCAAAATCTTAGATTAAAATTTTATGTTTAACCTCAGTATAAAAATAAATAACTCTACAGAATTCACATAAAACCGAATCTGGAATTTTCTACACATCTGTAGTAAAACAGCAATAACTTGCAACTCAAAAATCGAAACTGAGATCTGTCAGAAATTATAGAAAATGGACACCAAAATCTATGATTCCTATTCACAAATAAGATTGATTTACTGACCTTAACTGAGTCTAAAATACTGTACAAAATGGGAAAGCAGTAAAAACAGAAATCCTCTTAAGCATTAAATCGACCAGTTCATGCGCAACAAATCCAAATCATAACAAAACACAAGCAAGGTATAATAGATGTCCAAGCAACATGGTATGGGGTGTTTAACAAGTCTACAACAAGATATACTACGACTAACACGTCATGCATACAAGATCATACAACACATCATGGATCACGAACAACATACATCTATGCAACAAGAGTTAATTAATTCTAAGTTGTTTCATTTTGTGTGTGTAATGAGATACGACTACGGATGGATCAACCAATGGAGGTAAGATCTAATAAGGATTTTGCACAAGAATGGATTTAGAGACGAAAGCTACGCTGCAGGCAGTATTTAGTACTTGTATTATACAACAAAAGAATACAAGTTACTTGCCTTATAATCGACGACGGAAACGATGCAAAGAGCGAGAATAACGGGAACAGTTTTTCGGGCACGAATACAACGAATGACTCACAATCCACGAACACACGAACGCAATCTAGCACATGCACACAAGAGAGAGAGGGAACCGGGTGTGCACGGAAGAACGGCGATGGCAGCGGAGTCACTGCTCGTTATTACTGTCTGTGTCTGCGGTCGGGATGATGACGGCGCTCTGGGAGGACGGGGACGGAGGAGCACCAGGTGCTGGTGCTCCGGCTGCTATCTGGCGGTACGATAGGGGAGGGAATAGCACGGGGAAGATGGGGACGTGCTGCGGCTTGGTGGCATCGGGGACTGTTGCGTCGCGACAGGAGGATGGACTGGAGGTCGGGAATGCAAGAAGAGGGCTAGGAGTGATCGAGGGGTGATCAGGGGTAGGGTTGAAGAGCGGCTAGTGTCTTGGTAGGGTGAACAGGGGATGAACAGGAATATATATATGCAATAGTTAGGGTAAAAAAGGGGATAACGGGTTGTATGGATAAACGCGTAGGGTAATAAGGATCCAATAGGGTTTTTAAAAAGGATTATTGGGTTTATTGGGTTCAAGGGTTAATAAGAGATCGAAAAATGAGATATGGACAAAATGAATAAATAAAATAGGACATGAACAATTAAATAATGAGAATAAAAAATAATAGCTTGATCAACCAGAGATGAAATAATAGGTGGACAATTGAATCAAGAAAATGAAAATAAAAAGGCGACGAATCAAATAGATGAATAGACATTGATAATGAAGATCAAATACACGGTTCAAAAGAAGTAGGAGAATACAATATGAACAAATACCCAGAATGAAAAAAAAAAGTGATAGAAGGAGAGCCACTTGATAGCTTTGTTTGTATTTTATTATATAGATATGAATGGAACGTAAAGAAAAATGTGATATTAGTGTGAAGTACAAAGTGAAGTGTACTATGTGATGAATATGGGAATGATTTTAAAACGAAAGATAAGTTGTGATATGAGTTGATATAAGTTGATATGTCTTGGAATTGTGACGAGGAATTACCCGCCCGCTATTTCCATGGAAATGGTGGGAACTATCCGCCGAGGCACAATTTCAAGGTAGTGAGAGTATATATGGATATGTAGATGGGTGCAGATTCAGAATGGTATTTTGGTATACAGTAACTTTTATGATGTTTTTATATTTAGATTTCAGGTTGAACTTTATCATCATGATATTCATAAGTTCTTTCTATTTTCCTTATCAAGTTTAATTTATTGCTGAACTAGTAAATTATACACACACCAGACATGGCTAACCCCTTTTGTTTTCTGGAGGTTAGGGGAGTCCCTCCCTGAGGGTGGACGACCCTAAATCTCCTGCAGGTTTTGATAGTAGCGAGGTGAGATAGATGTTTTAGTTTGGTAGTTATACTTTTGCTCGTAGTAAAATGGAATATATGTATGTATGTATGTATGTATTATATGTAGAAATGAGAGTAGAATGATGTATTATATTGTATTATGGAAGATTGTGGGTATAATTGTAATAGGTAATATATCTTTAGTGTTGTGATGAGGTATGAAAGTCCGTACCCACCTCATTATGGAGTACTGGGTTCCGTGGTTAGTTTTTGAAAGGTTTTTCTAAAGTTATTCTGAAACTCATATATTTTCAAAAGAATTTTTGGTTTTTAATTTGTATCTTGCTTGTTATGAAGAATTTTGCCCCCAGAACCTTATATATTATTGCCTGTGTGATGTTGAATGACTTGGCCTAAGGAGGATTGATGTATATTACAGGTACCTTGATTTTTGTAATTGT
This sequence comes from Hemerocallis citrina, assembly GCA_017893485.1. Classification (NCBI taxonomy): domain Eukaryota; kingdom Viridiplantae; phylum Streptophyta; class Magnoliopsida; order Asparagales; family Asphodelaceae; genus Hemerocallis; species Hemerocallis citrina. The sequence continues at coordinate 218,238,885 of CM030361.1, read as the reverse complement.
TTGCAGATTTTCGTCAGGAATATCTGTAAAAGGGCTAATATTTCAAGGGAAACTCTGCCAAAATTTTTAATAAAAATCTATGGGTATTTTTCGATGTAAGATTTGGTGCAGATAAGTAATAGATTATGTTAGAAGTCATTTAAATAAGGAATAGTTTAAAAAAAGGAAAAAATTTGGGGTGTTACAAGTGACTGGATTATTTTCAGCCATTATTTCTTCATGGGTAACAGATGATTCAGCTGGTGGCGGAATCATCTGTTGCTCAATTTGTTGTGAAATATAACCAGGTGGTACGGTTAATTGAGTTATGTTTGGTGTTGTATTTGTATGTACTGTGTACTTCTGTTTGTCTGATGTATCAGACATAGATTCTATATTTTCCTCTTGTTGAGAGGTATTATCTGACGTCTTCTTTGTCAACACGAATACTCGCCCCTGCCGGTATGGCTTCTCCTTTTTCCCAGCTTGATTACCATTAGCTCCTCTTTGCTTCAATTGTGGATAGTTCAGCCTGATATGTCCCTCCTTCCCACAGTTATAGCAAGCTCTGGCTTGCTGTGGCTTGGGACATTCTGACTTGTAATGACCCATCTCTCCGTAGTTGCAACATCCCATCCCCTGAGTTGTGGTCACTCTGTTGTTTGGCATCTTCACCGGGAATTTGTTCTCAGCGTGGGTCGCCGCTGCATGCCTTTGCCTTTTTCCATCCTTCTTTCTTCTTCATAGCCTGCTAAAACTGCTCCATGTCTGACTCGGTTATAGCTGCTCTACAAACCAGCTGGTCAAACTTTCTAATTCCCAAGGGTATCATGCGAGACCTCAAGCTTGGACTCAAACTTTCGGGCTTTCCTTGCTTCATCCACAATCAACTCTGGTGCGTACCTTGATAGCTAGGTAAAATTGGTCTCATATTCTCTCATTGTCATACACTTTGCTGCAAGTTCAAAAATTGCATAACCTTATTCTCTTGGATGTCCATAGGGAAGTAATGATCCCTGGACTCTTCCAAGAACGCTTCCCAAGTCACTGGTCCATCGCCAAAAGCTCTCTTCACCGACTGCCACCAGACACTAGCATCTTTCTCCAACTAAATGGAGGCTAACTTCACCTTTCTAACCTCTGGGTTTCAAATACATCAAACACCATTTCTATTTGCCTGACCCACTGGTCTGCCGCATGAGGGTCAGCATGTCCTTCAAACACCGGTGACTTCATTCGCTTGAATGAATCCACTTGCTTGATTGGATCGGGAGTTGTAGCTTTCGGTCCTGCCCCAACATTTCGTCCCACACCTACCATTATGAAGGCATTCAGGGTTTACTAGACCCTGGTGAATTATGTCTCTAGATCAAGCCCATTGCTGATGGCCGGTCCCGCTCTACGTCCTTCCATTTCTGTTCGAGCGAAAATATACCAACTTATTCTAAGAAACATCACCGCATACAATAACACATCAATATAATCAGAAAACTTTCCATTTTATCTGTTATTAAGCATCCGATACATAGCCAACCATAATAAAACAAAAATAATTTATTTGAGTCTAGACTTATTTATGCGTTCCAGATCTCACAAGAAGCACTAAAACAACTAACAACAATTGAAATATTCAAATATTACGGGCCCTCATGGCTTCCTGAGCTCTGCTCGTAATTCGGCCACTTCTCCTTGGAGCTGTTCATGATGTCGTTTGGACTTTTGCTTTTTCCACTTTAACATGTTGTTAAGTTGACAGAAGTGTCGCGCCGCTCAGGATTGAAATTGTCTACGAGCCTTCACCTCATTCTGCAGGGCCGTAATGCGCTATTGGTCTTCCAACCATTGTCCCCAAAATTGCCATGTCCTCCATTGATATCGGATCAGTTGGCATCGAAGTGCAACTATGTTATGATCTTTCCTACTTAAGGCTAAAGAGTCAATCGAGGAATTTTCCGAAGAGTCCACTGGAGGAGGTGTAAGTTGGCGTGATTCTTGAGGTTCCTCTTCCTCCTCAAGATCCACCTCCTCATCATTAAAAACAAAATGTTTCTCTTCCTCAAATCTTGGATAGGATTTTTGTTATCTGACATCCTAAAGAAAGAAAATGAAAAGAAAAATCAGTACATGAAGAGAGTCATAAATTCAAGTTTAGTAACTATAACATTCATGACTAAAAACTAACTCACACTCATTTAGTGTCAACGTATGTTTATTTCTCTTATTATGTTTAGTACTACTAATTGAAGTCGGCTCTGATACCAACCTGAAATAGCCGAAATTCCATACACAAAAATTCCGTAACAAATACATAATCTTTTACATCAAATTTGTACAAACACTGTAATTTACAGTGAAAATTTAAAAACTTTATTACATCATCATCCATTACAAACATCAGTGAATTCTACAAAATAAATTACAATTTGTTCCAACACTCAAGCTTCAGTCTTCCACTAGAGTCTGCGACAAACTCGAGTCCATACCACCCACTGAATACGAATCATGCAAATCATTCAAACTGTGGGTACGTCAGATGAATGCAACTGATGCAAGGCTAGTAATAATAGCGATCTTCAAATTCTCAACAATCAAAAGATATGATGCCAAAAATAAAGTAGAAAGTAAATCTATTCTATATGTAATAGTGTATGTCATGATCCTCAAAATCAAATGCACAAACAAATGCACACAATGCTTTTTTGAAATGCATGCATGTTGGAATTTCTGCCGCCCATACAATATTGGTTCCGAATGCAAGCTTCTAACATTCTCTTCATATCATGGTTTAATCCATCGCTATGCAAAACTTATATCCGTGACAATATTCAAGATTTAGACATCCTGTGAGTATTGGCTCTCGCCCCGGAATACTACAAATCAATCTCATTCCGCACATCATTCTGGAGACTATTTCATTACTCATCCTGGAATTCTGGAGACTATCTCATTCTGCTAGGTCATCCTGGAGCCCTCATCACACAAACGTCCCATGAGCGTCGCTCTCATCCCAGAATATTAGAGATCAATCCAACTCTAAAGATCATTCAGGTGCCTATTTCATCCCTCGTCCCGAAATATTGATGATTATCTCATACTGTGGATCATCCCGGAGCCATCTTCTCATGTTTGCACTTGCTTCGTCACAACTCTTTTTTAGTTCATGTCCTTATGGTCAAATATAAATTACTACTGTCTAGAGCTAGCATCACCCAACCGTCCTGAACTCAACAATACTAGGAATACTAGCCCAACCCAGCTTGTTTCCACTTTTATGAACCGTACCTACTGGCACCCTGGATCCTGCTCAGCCTATAGAACTCTAACCAACTAGGACATCACACCAGGACATACTCTAGGGATTTCTACGACAACCCTAACTTGCGAATATAATCAAAATAACTAGAAGTTCTAACTACTAAGAGTTTCTAAGTCGAACACAATTTGGTAGATTTACACACATCTCAAGTCTATCTTTTAGTCATTACACAAATTTACAAATCTCGTATAATTCTTGGTCTCACACCCGATTAATCTCACCCGTAAATTTCTATCTGTTTTCCAATATTAATAGTTCTATTATCATATTTTAATTATTAATGAACAACTTATGTTCATCAACAGTTACAATTTAAAGCGAGCTATACTATACTAGTTCTTGGTTGATTAAATTAACCACATCTAAACTCAAACCTATGTCTAACCCGACCCAACTCAACTCAAATATGAAATTAGACACAACAAAACCCGAGCCCCTCATCTGACTCAAAACCCAAGCCCCCCTCATGGCTCCAAACCGTAGCATCTTTGGATCCAAACCCGATTCCAAACAAAGCCCAAACCTGAGTCACCATGTCTAAGACTCGAGCCCTTCATTTGACCAAAACCTGACCCGGTTCCAGCTCCATCTGAACCCGACCAGCATTCAAATCATAACCCAGACCTTAATCCCGTTGGGTTTAAACTTGAATCCAACAAGCCCAAACCGGATAAAAACCCTAACTTTTTAGCCAATAGAAACCCAGAAAAACAGGATGTATCAACTCAAAAACTGAGATTTATTTATTAAAAATCGATATTTTATATATTTAATAATCACAAAATCTTCATATTATTAATTAATATTAAATACACAAGTGTACAATCATCTATGACTTGGAATTTAGAATCGAAATATGAGTAATTGCATAATATGAATTCTTAAAAATATAAATATAATTTCATGAACGAAACAAGCGCAACTAGATCTCATTGTCTCATTCAGTATCTATCAAGAACATACAAACAATATTCATCATGCATCTACACATATCATCCCAAAAATTAAAATAAGTATTTAGAAAAACCCTAACATGCTCGCTATATGACCATAACTAGCATGCTACAAACATTGAAATGACAATAACCATAATAATCAAGACAAGAGAAGAAAATTCATCTCTTCTAATGTCATATTCTTGATCAATAGCCACCAAAAGTCCTTCTCCAAAATCCTAAAGCAACTCCAAAACAAAAGCAGCCAAAACTAATAGAGGGGCTCTTTCTCTCTTCCTCTCTTTGTATTTGTCCGGCCAACCCTCCTGTATTGGATTGGGTTTTATATTTCTTCATGGGCTCAAATAATATCCTTTAATGATTAATACTAATTCTAATTAATATTAATAGACCACTAACATAAGAAATTCCTTCCATCAATATTAATAATAAATAAAGTAATAAATAATAATAAAGGTGCTACTAACATATTGCAACGGACGTGTGTTGCACGTACTAACTTGTAGGCAAAAATAATAATAATAAAAATGATTTTTCATTTTTGTGGGGTGTTATAGTGAGCTTCTCCAACAACTCATGGACTCCATCCAATGAGTTAGACGCTCCGCTCATCGCTCGTGTTCCTCTAACAACTAATTGACTCCATACAATGAGTTCGATATTTCGCTCCTCTTCTGAGCCACACCCGCGTATCACTAACTCTCAAACAACAAGTTTGAAGTCCAACACGTGACTCGAGCTACTCCCTCTTTGAAGTTCAACTCGTCACTCGAGCTGTTCCAGCAACTCGCTAACTCTCAAATATCAAGTTCAGAGTCCAACTCGTAAGTCAAGCTGCTCCCTTTTTGGAGTTGAACTAGTCACTCGAGTTGCTCCCACAACTTGGTAAGAGCCACTCGCACAACTCACTAAGACTCGAACGATGATTCCAACTTTTCCTTAAAAGCTGCACCCATAACTCACTGATTCAAAGCAACAAACCCCCAACGTAATGACAAGATGCTGAGATCAACGACCTCCTCGGTGTCATCACGACCGAGGAGCTTCCAATCCGAGCCGAACACCATTCTTGATGCATTAGGATCGCCCAATTACCTTAACATTCATGCCAATTAACCAGGGTTATCTGATCCGCTCCAATCTTTGTGCCTATTTCCTTGGCACTCTACACAATAAGATGCTGACGTTAGCCTGATGTTGGTGTGCTTCTTGGTGTCATCACGCCGAAGAGGCTCCTATCCAAGAAGCTCTACATTTTTTACGCAGCAGGACCACTCAATCACTTCAACTATCGTAGCAATCAATTAGAGCCATCCATCTGTTCCAATTTTCACTTTTGAGCTTCTCGGCGCACAAGACTTCAAAAAAAAATGATGATGCCAGCATGACGTCAAGCTGACGTCATTGTGCTCCAAAGAGTTCCATCACACCAAGGAGGTCCCAATCTAAGCCGATCGACGTTTTTGGTGCATCAGAACCGTTCGATCATGTCAACTTCTGCGCCAATTTATCAGGACCATACGATCTTCTCCAAAATTCATGCTCTCCTCTATGATGCAGAAAAAGACAAACAATGATGAGCTAAAGTCAGCAATTTCCTAATCCAGTCCTTTGAATGCCTCAATTTTCGTGCCCACCTAATCCAATCGTCTGATCGCTTCAATTTTCATGCTCACCTTTGATTTTGGATAAAATTAAAATTATATATTATAAATTCGGAGTATTAATTAAAAATTCCGTAAAGTATTAAATTTTTTGGAAAAGTTAATTAAAAATTTTTAAAATAATTATAAGTTGGCAAATTAAATAAGAAAATTTTAAAAATAAATATGAATTAAAAATTTCTAATTAAAAAAAAGTAAATATAAATTCGGGAGAATTGAATGAAAATTTTGAAAAATAATTAAAAATTTGAGAAAAAAGTAATTAAAATTTTAAAATCTAGAAAAAAATATTTCAAGTTCTAAAAAATTGTTACTACCTTGAGAATCCTCCAAACTGACTCCAGACATGCTAAAAGGTCCTATTTGCTCTACTGATTGTCCATAACAGCGTAGACTATTCCTTGAAGGTTGCGATGCCCAACCTTCATGAGTGGGGGACTTATGATATGAGTAAAATCGGAGCCACTAGATCTCGGCAGGAATCTCAAAACTTCTTGAAGTCAGAACTGTAATTTCATAGCAACTACATACCAACAAGAAGAACATTGGCAATTTTCAGACCCATCAGGTTCAATCAAGCTAGCAATTAAGGCTTACTTACGGCCTAAGAAATGTAATTTTTCAGCTAATTAAAGCTATCTGTGAAATCCTCTGTCTCCAGTTTAAACTTAAAAGATACAATTTTAGATCTATCGTTTGGAACTAACTTCTAGCCTATAAATACTCTTCCCCCTCAATCAGTCGAAGGTAATTATGCCACTAAAACCTGAATCTCCTTTCTCAGTTACTGACTTGAGCATTGGAGGGTCTTTCACCGGACATTTTCGGTCATCCAAATCTAGGTTCAGACATTCTCAACCACTCAGATTAAAGTCAAGGAGTCTTCAGCCATCCAACTTCAGATCCTGATCGACGGTTTAGATCGTAAGTTTTCTTCTCAAAATAAGAACTTATCATCTGATCAACAAGTGAAAAACAGGACAAAGTAAGAAAAGTTCCAATAATTCAAGCTACCTTTAAAGCAATATTCACGCCTACTCCGAGCCAACTCTAAGCCAACTCCGATGCAAAAGGGGCTATAGATTTGCTTCTAGGAATCACCCACTTTCGTGTACTCAATTCGAGCCAACTCCAATGCAAAAGGGGCTCTAGATTTGCTTCTAGGAATCACCCACTTTCGTGTACTTAATTCGCTTATTTGCACGGACGAAGAAGAATCCCGAGTACTTGATCTAATTTGAGCACCATAGAAAGAGAGAGGAGATATTTTTTCTACAAAGTTAGTTATTAATAGCGAATACTAGTTGTTGCTATTTTCTATGTGGGAGCAAACATATGTTGTGAATTTTATTTTAGAAACAATCAAAGAACCGACCTTTTACTTTCTACCGATATTGACTGCTGCAAACTGATATTGACACCTAGATCTGACTCGTTTAGACGCTTGAATCTGATCTGAATGGTGGCGATCACTCCGATGGACCTACAAAAGTCTGAAACACTGGGGTTGGCTTCGGCGACGGACCCTCCAACTCTCAAGTCAGAACTCAGGTATATATGAGAGTTTTTAACGGTAAAATACGGATTACCTTATTCATGTGGAAGTTCATGGGGTATTTATAGTTGCTTTCGGGCTAATTTCAAGATATTGATTTATCTCTACTTCTCGGTGTTTTGATAAGGTTGGTTATTCCCTTCTTCATAAAGATATATGGTCAGTTACTCTTCTCTTGATAAAGAGATAGAATTAGTAAACTTTTACCTTCATGAAGAAATAGAAGTAGTGGTGGAGATACGAGTTAGAATTTTTCTCTTGATAAAGATATAGGGTTTTTAAACCTTCTCTTAAGGATGAAGAGAAGAAGATGGTTACTCTCTTAGAGATAGAGAGTTTAAACGCCACTTAAGATAATTATAAAATCCTTCATGTTTGGCTGCTTTGACAACCCAGTTTGACAAAGGCTGTTTTGGGTTGTTCGGCTAAAATGATGCCCAATTCTCTTTAACGGGACCGTTTCTAATGAAATTTAATGTTTTACCATTGAGAGCTTTAAAATTTGTGACCGATTTGAACGGTTCCGATTTGGTTCTATTTTTATCCATATCACTGGCCTAAGTTTTTCAATTGATTTTGGTAAATTTTATTCAATTTATGGAAACAAAAGCTATATAATCAGATGGAAACAACAAGACATAAGTAGCCACTTAGACAACTCTTCACATCTTTAGAAATGTCATGACTAAAGTCACATAACTGCCATAATATTTTTACAAAAAAAGAACCTGTTGTTTAAATTCAATTAACCAAACCACCCTCCAAAAAGCCTTTAATATTTCTACGGAACATTCCTATTAAAAACAGTCTGCGGGAATATTTGGATTTTACTTGATAAGAAGTAAAATAAAACAATTTAATTAATTAACTTACTGACATTATAAAACAATATTACGGACCATCGACTTCCGATCGACGCCCTCTTTTCTGGAATGAATTCTGTTCTCTCCACCAGTTCGTTCTAGGTATCGGCTTTTTCTGTGGTGCTTTCAACATCACTCGTTTCGCCTCCGAAAGATCGAACTCGGTTTCTTCTGACTTCCAATCGTGCATCTTCAAACGATTGCATTAGGGATCTCCAATTATCTGAGATCCCTATCAATGGTAGGAATTTTACTTGGTCGAATCAGCGTCTTAATCCCTTCCTTGCCAAACTAGATAGGTTTCTAGTCACGCACCCGCGGTTCTCTAAATTTCACAATTCCTACACGAAAGCCCTTCCCAACCCTTCGTCAGATCATGTTCCCATCGCTCTTTTCTCAGACTTCCACTTCCCCCATCATCACCAATTCCGTTTCGAAAAATTCTGGCTTCAAGACCAGTTTTTTATTAAGCTGGTCGAGGAATGCCTTGCTTCCATTCCTGGATCCCGAGGTCTTGGCAACTTAATTCTTAAGCTCCATGCCATCAAATTTGGCTGCAAGATTTGGCGCCGCGAACGTCAATCCAACACCAATTTCCTCAAAGATTTTCTGCTTGGCTCCATTCAGGCTCTCGATCTGATGGAAGAGCAAGCTCCTCTATCTCATTCTGCTATTCTGGAGAGGTTAGCCTGCAAGCGAGACTACGCAGACATTCTCCTTCAAGTTCATTCTAAATGGGCTCAAAGAGCCAGAGTTAACTGGCTTAAAGAAGGTGATGGTAACACCTTCTTCTTTCATCACTTTGCCTCCCATCGCAGGCGCTGTAACCACATCTCGATGATTCTTGATCAGGGGGCAGAGCTACGCTCCGACCCTAATATTCACAAGTCTTTCCTTTCTTTCTACAAAAACCTTATCGGTTCCACTAAACCTCGTTCAATTTCCCTTGATTGGCAGCATCTCTATGGTTCCCCAACTATAGATCTTTCCTCGCTTGAGGCTCCCTTCTCTATGGAGGAGATCAAGTCAGCTGTCTTCGCTTTAAAAAACGATTCAGCGCCCGGACCGGACGGTTTCCCGGCTTTCTTCTTTCAAAAATTCTGGCCCTGGCTCAAAGCTGACCTTTTTGACCTTTTTCAAGACTTGCATCAGGGATCCTTTTCCTTCGATCGCATCAATTATGCCCACATTGTTCTTATCCCTAAGTTGGCAGGAGCCAATTCGGTGTCTGATTTTAGACCCATTATCCTTATCAATACTTCTTTCAAAATCATCATGAAAGTTCTTACGGTCAGGCTCAGTGCTTTCATCCTGCCTCTGATTGACCCTGCCCAATCCGGCTTTATTAAGGATTGTTTTATTCTTGACAGCGTAGCCGCCGCTCAAGAGATTATCTCGCTAAGTAATCATCACAAATTAGAGGGGATTCTTCTTAAGCTAGACTTTCAAAAAGCTTACGATAATGATAATTGAGATTTTCTTTTTGACATCTTGCTTCATCGGGGATTCGGTCCGAAATGGATCGGATGGATTAAATCCAGTTTGAACGCAAGTTCTTCTTCTATTCTTATCAATGGTTCGGAGGGCCATAAATTTAAAATCAGGCATGGTCTCCACCAAGGAGACCCTCTTTCTTCCCTTCTCTTCGCTCTGGTAGCGGACGTTTTCAGCAGGTTGCTTCGCAACGCTCGCTCTGTTCACGCTATTGAGGGTGTTGGTCGCTCCCAGCATTTTGATGGGATCCTCAATTTACAATACGCTGATGATACCATTATTTTCTCCTCCCCGGAGCGTACTTCATTGCGCAACCTTAAACTTCTGTTGTATTGTTTTGAACAGGCTTCCGGGCTGGCCATTAATTTCAACAAGTCCTCAGTTTATTGACTTGGTGGTAATGATAATCGTCATAGCGAGATCGCTCATTTTTTTAATTGCCGTATAGCTTCCTTCCCTATTTCGTATCTTGGAATTCCCCTAGATGGGGCAAACTCCACAGATCTGACTGGTTCCCCATCATCGATAAAATTGAGTCCAGGCTGAATGTCTGGACTGGCAAGTTTCTCTCCCGAGGAGGTAGATTAATTCTTCTCAATTCAGTTCTTTCTACTATGCCTCTCTACTTGATGTCATTCTATTATCTTCCATCTTGGGTCCTCAAAAGAATCGATCAAATTCGTAGCAACTTCTTTTGGTCGGGCGATGCTCTTTATAAACAGGGTTCGCATCAGTGCAATTGGAACATCGTCTGTTCCTCCAAAGCCAATGGGGGTCTAAGTGTCTTGAACCTTCGAGATCATAACCTAGCCCTCTTAGGTAAATGGCTGTGGAGATTCCATAAGTTTCCTCATCTTTCGTGGGTTCAATGCATTAGAGAGTTTTATTTTGGCTCCACCCCTTGGTGGCAGTTTAATTCTCCCATCCATCGTTCTGCTTCCCCCTTCTGGAAAGGCGTCTGGAAAGTTTCCCCTGCCTTCCAGTCCAGCATTATTAGACTTTGTGCTGACGGATCAAGAACCAAACTTTGGACCGATCTTTGGTTAGGCAACATCTCCATTGCCTCGGCTTATCCCGCTCTCTTCAGTCTTGCTGCTTTTCCAGAGGCTTCTGTGAAGGAATCGTTTGTCTGGGTTAATGCTACCAGGTTTTGGTGTATCCCTTTTGTTTCCCCATTACCTCCCCATCTTGTTTTAGATCTGCAACAGTTGGTTGTGTCTCTCTATCTCTTCGAGTGGAAATCTTCGGAGGACATAGCTTGGCGATGGAATGCCTCTGGTATTTTCACGGTTAACTCTTTCTACAAGTTCCTCAATTTCCGAAGTATCGTTTCCCCTACTGCAGATTTCATCTGGAAATCCTGCGCTCCCCTTAAAGTTAAAATTAACTCTTGGTTGGCCATCAACAACAAGCTTCTCACGGTCCAGGTTCTGAACAAAAGAAACTTAGCGTGGGGTCAGCCCTGCCCGCTCTGTTTGGCAGCCTCCGAAAATGTGGATCACCTTTTCATTGGTTGCTCGTTCATTCGTCCTCTTTGGAAATTAGTATCTCTAGCGTGGGCCACTCCAGCTCTCCCTCCTAACCTTCTCTCATGCTGGAAGTCACCCTCGTGCCTTCCCCTTTATAGTAAAGGTTGGTATCTTTCTGTCCGCATCATCATCTGGATTACCTGGATGGAAAGAAACCGCCGGATTTTCACTCATAAGGCTTCCTGTATTTCCTCCCTCATAGAGGATCTGTTATTTCTTTTTAAATTTTGGACTTCTTTGCTTAAAGAAGATAAGCGTCAAGTTTATCACTACCACCGTTTAGATGAATCCCTTAATGTTCTTTCTAGCCTCAACGCACTTTAACTTTCTCTTTCTATTTTCCCTGTATTGTTTTCTTATTATTTCTCTGTTCAATCTTTTCCCTTAACTTTGCTTTATTTTTTATGAGTTGTGTTTTTTGTCGCTCACACTTTCGTTTCTGTTTTTCTGCGACTCTTGCAAGAGTGAGTGATTAGCTTTTGCTGTGCCTATGGGTTCTTCCTCTACCTTTTGATTTTGGCTGTACTCGTTTGAGTCTCTGGCTCAGGTTCTTTTGGTGACGCCTGGTGTTGGTCGGATTTCCTCTATGTTGCTGACCTCTGTTTATTAAGCAACTCCTTATCCATGTTTCTTTTATTTCCGTTGCTTGTTTTCCTTTAGGCTGACGTTAGTATGGCACGCTATGTTTCTAAGGTTTTTGTCTGCCTGTGTTTTCAAGTTAGGTGGGTGAGCGCGAGGATGTATTGTTGTTGCGTTCTAACTCCTTGACTTGTTAACATTAATGGGTTTAACTACCTTACTACTTTGGTTTATTTCTAACCTGTTTTCATTTTGTTTGTTCTTTGGAGTAGGGTTCTACCCTCCATTGTGTGTTCTGCTCTCTTTGTTGCTGAGATTTTAATGGTGCTTATGTTTTGTTTATCTGATCTACTCTTTTGTTTAGCTTGCTTTAGTATTTTGATGCCTTTTTAGGCTTTTGAGCTTTGAGTTGCTCTTCTGGCTCCTATGCTTTTAGGCTTCTGTACCTTGAGTTGTGTTTCAGCTTGTTCGACATGCTGACTGTCATTTTGAGCTGAACTTGGCTCCCTGTTCTTTTTGTGGCGCTTTGTGGTCTGCTGCATTGTAGCGCCCCGACCTTTTTTCGCTCTGAGTTAGCCGAGCTTTGGGTCTTCTTCCTACGGTGCATCGCCCTTCATCCACACTATTTGAATCTGCCATGCTCAATTTGCTCCACCCTTTGTGCCCTTTTGCTGATTCCAGGCTGCCATAACTTCTTCAGCTGCATCCTTGCCCTCCGTTCAGGTGTCTCTGGCGTTGCTTCAGAGTGTTTGTGCTTGCATTCCCCGACCAACCAAGCTTCATTGTCGTTTGCTCTCTTGTTTCTGTCTGTGTTGTATCTCTTTTCCAGCATTTATCTTATTGTCTTATTTGCTAGTCGTTATTGTTAAACTGTTGCTTTAGTTTTACTTCTTGTAAAACCTTCCATGTTTTGTACCATTACTATTTTGTGCTATATATTTTTTGATCGGGCTGGAGTCGGTTGACTCTATCCGCTTACATCAAAAAAAAACTTACTGACATTATACAACATTCTTCCCAAACATTTAATATTAAAAAACAAAATAAGGTACCCACGATACTTGCATTACAGATGTACTCTGGATACGAATCTTCACTTACTGTATTATATCAAAACCCAATGATGGTGCACAATACACTAAGCTTTCAAATTGAGGACCCTATGTGAAATTACCGAATAACACACATACACACATATATATGTTCTAAAGAGCTCGATATTTAAAATTTTGCACTTTAATGACCATATGCACTTATAGTCTCTTAAATGCTTCATAGAAAAACCTACAACCTCACAGATGATGGCCTCACTCATCTCTACTATTATAACTAGTGTATCCTTGTACAATATTGTACGAAGTTATATAATATAATATAATTTAATATAATATAATGTATAGTATAACACGTGCAATACTGCACATAATTTTTAAAATTAATAAGAAAATAATAAAAAAAATTTAAAAAATTTATCTAATAACATCTATATAATAATGAAGATTCCAATTTCAATATAGATGGAGTAAAAGTGGGGAGTAATCTCCTACATTTGCCCACCTTTTTTATTTTAAATAGAAAAAATGAGAAAAATCCTAGATAAAAGTGGATTAGCATAATATATTGTATAGATTCCAAAATTTTAATTATTTTTCAGAATTTCTAATTAAGTTTCCGTATTTAATAATATTTTTTGCAATTTTTATTTAATTTCCTAATTTAAATCATTTTTTGTGATTTTTTTATTGGTTTATCGAGCTGGCACGATTTTTGGAGCGATCTGGATCACCCATCAAGCCTGTGTTAAGGTGCTAGGATGATGTGGTGATGTGGCGCGACCTAGGACGTTGATCACGTGATGGGCTCCCCCGCTGAGTGAATTGCACAAGCGCGATTGGGTGGCGATGTGACGCGAACGGAAGCCTCGATTACGCACGTCTTCGGGCATCTGGACGATCGGACGGTCAAAAAGTGAGCGGCGGTGGTGGCTAGGTGTGTGCACGTGAAGGTATGTGTGAACTACTACTTTTGCTCTTATTTCTCTATTTCAAAATGGAGAAAGGAGAGAGGAGTACATTCTCTCTCCTATTAGCATAATATATAGATAGAATGGGAGAGTTGGAGTTTGTAATCAAACAAATCCTAACTATGTACCCAAACAAACCAATGTAATATATGTCCAAACTAAATCCAACAAAGATTAACGTGCACCGCACGTGTAACCCAAATCAAAATATTCAAACGCACACTCCGCGTCTATACATCTCCCTCATTACTTCTCTCCCACTCTCTTACACCACCGACACCGTCGCCATTGCAGGGTTTGTTATGAATGAATTGGAAATAAAGTTGCAAAAATGACACATCTATTTATGACGTATTAGGGTTTTTTCAATGGGTTTGGAAACCAAATTAGGGGGTTTTTAGAGGTTTTTTCAAAGGTGTTGATTGTTCCTTAACAGTGATTGTTCATTATTATTATAGATCTTCCCATATCCTGGTTATTGTGCAACTTTCTAAGTGCAAATTTTTTTGGGCTATTTTCAATCATAAGTAGTTTGTTGTTTCAAAGTTGAGTAAACATGCATGTGAAAGTATTCAATCTTACCATTTATACACAAAGTTCATACACCAAATTAGAGTTTTTGAAAGGTGTTAATTAGGGCTATAAAATGAACAGGATGGTACGTCGTCCGTTCGAATCCAGCTCGAGAAATAGCCCGACCGTGGACCGTCCGAACTATTATACAAACCGAACTTGAACAAATTATTAGGTCCGATGCTTTACCGAGTCCGTTCTGAGTCCGGTCCGTCCGAACAAACATAACATTCTGCTTTTATGACGAACCGAGCCAGGACTATAAAAATTTTGTCCGACCTGGACCGAGCCGCACTAAGCCCGTCTGAGTAGAATTTCGGTCCAAGCTTGAACATATATGGCTGTCTGGTCCAATCCGGTCCGATTACAACCCTAGTGTTAATTGATCTATATATGTACCTACTTCCCCCCTATACACTAATCAATATACTTTTCCAATCTTTGACAAAAACTTGGAAGATGTTTCATTTTCCCCCTCCTTTTTTCATCCCGAATAAATACTAATAGCATGAAAGATTATTACCTCAGTTGTAGTATAGATTCATGCATAAAAAGCTATTCTAAGTGCAGGTTCCCTGTTAAATTTTCTATCTGTAAATTGATTTAAGAATGAGTTTTAATTTCATTTCTTTATATGATTTAATTGCATGTTCATTACTGTTGTATTTACGTTAAAATTTTTAAATTTTTGTTAGATAAGTAGCATTATAATTTTTAGCGGAGATTGAACCTCATACATTGGTGTTAGACTATTAGCTATCTTTGTTAGTTAGCTACTGACAAATGCCTGAATATATGTTGTGGAAGTCTTACAATTCTTCGAAAATATGCTTCATATGAAGGCTTCACTACAAATTACAAAACTGTTTTGCACAGATTTATTTACAAATTAGTATTTTATGTGTTTTTTGGAATTCTCGTGTGGCTTTATGGAAAGCAATATTTCCTACAGAGAGTAACATCCTATATTTGGATTGTGCTTTCAAGCCATCAATTAATTGGGGATTCACAGACAATTCGAACTGTTCATGTAATTAAAGTACTACTATTTCTCATTGAAGTTAATTTATGTTTGCCTATGATTTTTATAGATAACATTTAAGTTCACGTTGTTTCCATCAAGGGAAATAGATAGTCTATATCCAGCGAATAATAAACAGGGCAATGATGTAGAATTAATAAACGAAAGAGAATTACAATATCAACAAAAAATTCCTGAACATAGGGAGAGACTTAGACAATATCAGAAAACTACATCGCAATTGGAGGAGGTTAAACAGAGACAACGTCAATATGCGAGAAATTGACAATCGCTGATGTCTGACGATCAACTAGCTGAAGAAAGAGAAAGATGTATGTAATATCAGAGAAATTGACGCCCTAATATGAATGCAAATAATCAACAGGGCAATGACAAAGAAATAATAGACAAAAGAGAATTACAGTATCAACAAGAAATTGAAGCACCAACTGAAATACCTTAACTTTCAGAAGCTCAACAACTTGCTGAACGTAGGGAGAGACTTAGACAATACCACAAAAATAAAAGAGCTAATATGACTACATTGCAATTGGAGGAGCATAGATAGAGACAACCCCAATATACGGGAAATCGACAATTGATGATGTCTGAAGATTAATGACCTGAAGAAAAAGAGATACGTAGGCAGTATCCAAGAAATCAACACTCTAATATGATTGAACTTATTATTTTATACCTTTAATTATATTCCTTATCACTACTGATTTTTCTTCTTATTAATTCCGTGATCTTTCTTAAATTTAACATATGAACAACTGGAGAAAATCAAGTGGCAAGAAAATTTCGAACTATTCTGATACACCAAAATTCTGCAAGAAACCATATGGACAGATCTCACTGTCATCAATTTCATCTACGACCTATAAGAAGGTACCTACATTATAGGGAGAAACTAATTTTCCCGGAATCCGATGATTTGTGTTGTCAAACAGGTAAAGTACAATTGCCGAGAATATCAAATTTTCCTCAATTGATAAGCTTTTATCTTGATTAGTCTTAAGAAAGAAGAACATTTAGGCAATATATATGTACTTACAACCATGTATTTGCATTTCCATCAGAGTGAACCTTGATGATAGATTTTCTAATAGTAGAATGGGTGTTTACACTTTTTGTGCTCAGGGTGCCATATACCATAAGATTGATAGTCTTGTTCTAATAATAATACTATGCCTCGATATATGCAACTGTAAATATATGATACCAAGCATGAACTCTATAATAGATTAATGGAAAGTGACTTGGTGAGTAGGCAAGTTGTGGAAAAGCTTCAACAAATTCTCATACACATAATCTATATATCCATAATTTGTGGTGTCTTTCAAGATGCTCTTATCTCGACAATGGCAATCTAATACTTAAGGAAAGAATGGATCATGAAGGAAAATATCATTTACCAACTTCTTCACAGGTTGTTGCAATGTGGATTCTTGAGGATAATCCCTATATTTTCATGAATGAAAAATTGTTGTGAAAACTTATTCCAACGAACTTCACAATGTTCCAGAAACTGCTGGGTATTATGATCATTTCCAGTTCCTCTTTTATTACTTTATGTAAGTCATGGTTGGGAAACCCACATTCATTATGACGGACGCAAAGTATCATATAGAGAATATTATGTTATTTGTATTTTATTTTCATTCTTAATCATTTAGCAATTTATCTATCATTAATGCTCTAATTTATCGAGTTCCAAGATTCCTGAAGATGACTCATTAGTTTTCCTTCTTGGTGGGCAATTACTACAACAATACTTAGTATATAACTATGTTAAAGTTGCCACACAAAGTCAATGTTGGGTTCGTGATCATCAACATGAAATACGAAGAGGAACTTCACCCCTGAGGAGTTAAGAAAAGAAAGAGTTTCACCTCCAAAAATATATGCAGATGAGCTTAGCTACTGAGGGGCTTAGAAGAGGAAATTCTCCCCGAGAAGCTTCGAAGAGGCGCTTCTCCCCCAAAGGGCTAAGAATAGGAGCTTCATTCTCGTGGGGATAAGTGCCTATACTGGAAGGTTGAAAAGAATTTCTCAAGTGCTTTTGTCTTGACTCTTGCCTTCTTTGTGTTGCCACCTACTATGTTGAGTCAGGGACTTTGGGGGAGCAAATCTAAGGAGCAGTTTGGACTCCAAGTTTGTGACATGGAATTGGTGAGTTTTGGGATTAAGCTCTAGGGAAGAGCTAGACTTTGAACTCACACTAGGCTATAGGGAAGAGCCGTTTGGAATGTGAGTTTATGAAGCATCTCTAGGGATAAGTTTGAAATTTGAGCTTGTTGCTTGGAGTTGGCGAGATTTGTGAGTAGTTTTAGGGAAGAGCTGGACTCCTTCATGCTGTAGGAATCGGATGAGTTGATATAGTAGCTTGGGCAGGGAGCTGAGCACAAAACTTATTGTATGGAGTCGATGAAGAAGTTCGAGCGAGAAGCAGAGCACCGAACTCATTGTATTGAGCTGTTGGAGGAGCTCGAGCGATCGGAGCATGGGACTCATTGCTTGGAGTCAATGATTTTTTTGCATAGCTCGTAGGAGGAGACGAGCACCAAACTCGTTTACCTTGAGTTAATGAGTTGTTGGTGTTTGAGTCTTCTTAACATTTTATCAAAATCTTTAGTGTTTGCTAACATTGTGGTAGCTCCATCCTTCTCCTTTTTAATAGATTATTGTATATACCAGGGGAGGCCCTCGGGATGCCAAGCACGCTCTTCCTTGCAACAGGTTGTGCGTGACAGAGTTGGAGCTAGCCCGTTTAAAGGCAATGTTTGTTGGAAAAGACTTGGAGCTCGCTTGTCTACAGAAGGCTCATCTTGATGGTTCGAGACGTCCTTTTGTGTCAGGGCAAATGATTCTAGGAGAACGGATTACTGGTGAAGAGAACCAACTTAGGGTGTTAATGGTTGATAAGGATTTGCAAATCTATCACTTGGAGATGATGCTTGCAGGGTTGCGCACGCGATTTTCCCTTCACCCCAATGGTACTGGTCCAAGAGTAACGGTCAGAATAGAAACCTCGGATGCTCGAGTGGCTCGAAGTATACCTGTGGATGCCCAAAGTGAGTAAGAACCTCCAGCATGACTTCTAGCAAGAAGGTAGGAGCGCTCGTGGTTGTGAGGCGAGGACTCGATCTGTGGGGTTGGAACCCCTCTTGGGCAGCTAGAGCGACCGAGGAGGTTTTTCAACGGTGAAGTGTCTCAAGCAAAATACATCTCTGAACCGAAGTATTCCTTTTTCTCGCCGTCGTGAGTGAACAGATTGGACATACCCAATGTATTTTGCTTTTAGATTTATGCTCAGAAGAAGGGTCTGTTCGTGTACTCCCTACCTCATAGTAGGAATTTGACATGACACCAAGGTCATCCAAGTGTATTTGTCTTGACTTTTTACTTCTTTGTATGCTGACTCATTGTTTGGAGCAAGTCGTGGGGGTAGCCCAATGGTACAGCTATGCTTCGTGTTTGTTTGTTGACAAATTAACAAGTTTCAAGAGTGGTTCGAATGGTTTCTTCGAGCCCCGAACTCGCAAGCTTGCAAGTTGTGCGGGAGATTTCGAGCCATAATTGTGAACTCCGAACCTATTTTCAACGTTTTTAACAAGTTACACGAGCAATTTAGAATGACGAGCCCTGCTCCAGGTTTCCTTGCTGGCAAGCTGCTAAATCAGCACTGAGCAAAGTGTTGGACTCCAAACTTTTTATTCAAAAATTTCAACAAGTTTTCAGAGCAATTACGAATGATAAACCCTGCTCCGAGCTTGCTTGCTTGCAAGTTGCTAATGCAGCATCGAGCCAAGGGCTGAACTCCAAAGTTATTGTTCATGGGGTTAACGAGTTGCAGGACAAATTCTGAATAGTGAGCCATGCTCTGCATTTGCTTGTTTCCAAACGACTAAAGTAGCATCGCAGCAAGTGTTGGAATCCAAACTCGTTATTTGAGCCTAGCAAGTTATGGAAGCAGCCCTTAAGGACAAGCTGGACTATGAACTTGCTAGTTGTAGATGTGACTCAGGAGGAGAGCTATGAAGGTAGTACAAATGTTTTACGTAGAAAAATGCAATGCTTTATTGAAAGAAAAAAAATAAGTGGCTCCCTTGATGGTGGCTAGCCATTACATACTTTGGTCATTTTGTAAGTATCGCCCTTATTGGAATTAAAAATCTGCTTCTAGTGGAAGATATTAGGTACCCTCGTGGAACTTCCTTAAATGCACTTTTGATGGCTCATTGCCCCCCAGGTCTTCAAGTTGTTTTCGGACTTGGCGGGAGAGAACTTGGTTCGTCTGGAAGCACTTGGTCTGATCTTTTTTAGAAAAAGGGATCTCTTCTATATCAATCATGGGTTCAACTGACTACTTCCTTGGGGGAGTTCTAATCCCTCGAGTGAGAGGACCGAGCCCCCCATTGTACTAGCGTAGCACATCTGATTCTTCTCTTGGCTCCCTTTGGCTTCTTGTACCCCTGCTGGCATAGGGAACTTCATTTTCATATTGAAAGCAGAGTGTACAACATAAAGTGCTGCTAGGTTGGGTCGGCCGAAGATGACGTTGTAAGTGGCCCCGTTGACGACCATGAAATCCATTGGCTCGGTTCGAGTAGTTGGGGGCATTTCTAGCAGTCACATAAAGGGTGAATATTCCTTCGACTGGGACTGAGACCCCAGAGAACTTGTGGAGAGTGTACCCAGTGGGCTTTAGACAGACCCGAGAGAGCTCAAGCCTTCGAAGGTCTCCATGAAGAGGATGTTGACAGAGTTGTCATTGTCCACTAGGATGCGACATACCTAGTGATTGGCCATGTAGAAACTGATTACGAGTGAGTCACAGTTGGGCATTCAAACACCCTCTAGATATTTATTTGAGAATGTCACCAGAACCCCCATACTCTTGGTTAGGGGGAAGTTATGCACTCAATTTACCTTTCACACAAACGCATTCCGGGTGGAGTTTGATTCTCCTCTCATGAGTCTGCCCTCTGTTATGAGAAACTCAAAATTTCTTTCATCGTGCTTGTTAGCTTCTCGAGTTGGAGGAGGATCGGCCCTGTCCTTATCAACGAACTTGGATAAGTGTCCTCGCTGGATAACTTCTTCGATCTCTTCTTTGAGAGTTCGACAATCATCTGTATCGTGGCCATGATTTCTGTGAAAATGACACCACTTATCTTTATTCATTCTGTCACGCCCCACTTCCCAAAAAGAGAATACGGAATACGGATACGTGACTAAATCCAGCGAATGATTGTCATCATCCATAAGTTGTCAGGATCTTTACAACAAGCACAAGAATAATAAAGAGATAACAAGGATAAACCAACCACCATGCATAACTGAATCAATATACTAACAGAAATTTACTAGAAACAAAATTTAATAATCTCAAATAAACCATATTTGAACAAGTCAATAATCCTGGGTCACATTTCCCAATACAAAATAATCCAAGTAACCAAGTACAATTATTCAAGATAAGCAACAAGAAATAAATAGATATAGCAAAAATCTCCAGCTAACTAGAATCTCAGATCACCTACTCCATCGGCAGCTGATCACCATAATCTGCAATTTAATAAATTGCGGGAGGAGAAAAAAAAACTTCCATCAATGCAAGTTATGGGCCGCTTGTAGTGCAGGCACAAGTACATGGGAAAGATAAACAAATAGCGTGGAATAGACATGATAGAAAAATAGAACAACTAGCATGAATCATGAAATAGAATCAAGTAATATAATGTGCTACCAGGGTACGGGTAACATGTATCAGGTGTCAAGTGTCGTGTAGATAGGTAAACAGATAAAAGATGTCAAGTGTCAGATGGTATGCAGAAAGATATACAGATAACAGATACAGGTAAACAAGTAACAGATGTCATGTTATGTCAAGTCTTGTATTTATTACTATCTAGGTAGCACTTCATGCATCCCACTACATTCAAATAAGTTACGTTTAGACTTCGTAGGGGACTGTACAGGGCCGTATACTCAGGTATCTGACAGACATATATCAGATGCAGATCCAGACAGAAAGATAGAACCTACGGGAGTGTTCAGTCAGGTACTCAGACAGACAGAGTCGTGTATCATGTAGTCAGGAACACATAGCAGATAATCCTGTGGGAAACACGGGCCTTCTTCTAAGTACACATTTTAATATTATCCACTACTAGATCTTTCCCTTAACCCCGGCTTGGTTATTTTGTTATTATTATCAGACAGGCATGTATGTGTCACAAACAGGGAAAGAATAACATGCTATAAATAGGTAACATGTTCAGGTTGAAAGATAAATATGTACAGGTGAAAGACAACTCAAAAAAGGATAGAACAACAAAAATTCTAGTTCAGGACAACAAGACAATACTGCACTAAATCTGGAACTCCCATTTATGCAAATGTGCAAACCTAGATCCATCATAAAATTTGAAAAATAGACTCTCGGACGAATCTAGAAAATATATATAATTCATATGGTAATTCACAACAATAGGCCTCAAAACAGAATTGTATCCAGAAAACATGTTTAGCAAGAAATCAGAAGTTTGTGTTCATGAACAGGAAAACAGTATAAAAACTCACTGACTAAATCCACGAAAAATCTAAGGTATTCCATAGTATATTTAGTAACAGAAAATAAAGTTTCATAATTTTCCAACATAGATAGAATAGTTAAGTATAATCCGAAAGCAGCAAGATACAGTAGTTTTGTAAATGTGCATTCATAAACACAGCAGTACTAAAATAGCAATATCTCACAAAATATAAATCGAAATCCAGATCCGTCAAAAGGGTGATAAAATAGATACAGTAGGCCATATTTCATATTCAGAAAGTTTTTATAGAAAGCAAATATTATCAGGTTGAAATTAGGTTTCTTTACTGAACAACAAGGAAATTCTATAAGTATAGTAGTTGTTTGCAAGTATATAATAGTTTATAAAATTCATCAATTAAATCCAACAAAATTAGGGGTTAATCCCAATCAAGTCTAGTTGTAACCAACAAAACATGGGATCAAAATATTATTTTTAGCACTAGTAGAAAAGTAAATAACCATATAAAATTCGTATAAAACTGGATGTGGAAGTTTAAACATATTTGTAGTAAAATACTCATAAATTGTAACTCACAAATAGAAACTGAGATCTATCAAAAAATCTGGAAAGCAGACAAAATTCTCTATAATTCATATTCACAAATAATTTTTATATACTGACCTTAATAGGGTCTAAAATACTGAACAAAACGGGGTACATCAAAAACTGAAAATCTCCTTTATGCATAAAATCAACATAGATAATATGAAACTCATCCAAATCGTCTCCAAACGTGAAATAGGGTATACTAGATGTCCAAGCAACATGGTATAGGGTATTTTACAAGTCTACAACGAGTATACAATAACTAACACAACCAAGCATACGATATCATACGAACAACAAGTATGTAAACAAGAGGAAGTGGTCATCCCTAAGTTATTTCATGTCCTGTGTGAAATGAGATAACTACAGGCGGGGCAACACAATAGAGACAAAATATAACATGGGTTTTGCATAAGAATTGTCTCTAGAACACAACTACATTACAGGCGGTATTTAGTACTTGTATTTACAACAGAAATTAATACAAGTTATTTGCCTTATAGCCAATAACGAGAATGATGATGAAAGACAATAACGGGAATGGATTCTTGGACACGAACTTAGTGAATGAACAACGAACCACGAACCACCAACGAACACACGATCACACGCGCACAATACCCATGTACTCACCAGATCACACACGCACACCAAGAGAGAGAGAGAGAGAGAGAGATGAACGGTGCACGAGGAACAAACGGCACAACGGCGCGGGCGGCACAGTGCTGCTATTGCTGTTATTGTCTGCCGTCGAAGGGGGAGACAGCCCCCGGGGGCGGGCTGCACCTCTGCTGGCATCGCTCAATAGGAAGGAGGAGAACGACACAGGGTGGCTACTGGTGTCGGGGGATAGCAAGAGGAGGAGGAGCTCCGGCTGTCGCTGCGTCTGCACTGTGGTCGGTGCAGGGAGGCTGGGAGAGGGAAGGCGCAACTAGGAGAGGGGGCACCGGGGGAAAGGAAGAGAGAGCAGGAGCAAGGGCTCGAGTAAGGTTTTTGAAGAGGATGCGAGGTCGGGGACGATGGGAGAGCGGCTGATGAATGGGTTAGAAAATATACGAGGGGGGTGTGTACATATATAGTGTAGTTAGGTTTTAGGGTTAGGGTTTATGACGGCTGAGGGGGGTAAACGGGTGTTGGATTTGGGTTGTAATGGGTAGGAGATGTTTAACGGGTTGGGAGAAAAATATATAATGGGTATGGTTTCAATTAGGGTAAAATAGATATAATGGATCCAAAAAGAAGAAATTAAAAAGTGGGTTATGGGGTTTTAAATAGGATTCATCTAGGGTTTGAAAATAGATCCAATAGAATTTATAAAATAACCAAATAAAAATATGATTATAATAAAATGCAATTTGCATTACAATATAGAATTTATTTGAAATAATCACAAATACAATTAGTGCCTAGAAATGGATTTTTAATAATCAGTCAAAATTAATAATAATAATAGCAGTAATAGTAATAATAATAGAAATCAAGGTAATAATAACAATAATAAGATTTGTATAAAAAAAATCATAGAAAATAGTTACAAATAAAATTATTGATCGAAAATAGATTTTAATAGAAGATCCCACAATACGAAAGAATTTGAATGCGGAAAACTAATTTACAAAAATTTGAAATATCGAAAATACACAGAAAATACGTATTTGCGAAATAGGGATTACAAATTGTAACCCCCATTTCCACAGATACGTATTTTATGAGTATTTTCTGTATATCGATATTTATAAACTCGTTATTTGTTAAATTCGTTTTGAATTTCACGCTAAAAGCATTTTCTAAACAATAGTTATAATTATTTCGAATAAATTTTCTCGCTATTTCTACTTGATCAACTACTCACATTTTAACTCTTACTGTTTCAACTATTGCAACAAATTCCTTTTTTGATATATGTTATTATTGTGACAATTGCTATTGTTGTTGTCAGTATTATTTATTGTTAGTACTATTGTTTTTATTATTTTTACTATTGTTATTGCCACTACTATTATTGATAGTATATATATTCTTATTGTTATTATGATTATTTATTATTATTATTGATTATTAAAACGAATCCCTTCTTATTTAATAATGGTTTTTTTGATTGTTTCAAATAATTTATGTAATTCAAATTATATCAGATATCTTATTTCTTGTATTCAGATTTGTATTGATCAATTATATTCATGTACAATGTATTCTTATTTTTTGGGTCTATACCCAAATACCCAATAACCCCTTATCTCACTTTTTACCCTATATCCTATCTTTTTCCTATAAATACTCTAATCTAATTTACTAAACCCTAATCCTATTTTCTTTAATCCCCTAGCCGTCATTAACCTCCTTAATCCCCCGTTATTGTGCATCCCTACCCCCGACCCCCCTATCTCTCCTTGTTTCCATCTAAACCCCTACTCCCATTGCCATCTCCGACCACCCACCACCTCCATTGTCGTCATCACCGTCCCCTCATCACCTCCAACCTGTCGTCCCTCTGATCATCCCATCGTCTTCGTCATCCACCACCCATACCCATCCCACCGAACCCATTGCTCCATCGCCGAACCCACCATCCTCGCCCATTGCCACCGTGATCCCCCTCCATGCACCCCCTTCATCCTCCGAAACCCCCCCTAGTGTCCTCGTCACCGTCCAAGCCCCATTCACCTCGACGTCATCTCCCCTGTTTCAAGCGAAAACAGAGCCGCTCACCTCGCCGTCGCCCTCATCACTGCCGTCGCATCCCAACCGCAGTGCCGTCATCGTCGTCGACGGCGTTGTCATCACCACCATCCCCCGCACTCTCTCTTTCTCTCTGTCGAAGTGAGGAAGAAGAAGGGTAAGGATTGACCGAAGTGGTGTTTGCTGTTTTGGGCATAGGAGATCCTATTTCGCCCTTTGCTGTTGTGCTGTTTTGGATTTGCACGTGATTCGCACGTGTTCTTTTGGATCGTCACGCGGGATTCCAATCCCGTTATTCTATATTATTCAAATCTGCAATTTAACAGGCAAGTCTCTTCTTGAACTAGTATTTTATTTTGTTCAAGATCCCTTTGATCTCTGCAAGTAGATCCCGTCCTTTTCTTATCATGATGTATTTGACAATTCTGTTAAGTATATCGAGGGTTTACACGAGCTAACCCGACATACTCTTAACATCGTGCCGCTCTCTTTGATCTAAAAATCTAGTCCCTATTGTTTCATGCATATGCACATTTATATGAAAACAACTAGACCCATGCATAGGATTGTTTGATGGATTGGATATGTTAAATTGAATGTGTTGGATTGAATTTGACTGATGAATTAATACCATGCCAGCAAAATTGTATCTTAAACATAGAAATATGCATGTTGACACCTAGGATCACTTTACTTACCAATTTGCATGAAATAGATGGTTGCATGATTTATTTATTGCCCCTTTCATGTTAAAACAGATTCTGGACTGATAGTTGTCTTTTTTTGAATCGGATTTTCGGCCATGTTATTGTCATAATTTGAAATAACTTTCTGAATATGAAATTTAGCCTCTGATGTCTAGTTTACTACCCTTTTTGCAAATTTGAATTCCGATGTGTCATCTGTTAGATATCATCATTTTAGTACAGCTGTGTCTGAAATTTCAGATTAACAAATGCATGTGTATCATGCTGTCCTATAATTTATTTGACCATGTTAACAGTAAAATAAAAATCTAAAATAAATTAGGCTAAACCTATACATGTGTAGGAATGACCCAAAAATTTATAGATTTATTTGATGAGTTTTCTGACTTGAAATAAATAGGTGAACACAACTGATAACATGTTTCCTGAAAATAAAATCTGAAAAGAATAGAGTTTTCACCCTAGCTTCTGTGTCTTTTATAAGACGAACCGTGTGGAAGTCTACTTTGTAAACCTTCTGATGGATTCAAATTTTCTTTTCTGTAGTAGCAGTAATCCATGTTTTAGTACAACAAGGTCATGCTATCCTGATTGTGTGAATTGTGCTTATTTAATGTGTTTGCTTCATGATTTGTCTGTAACGAGTAGAATTAGTCACACTTAGTATCATACAACATTGACACCTTCTTGCATGCTCACATAGGATGAAAATAAACTATTAACAAGCTGGGGTACTATGGGTAGATTTGGTAGTGAACGATCAGAAACTGTACTCGGCAAGACCATATCATTATATTGTATTGTCATTGGAAGGAGGTGAAATATTGATTGGAAGAAGTATTGATTGCAAATTATTGATTGTTAATTATTGATCATAAAATTATCGTTATCAACGCTGAGTACACAATCCGTGAATTCACCATTAGTCTAAAATGTTCACTGTGTGTTTGCACCGAATTTGTAGTATGGGATGGAGTAGTACGTGCACTAGATAGGCTAATAAAATGATTAATAACCTGCATACTTGATCCTGTATTGAACATGACTTGACATCATTCATTACATGTGTGATTATTGTAAACCTTTGATATTATTGCCTGCTCTTTGCTTTGTTCTTTAACTTTGATCCTGTCCCTTTTCTTTGATATTCATGTTTCCTTTATCCTCTGTTTTTCTCTACTTGCTGTCCACGACTTACTCTAGAGGACACTCTTTTCTCTCTTTTTAGATCAAGAGTTTACAGGTACCGAAGGAACACTACCAGAAGAAATTGTAAGCAAACTCTCTGAAGATCAAAGTTGGATTTTAGACTACTACAGTTATCTTTTGTTATTTTCTTATTGTATTGCTTTTTATCATACTTTGTATTCCGGAATTTTACGACCCGAAGTTTATTTTATCCCAGATATTGGATTATTATTTGGTGAATTTATTTCATGATTATTTTGGAGTTTATTCATTGTTTATGTGGTTACATTTCTCTTGCGTGGTTGTATTCTCTTGTATATTGTTGAGTTAATCTGTTACAGCATCTGGATGAGGTATAATCATTCGGTAGGCCTTCGTTACGTGCTCGTATTCCTATATTTTGGGAAGCGGGGCATGACAGAAATCCTACCCACCTTACAACAAAATTTCGTTCTCGGAATTCGCTTATGGGGTATATAGGACAAGGAAAAAGCAAACTGGGGGGAATAAAAAAACAGAGAATTAAAGAGGAAGGAACAAAGTGATGGCAACACCAGAAATAAGAAAGAAATGGATAACAATGATGTCAAATGGAATGCAAGAAAGTGAGTAAACAGTATCAAAAGGAAAGAATCAACAAAAGGTAACAAAGCAAGATAGAGAGTAGGCAGAACTGGAATCAAAGAGAGAATGAGCAGGGAAGAATTGAATCAAATAATGAATTAATGCATGATGGCAAAATGGAATGCAAGAAGGAAGTAACCGGTATCAAAAATGAAGAAGAAACAACACAAGATAACAAAGCAAAGAGATGAAGAAATAGATAGAGTTGGAATCGAAGAAAGGATGGTCAAGGAAGAGTTAGACCAGCCAATGAGTCAACGGATGAAGACGAGTACAAGGGATGGAAGGAAGCAACAAGGAAATCCTGGGACCTATGGTTTATCGGCCCACCATGCTTCCGCTGCACCACTCTGATCGGGAAGACTCTGCCAATAGCATCCATTAGCTTTAGCAATCTGCTTCGTGGCTCACCATATCCTTGACATGTCCAAACAGCATCTCTCTGGCATGAAATTCGAACTCCTGGCAACTTCAGATTCTGAACACTTCTTGAAATCCTGGGACTCTGCGTGCACATCATGGAGAAAAGACGATACTTCCTCTCCTGGTGATGATCTAAGTTGCTGACAAGCCGAAGTAGAACCAGCGATGCCGACTGACGGACCAAGAAGATTGAAAAGAATGGATGGAACCAAAATCAGAAAGATTTGGGTACGAGAAGAATGAATTCATACCCAAGAAAAAATCAACAAAAGAGGACGACTGAAAAAGACGGAAGAATCAAGGAATCAAGGAATTGAATAAGAAGGGATCAAAATGAATGGAACGAGACATGTATCCAGATCAATGTTGATTATAATTTATTAATGTATGCATGGTCTTTGTATTGTTGAGCCAATCCCATATCGAGCCAAGCTTGTCTAATATATCAGTCAAACTAATACATTAGCCAAACCTGGGCTCTAATACCACTAAAAAACTTGTCACACCCGGCTTCCCAAAAAGAGAATACAGAATACGGATACGTGACTAAGCCCAACAAATAATTTTCATCATCCATAAGCTGTCAGGATCATTACAACAAGCACAAGAATAATCAAGAGATAATAAGGAGAAATCAACAACGCATGCATAACTAAATCAATATACCAATAGGAATTTACTTGAATCAAAATTTAATAATCTCAAATAAACCAGACCTGAACAAATCAATAATCCTGGGTCACATTGCCCAATACAAAATAATCCAAGTAACCAAGTACAATTATTCAAGCTAAGCAACAAGAAATAAATAGATATAGCAAAAATCTCCAGTGAACTAGAATCTTAGATCACCTACTTCATTGGCAGCTGATCACCATAATCTGCAATTTAATAAATTGGGGAAGGAGAAAAAGATAACAAAGCTTCCATCAATGCAAGTTACGGGCTGCTTGTAGGGCAGGCACAAGTATATGGGAAAGATAAACAAATATCATGGAATAGACATGATAGCAAAATAGAACAACTAGCATGAATCATGAAGCAGAATCAAGTAATATAATGTGCTAATAAGGTACATGTAACATGTATCAGGTGTCAAGTATCATGCAGACAGGTACACAGATAACAGATGTCAAGTGTCAGATGATATGCAGACAGATATACAGATAACAGATGTCAAATAACAAATACAGGTAAACAGGTTACAAATGTCATGTTATATCATGTCTTGTATTTATTACTATCTAGGTAGCACATCATGCGTCCCAGGTTTTTACCACATGGTTGGTACATTCAAACAAGTTACGTTTAGATTTCGTAGGGGACTGTATAGGGACGTATACTAAGGTATCCGACAGACAGATATCAGATGCAGATCCAGAAAGATAGATAGAACCTACGGTGTAGCGCCCCGAATTTCTAATATAATAACTTAGAAAATACGTGGCACAATTCCAGCATCAACTTCAATGTAACAGTACAGATAGCCCAAAAACAAAAATAATTTTGTTCCAAACTTTTATCACAAAAATCTTTTTCAAACACAGCGGAATTACAAACACCTTGAATTACATCTTTCTTTTCACAATACTTCTTTTTACACAAATTTACACAAAGCTCTATTACATCACTTTATCTCAAAACTAACTCAAGCCTCCAAGCCTCCAGACTCTAAGCAACAACCTGTAACACATGAGGCTAGAGGTGATCCCTAACCCCCAAAACTAAAGGGGTCAGCCATAAATGGTGTGAGTGACATAAAAACAAACAACATAATTTAATCATAAAACATAAAGTCATCAACATCATGTATTATCCACAATGATAAATGAATGAGGAATAACAAAGATGTAAAGCATGAAAACATCATAGAATAAAAACGACAAGTGCATCTAGTCTAAGTGTCAAGTGTAGGAAAACTGGAAAACTCATGCATAAAACCAAGTCAAGACAACACAAAATCTATATGCAGATTCTCTAATCCATACTTGTCGAAGTCTATGCATCCCATTCTACATAGCTTCGGTGCAAGCCCTTAACGTCTTCACATTATATGGTTCAATCCCCCGCTATGCAACTATTCCTATCACGATGACTACTACGAGATAAAGATAAACTTTGAGAATTAGCCCATGCTTGATAATTCCGAAGATAGATCTCACATCTCAGGTAATTTACCTGGATAATTCCGGAGATCATCCCACATCTAAACATAGACACATCATCACATGAATACCCCATGTGCGTCGCCTCGACTTTGATAATTCCGGAGATCAATCCCACACCGCAAGCAAATCACTTGGATAATTCCGGAGATATATCTCACATCACAGGTAATTTACCTGGATAATTCCGGAGATAAATCCCACATCTCAAGTAAGTTACTTGGATAATTCCGGAGATTAAATCCCACATCTAAAGCCATACTGAGGTGCATAACTCATGTTCCCGTTCATCATATCACCACTAGTGCCTGTCCTTATCATTTGGGTTATTTAATTACTTAAAGAATCTCCTAGAGTTGGTGTATCCTACCTGCCTAAATTTAAAACTGACTAACTGAAATGCCTCACGGGCCTCAATAAAATAACTCAACACCGGTATACTAGGGTCACTCACCTCTAGAGACTCAAACTCAAAAGTCTTAATCAACTTTTCACTAAACAAAATTAGCTCAACTGAATGTCTAAAATCAAATGCTTAACTGAAGACAAAGTATAGACTGAATTATCTGAAAGCCAATCATTCGAAAGAACACTCAAGTTACAAAAATCCATCAGTACCAGTCGACTCATACTGCGGTAAGTCGACTGTCCAGAGGACAATATCCAAGATTTTTAAGAAAATTAACTAAGTCATGTAAGTCGACTTGAGAAGCTACCAATCGACTTACCCGATACAAGTTCCAATAATTTTCACTAAAATATTCTACGTAACATAAGTCGACTTAAAGAGGTCATAGGTCGACTGTCCAGAAAGGACTGAAATAATTTTACAAAATAAGGTCTCAGGACACCAGTCGACTGCATAAGAGTCTAGTCGACTGTCCAGAGGGGATTTCAAAAGAACTGAAGATACAACAGTAAGGTCGTACCAGTCGACTGTCGGCCTACAGTTTTCATAAATTAGGTCTGATTACAAAATCAAAACTGGAGTTTTCTAAAGATTCGTTGTTTATGAAAATAGTTCGTATTCAGGTAAAATGACAAATCTCAACAAATCCTCATTATGGATACATTACTCAAAACATCAAATACCTAAGAACTCAAGTTCTCATGTTCTAAATTACTAATTCTTCCATTAGGGTTACTCAAAACTAAATTTCTTTCACAATTCTTAATCAAAATCTAATTTATAAACTCAATGTCCAGATGTTCAACCATCCGTTCATAACCATACTCAAATCTTAACATACCCTTCAGCAATACAATTATAAATCAAGATCTACTAGTCATTCGGAGATTTCACATACATGGTCCAAACAACAACAACTGTTCACATGAATCATACCACAATATAGGATCCATATCATTCTCAAATCAAAACAACATTGTCACTCGCATACATAGATCAAAACAACAAAATTATTTTATATCACTCACAAAATCATAACAAAACAAAAACAATGTCACTCACATAAATCAAACAACAAAACAAATTTATATCACTCACCTTTGAATTGAAAAGATTCAACGAAAAGCCTTCCTTTTTGCGAGATCCAAAAATTCTCCTCTTGATCACCAAGAAAATAATAATATAATAAATCTGGAGTTGTGCAGCGAATGACGGCTGCACGTCCCCTTTTATACAGGCCGGGATTGAAAAGAATTACTAATCAATAAAACCTAAGAAAATACCAATCATAAAGTTTTGTTCTAAAAGTCTAAAAGAAATGAAAAGATTAAAACTAAATTAAGAAGTGTCACGATTTGAGTCACTAATATCTATTTAAGTAGTTGGGCATTGATTTCCACCTATAGTCAGTAATGCGAAGTTATCCACTACTCTTATTACTCATGTTTGTTCCCTTTAAGGGCATGGTATCTACTCCTTAAAGTACTGTTTCCCTAAGCCAAGAATTAGGCATGGTATCTACTCTAATTCGTTTCTTTCATCAAGTGTTTAGCATGGTATCTACTAAGTTGTACTTGAAGAAAACATAAGATCAGTGGAAACGAACAAACACTCAAGGTTCTAGAAATTGGTATCAGATCTAGATCCCTTAAGTTGATTGAACCAAGAACCCCTAGAGATTCCCTCGTTACAAATATGAACACGAGATACGGGTCGTCTCAATATGCTCACATAACAGATTCAGATCTACAATACACAAACTTATAATCCCAGGTTCGGATCAGTCGACTGGCTGTCACTTCAGTCGACTGCAGTCTACTGGCTGTCACTTCAGTCGACTGCCCTAGGTTTCTGAACTAGTTTGATTACTATAAATCTATTCCAATACTCTCAGATTTAATCAATAAGCAATAAAGTAGCACTTAGAAAAATATAAGCATCACTTGACTACGGTTTCAATCTACCCAACTATTAAATTAGTTGCACATAATACAACCTTTATTGATTAATATAATAGAGTTCATGACTACAATGAAAATAAAGAGAAGAATAGAAGAACACTGATTTGTATGATATTGATCTTGAGCCCAATCAGCAATCGTCTTCCTTCTTTGATGCTAGCTGTTGATGGCCTTTCTTGGTCGGTCCAGCCGTCTTGAGATATTCCGAGCATAGCGCATCCCCTGCATCTTGGTTGGTATTTATAGAACACGGCTAGAGATTTAGGGTTTTTACCCTTTTGCATAAACGCCCTCTTCTTTTATTTATTTCTTTCCTTATCTGATTGGCGATATATATATCTTTCTCTTTTCTTCTTTCTTTCCGTATCTGCTTTGATTTGTATTTGGATTTGGATGAATCTTTAATTATCTTATCTGTTGACTCTGCTGCCGATCAGTCGACTGGTGTTGGATATAAGCCGACTGTGTCGAGACTTCAGTGGGTTCATGATTCATCAGCCCAGTCGACTGTTGTTGGAAGAGTCGACTGTGCCGAGCAGCTTCAGCTTCTCTGTTCAGTCACCTGTTAGCATAATCAGTCGACTGATTTCTTCAGTTCCTTATGTATCATCCTTAAAATCCTGAATTTGCTTCGTTTCGCACTTTTATACTGTTTCCTGTGGAAAAGAGAAAGGAGAGTAAAATACCATATATAGAGCATTTAAATGTCTAATTGCACTAAAGTTATTGCTCTAAAATGTGAATAATATTGTGTTCATCAATTTACACCAAAATTATTTGCACGTGTTTCGCACGTGTAAAAAGATAAATATTTTAGAAAATATTTATTAAATTTCCAGTAAATCATTTTAATTCATTTTCAAATATTAAAATAATATTTGAAAATACGGGGTTCTACATCACTCCCTCCTTAGAAGAGTTCTGTCCTCAGAACTACTACTAATGAGTCCAAACAAACACATCAAGAAGGAATGAAAACTTATGGATAGAAACATAATTTAAAGAAATACAATCACACAAGGGAATGCATTTCAACAAAAGATGTACAACATACAGACGAAACACAATCATGCAAAGAATTCAGAAAATCAAACTTCCGCTGCGCAACTCTGATAACTGCCACCGGAAGCCATGCTGCAACAACTACTGAACTCCTACATTCAACTCTGACCTTCCACATTTGTTCCAAGAATCAATGGCCACTCCCTCCTTAGAAATGACATGACTAAGGATAGCCACCTCAAGACCTTGCCTGAAAACACCTTAAGCTCCACACTAAGGCTAACAAGAATTGGGCGACACAATTGCATGCAAGAAATCAGTATCAAATAAAACTTTTGTTTTTATTCCACTAATCCAAATAAATCTTGTTACATGAAGAAAAATACTCAATCTTCAATTATTCCCCAAATAAAAGTTTTGCTTAATACAGAAGAATAAATTTCAATGTTCTTGTACACACGAGTCACATTCCTGAGTATCCTCATCAGTCAATGCAGACTCTCGCCCCTCTTTAGATCCTTGCCCTTCCAGGCACCATCTTTCTTCAGCTGCGGACAGTTCGGGCGAATATGCCCTTCACGACCACAATGATAGCACACCTTCCGAGGTTCGGTGCATGCTGCTCGATGATGTCCTGTCTCTCCACAATTGAAACAGGTTTGCTTCGCCAACTTCGGACACGTTGACCTGTAATGACCTGCCTCCTTGCAGAAATAACAAGTCACTTTCTGAGTTGCAGGTGCCTCCTGCACTGGATTCCTGAACTTGATTTGCTTCGCTGGGGATTCCTTCCCTTCCTGATCTGATGTTGGCCTCCTCTTGAGAGACTCGTCCTGCTTGATGGAATCAGCATTAATAAACTCTGGTCCAATCCTATGATTCTGATTCTGGTTCTGAATCTGTGCCAAATTAACTGCCATCAGCGCATCCAGAGTCTGATGCACCTTGGCGAATTCAGCCTCAAGGTCAATTCCAGTTCCTCGAGAACTACCAGATCCGTCCTCATTGTTGTCCTCGTTCCTGGGTCTGGATGCAGCCATACTGATCACTACAAAACGAGGGTAAAGTTAGAGCATCACACACACATTTCACATTCACATCCATACCCTATGGCAAAACCATAACCATACCCCAAACCAAAACATCATGTTTCAAACGGAATGAAATATATGCCTAAGCACAAATACAAATGTGAATGAGAAAATACATATGTAGTATAGCAAATTTACATAATGAATATATCATAAAATATACAATAATGTATGAATTAAACAAATGTAAAATGATATGCATAGTAAGTATGTTGAAATATGTGGTACATATATAGAAATTTGTAGGAAGTACATGTAGAAATCAAGAATGTAATGATATAAAATTTAAGTAAGATATAAGTAGTGGGTGCATATAGTACATTCGAAAAGTATGAAGCAACACATTTAATAAGTAGCTTTTAAACAGTGGAAAGAAATTATAACAAAAGCGGTCAACTATAAGTAATAATAAGGGTATCGAATATAAGGTGCAAAAACATAATAAAGATTTAAATGTGCAGAAACATATCATATTTATATGAGTAAAATATTGCAATCAAGTTTAAATGCTCCAAAATAAATAAGACAATAAAAAATAATGGAAAATATAGTATCGAAAAATCCAAGTATATATAATAAAATGAAAGTAAATATGCAAAGCAAAATTTATAGTATAGCAAAACAATAATGAAAGGAAATAAAAGTAGCAACAATAACTTAACGCGTAGTAATTCAAAACTTTAATGTAATATGTAAAAGTAATATCAAAGTATACGAGTAACAAAAATGCACATGAAAGTAAGATAAATAAGACGTCAAGAAAGAAATGGGTAAGAGTCGCAAAATAAAATGAGCTTTTGATATGCTAAAGGATGCACTATTGAATTACAGCAAAAGTTGCCAAATAATAACTTGGACAAAAGAATAAGAAGTAAAAACCAATAGTAAAGTCAAAGAAACAGTTTTAAAAGAAAACAAGATGATTAGTAAAAGTTTAATGTTTCCACTCATGAATAGAAATAATATAAGCTCGGTTGGAGATATAGAAAAAAAAAAGAAATAAATTCGGTTGCTGACAATAAAAGAAACCGAATAAAAGTAAAATAAGTTAATTGCACAAAAGTTATTTAGTAAGCAAACAAATATAAAACAGTAAGAGTGATAGGATACAAGAGTGATCACAAAATTGAGGTGTACAAAATATAGAAGAGAGCATATAATTAAAAGAATCTAACGGAAGATAATTAAATTTTTTAACTAGGAATAAATAAATAAATGAAAATTACTTTGGCGAAGATCATATAATCCAGAAATTATATACAGTGGGTAAGATAGCAAAACATATAGTAGATCATTAGAAATTATATAAGTTGAAAGGGTGATACCTTACATAAATAAATATCAAATACACAAAGCGAACAAAAGATGTCAAAAATAGCTAGTGAGAAAATATTTGCTTTATGCAAAAATAATCAATACACTTGCGATAAAGAGATTTCATTCAAGTCTAAGCATACAAACAGCCTAAATCTCATTACAGGTCTTCATAACCAAACAATCAAATCACACACATCAGATGTCCACCAGGGTACTCACACTTCTAATGTCCACCTAGGTTGTATTTAATGTCCACTTGTGTACTCACACTTCTAATGTCCACACCTAGGTACTCACGCTCTAGTGTCCACACCTAGGTTGGTTTTCATACTATGTCTATTATTGCTATTGAAGCATGCTCTGATACCAAACTGTAGCGCCCCGAATTTCTAATATAATAACTTAGAAAATACGTGGCACAATCCCAGCATCAACTTCAATGTAACAGTACACATAGCCCAAAAACACAAATAATTTTGTTCCAAACTTTTATTACAAATTTTTTTTTCAAACACAGCGGAATTACAAACACCTTGAATTACATCTTTCTTTTCACAATACTTCTTTTTACACAAATTTACACAAAGCTCTATTACATCATTTTCTCTCAAAACTAACTCAAACCTCCAAGCCTCCAGACTCTACGCAACAACCTGTAACACATGAGGCTAGAGGTGATCCCTAACCCCCAAAACTAAAGGGGTCAGCCATAAATGGTGTGAGTGACATAAAAACAAACAACATAATTTAATCATAAAATATAAAGTCATCAACATCATGTATTATCCACAATGATAAATGAATGAGGAATAACAAAGATGTAAAGCATGAAAACATCATAGAATAAAAACGACAAGTGCATCTAGTCTAAGTGTCAAGTGTAGGAAAACTGGAAAACTCATGCATAAAACCAAGTCAAGACAACACAAAATCTATATGCGGATTCTCTAATACATACTTGTCGAAGTCTATGCATCCCATTCTACATAGCTTCGGTGCAAGCCCTTAACGTCTTCACATTATAGGGTTCAATCCCCCGCTATGCAACAATTCCAATCGCGATGACTACTACGAGATAAAGAAAAACTGTGAGAATTAGCCCATGCTTGATAATTCCGGAGATAGATCCACATCTCAGGTAATTTACCTGGATAATTCCGAAGATCATCCCACATCTAAACATAGACACATCATCACATGAATACCCCATGTGCGTCGCCTCGACTTTGATAATTCTGGAGATCAATCCCACACCGCAAGCAAATCACTTGGATAATTCCGGAGATATATCTCACATCACAGGTAATTTACCTGGATAATTCCAGAGATAAATCCCACATCTCAAGTAAGTTACTTGGATAATTCTGGAGATTAAATTCCACATCTAAAGCCATACTGAGGTGCATAACCCATGTTCCCGTTCATCATATGACCACTAGTGCCTGTCCTTATCATTTGGGTTATTTAATTACTTAAAGAATCTCCTAGAGTTGGTGTATCCTACCGGCCTAAATTTAAAACTGACTAACTTAAATGCCTCACGGGCCTCAACAAAATAACTCAACACCGGTATACTAGGGTCACTCACCTCTAGAGACTCAAACTCAAAAGTCTTAATCAACTTTCCACTAAACAAAATTAGCTCAACTGAATTTCTAAAATCAAATGCTTAACTGAAGACAAAGTATAGACTGAATTATCTGAAAGCCAATCATTCGAAAGAACACTCAAGTTACAAAAATCCATCAGTACCAGTCGACTCATACTATGGTAAGTCGACTGTCCAGAGGACAATATCCAAGATTTTTAAGAAAATTAACTAAGTCATGTAAGTCGACTTGAGAAGCTACCAGTCGACTTACCCAATACAAGTTCCAATAATTTTCACTAAAATATTCTACGTAACATAAGTCGACTTAAAGAGGTCATAGGTCGACTGTCCAGAAAGGACTGAAATAATTTTACAAAATAAGATCTCAGGACACCAGTCGACTGCATAAGAGTCTAGTCGACTGTCCAGAGGGGATTTCAAAAGAACTGAAGATACAACAGTAAGGTCGTACCAGTCGACTGAATAGTAGACCAGTCGACTGTCGGCCTACAGTTTTCATAAATTAGGTCTGATTACAAAATCAAAACTGGAGTTTTATAAAGATTCGTTGTTTATGAAAATAGTTCGTATTCAGGTAAAATGACAAATCTCAACAAATCCTCATTATGGATACATTACTCAAAACATCAAATACCTAAAAACTCAAGTTCTCATGTTCTAAATTACTAATTCTTCCATTAGGGTTACTCAAAACTAAATTTCTTTCACAATTCTTAATCAAAATCTGATTTATAAACTCAATGTCCAGATGTTCAACCATCCGTTCATAACCATACTCAAATCTTAACATACCCTTCAGCAATACAATTATAAATCAAGATCTACTAGTCATTCGTAGATTTCACATACATGGTCCAAACAACAACAACTGTTCACATGAATCATACCACAATATAGGATCCATATCATTCTCAAATCAAAACAACATTGTCACTCGCATACATAGATCAAAACAACAAAATTATTTTATATCACTCACAAAATCATAACAAAACAAAAACAATGTCACTCACATAAATCAAACAACAAAACAAATTTATATCACTCACCTTTGAATTGAAAAGATTCAACGAAAAGCCTTCCTTTTTGCGAGATCCAAAAATTCTCCTCTTGATCACCAAGAAAATAATAATATAATAAATCTGGAGTTGTGCAGCGAATGACGGCTGCACGTCCCCTTTTATACAGGCCGGGATTGAAAAGAATTAGGGTTTTGAAGTACTTTTGCAAAATAGTCCCTTTTCAATTTATTACTTCACATATAAAACCTTTCTTAGTTAAAATAAGTTAAATAAATCAAAACTAAATAAAATCCTTTTACCACTAAGTTTTCCAACAACCCAGCATAGCCCAGAGATAAGAAAAACCCAGATTTACACTCAGGGTGGCAATTTTGCACAAAAGTCCTCCCTTTTGTAATATTTGCAATTACATCAAAAAATATTCGTAAAAATCCAGAAAAATCCAAAATAATATCTAATAATTCATATTATATTTTCCAATAAAAATATCTGACTTTTACCTTCCAAAAAATATTTGCACGGAGATCCAACATGAATTCTATATTTGCAAAAACATTCTATTGGTTTAAATCTTCACCAAATTTATTTTAAATAAAATATAAATGTATTTAAAATTTAAATGCTAGCCATGGGAAACCAAAATATCAGTAAAAATGAATTTTCATAGTTTATTTAAGATCCAAACGACTTTTTACATAAAAGCCCCTCTCTTTCGAGATATTTGTAAAAATAGTTTCTTTATTCAGAAAAATCCCAAAATTTAGAATACACTCCATAATAAGTATGAGAACTTATTAAAAATATCAAATTGTATATTTACACCAAAATTATTTGCACGTGTTTCGCACGTGTAAAAAGATAAATCTTTTAGAAAATATTTATTAAATTTCCAGTAAATCATTTTAATTCATTTTCAAATATTAAAATAATATTTGAAAATACGGGGTTCTACATACGGGGTCTCTTCTGAGTACACCTTCCTATAGGGAAGTGTGCAGTCAGGTAATCAGACAGACAGAGTCGTGTATCATGTAGTCATGAACATATAGCAGATAATCCTGTGGGAAACACGGGCACCCTTCCAAGTACACATTTCTATATTATCCACTACTAGATCTTTTCCTTAACCCCGGCTTGGTTATTTTGTTATTATTATCAGACAGGCATGTATGTGTCACAAACAGGGTAAGAATAACATGGTATAAACAGGTAATAGGTTCAGGTTGAAAGATAAACATGTACAGGTGAAAGACAACTCATAAAAGGATAGAACAACGAAAATTCTAGTTCATGACAGCAAGACAGTACGACACTAAATTTGGAATTACCGTTGCTACAAATGTGCAAACCTGGATCCGTCAAAAAATCTGGAAAATAGACTCTCGTCCAAATCCAGCAAATATATAAGTCCTATGGTATTTCACAACAACAGGACTCTAAACAGATTTGTATTCAGAAAACATGTTCAGCCAGAAATCAGAAGTTTGTGTTCATGAATAGGAAAACAGCATAAAAAATCACTGATTAAATCTATGAAAAATCTGGGGTATTCGCTAGTATGTTTAGTAATAGAAAAATAAGTTTCATAACTTTCCAACATAGATAGACTAGTTAAGTAAAATCAGAAAGCGGCAAGATACAGTAGTTTTGTAAATCTAGAATTATAAACACAACAGTACTAAAAAAGCAATATCTCACAAAATATAAATCGAATTCCAGATCCTTCAAAAGGGTGATGAGATAGATACAATAGGATATATTTCATATTCACAATGTTTTTATAGACAACAAATAGAGTCAGGTTGAAATTAGGTCTCTTTATTGAACAACATGAAAATTCTTCAAGTGTAGTACTTATTTGCAAGTATAGAATAGTTTATAAAAGTCATCAATTAAATTTACAAAAATTAGGGGTTAATTCCAATCAAGTCTAGTTGTAACCAGCGAAATATTGGATCAAAATATTATATTTAGCACCAGTAAAAAAATAATTAACCATACAAAATTCTTATAAAACTGGATCTGGAAGTTTAAACACATCTGTAGTAAAATAGTCAAAACTTGCAACTCACAAATCGAAACTGAGATCTGTCAGAAAATTTGGAATGTAGACAGAATTTTCTATAATTCATATTCACAAATAATTTTCATATACTGACCTTAATAGGGTCTAAAATACTGAACAAAAATGGGGTACATTAAAAACTGAAA
This sequence comes from Hemerocallis citrina, assembly GCA_017893485.1. Taxonomy (NCBI): domain Eukaryota; kingdom Viridiplantae; phylum Streptophyta; class Magnoliopsida; order Asparagales; family Asphodelaceae; genus Hemerocallis; species Hemerocallis citrina. The sequence continues at coordinate 218,197,768 of CM030361.1, read as the reverse complement.
TCTCCTTTATGCATAAAATCATCATATATCATATGAAACTCATCCAAATCATAACCAAACGTGAAATAAGGTATACTAGATGTCCAAGCAACATGGTATAGGGTTTTTTACAAGTCTACAATGATTATACAACAACTAACACAACCAAGCACACGATATCATACGAACAACATGTATGTACACAACAAGAAGTGGTCATCCCTAAGTTATTTCATATCGTGTGTGTAATGAGATAACTACGGGCGGGTCAATACAATAGAGACAAGATATAACAGGGGTTTTGCACAAGAATTGTCTCTAGAAAACAACTACACTACATGTGGTATTTAGTACTTGTATTTGCAACAAAAATTAATGCAAGTTACTTGCCTCATAGCCGACGACGAGCACGACGATGCAAGAGAATAATGGGAACGAACTCCCGGACATGAACTCAGCGAACGAACGACGAACCACGAACCACCAACGAACACATGATGACACACACACAATACCCATGAACTCACAAGATCACGCACGCACACCAAGAGAGAGAGAGAGACGGACGGTGTGAGGGGTTCGAATGGCATAACGGCGTGGGCGATGCTGTGCTGCTGTTGTCGTTGCTGTCTGCCATCGAAGAGGGAGACAGGCGCCGGGGGCTGGCTGCACCTCTACTGGCATCGCTCGATAAGAAGGAGGAGCACGGCATAGGGTGGCTGCTGGCGTCAGGGGATAGCAAGAGGAGGAGGAGCTCCAGCTGTCACTGCATCTGCGCTGTGGTCGATGTAGGGAGGCAGGGAGAGGGAAGGCACGACTGAGAGAGGCGGTACTGGGGGAAAGGAGGAGAGAGCAGGAGTAAGGGGTCGACTAGGGTTTTTGAAGAGGATGCGAGGTCGGGGACGATGGGTGAGCGGTTGATGGATGGGTTAGAAAATCTACAGGGGTGTGTGTATATATACAGGGTAGTTAGGTTTTATGGTTAGGGTTTAGGTATGTTTGCTGAGGGGGGTAAATGGGTGTTGGATTTGGGTTGTAACGGGTAGAAGATGGTTAACGGGTTGGGTAAAAAATATATAATGGGTATGGTTTCAATTAGGGTAAAATAGATATAATGGATCCAAAAAGAAGAAATTTAAAAGTGGGTTATAGGGTTTTAAATAGGGTTCATCTAGGGTTTAAAAAAAGATCCAATAAAATTTATAAAAATACTTATAATAAAATGCAATTTGCATTACAATATAGAATTTATTTCAAATAACCACAAATACAATTAGTACATAGAAATAGATTTTTAATAACCAGTCAAAATTAATAATAATAATAAAAGTAATAGTAATAATAATAGAAATCAAGGTAATAATAACAATAATAAGATTTTTATTTTGAAAAAATCATAGAAAATAGTTACAAATAAAATTATTGATTAAAAATAGATTTTAATAGAAGATCCCACAATACAAAAAAATTGAAAACGGAAAACTAATTTACAAAAATTTGAAATGCCGAATATACACAGAAAATAAGTATTTTCGAAAATAGGGGTTACACATTCTCTTCTCCGGAGAGTTCATTCTAGGGGGAGGGCGGAGTAGCCCTTCCTTGTCCACCTCCACAAGAACTTCTGATATGTTGGCATTAAGAAGGTTAAACTTCTCAAAACGAAGAGGAGGGCGGCGCTGACTATTGACATCTTTTTGGAACTTCTTGGATCATTCTTCATTCGCACTCTTTCGTTTGTTCCCGAAAGAGGTGTCATTTTGGTCATAAAGAATGGGAGACTCTTCAGCTCGGATATGCTTCTCATTCTTGAGTAGGAGTTCCGAGAATTCCTGGGGAAGCTTCTTGGCAATGGACACCTTGAGGTCAGTATGATTAACATTGTAGCTGAATGCGGTAGCTGCTACTACTGGATTAAGGGAGGTGATAGACTGGAACTCGGCTGTGAAGCGGTGGACAAAATCCCTGTCGTTTCTCTTCCTTTTGAGTCAGGTCCAGTAAAGAGGCACTTGTCTTCTCAGTTCGGCTGCTACTTACGAAGTGGTTGAGAAAGGGCTTCTTAAATTGCTCGGATGAGAAGATGAACCTATAGAGAAGCGGGAGTATCATTCTCTTGATGATCCCTTCAATGTTGCCGGAAACATCTTGCAGAGAAGTGTGTCTGATGCTTGGTGAATCATCATAAGAGTTTTAAAAATCTCGTTATGATCAGCAAGGTTGCATTCTCCATTGTAGGACTCGAAGTGTGGCAGTTTGAATGTCTGAAAGACTTGGGCCTCCAAAATTGACTTTGAGAAGGGAGGTCGGCTAGGGCGAAAGCTTCGAGCTTAACAGACTTCCCCCTGGTTTATCATGTCAAGACGGTCCTTCTTCTCTCGAACGCGGCATAGAATGTTTATTTTTCATTTTGGGTTTCAAGGTTTACAACAGATAGGCAGCAGAAAAATACCAATGGAATTCAAAACCCAGCCATGGATCCATGCGAAAACCATAAATCATGTTAGGAGTTTTACCTTAATAATGAAACTACTGTCTCCACAGTCTGCCAATCACAAGCACTGCAATGATTTGGTGCCTCTACGGTATCCACACGAACGAATCAAAATCGACTCTCCCTCACGCAACGGTGCTAGCTGTGGGAAGGAGAATGTTTCTCAAGTTCTCAATCTCACGCTCTGTGCCCGCTAGGGCTTTCAATCTCCTTCATATATATATAACTCTAAGTGAGTAGTGAGGTGTGCGGGCCTTCTAATTTGGGTTAGCCCAATTATTTTAACTAATTATCCAACCATTGGGAGCCCAAGTCTTACTTATATTCCCAAATAATTCATTTTATAAATTTAAATGTCAATTTCGATCCATTCTTAGTGTATGACACTGTAGGTTCCCATTACATTGCTTGTAATACTAAAATCATATTTTAGTGCTACAAACCGTGAGCGGTATCTAGCAATACATCACTTCTACTCAAGTAACAGAAATGCCAGTTATTTGGCATAACCCATCCGTCCGTGACCAATGTTACCATGTAGTCTACTTCTTTTATCCAGATTTCTTAATTGACCACAAGACATCGACTGTGTCACCCTTGTATAGGTCAATCTTTGGTTTTTTATATCCGAGTAGACTTACTAAGAAAAATGAGATCAATATTTCATATTGACTCATTTGAGCATGGCCATGTATTTTGCAGTCTCACTCAATCAAGGGGCCCAAAGATATCGCTCATGTTATATAAAAGGGACAAATCCTATCTAAGTCACTCACATTCCTCTGCATGATTCACAGTATGTCCATTATCACAGGTGATTGACGGCATTAAAACATATAACTTCTCATGTAGGGAACCGTAGTGACTTCATGTCAAAGGACTACATACACCATGGTTACTATGAGAACTGCTTATGACACTCATGTAACGATCCATGCAGCGTTCCCATGGTGGGTCAGTTTAATACATTATTACTATAAAATGTACCCATTTGAAGACTTGATATTCATACTCATGACTCGTAAGAATGGTCATCAGTCTACGCACATTCTAGTCTCTCTGTATTATTGTTGTCCTACTTAACTAGGGATATTTAGGAATAGTGTTCTCATTTCAACCAATAGATCTCACAATCAATTCATGCTTTTAATATCCCATGGCATTGAACTTACTATTCTAAAAACGTTGTTATGTTCATTTAATCACAATAAACAATACAATAAATGAAATGTCTCATATATGAAATAAATATCATGATACAATGTAAACTAGTAAGGTCAATATACAACTGGTCTATAGGGCATACACCAACATGTCGGCTCCAGTTTGTGGCGACATGGAGGGCTTGGAGGTTCTTATCATTGAAGTTTCAAAATTCTTCCTTGGCGATGAATACCTCTTCTACTCTATTGTTCATGTGAACTTGTCGACTTACAGGTGTTGGGCTTCTTCGCCCTCGAGGGCATCTCCTAGGAGAGAGAGATCTTCTTTGCCCCCTGAGAGAGGGAGTTCTTTTGGACCCCTGTCTTCGATGAAAGGGGCTTGTCGTGCTTTTCTAGCGTTCTGGATGAGGGACCTCATCTTGGACTCTCCTTTTGTTCAGTCGATCTAAGAAGCCAGACCCTTGTTGTCAGGTGATAGTGATCCGACAGAGGTTTTGTTGCTGCTGGGGTACCATAAAGGGAACCGTAGAGCATGTTGAGGTACAAAAATGACCCTTATTTTCGACCATGCTCTGAGCAAGGTGCTGTTCGAGATGAATTTGTTAAGATCCCAGTTGGGTTTTATGTTGCATACTTGAAAGTTGATGAGTAGAAGATGATGAAGCGAGGAAGTCGGAGCAGTCTTTGGGAGAAAAAGCGGCAAAAGCAGTAGCCAACAACAATGAACAGTCGACTGTCATAAATGGGTAGTCAACCATCCTATGCTCTGGATGTTTTGGAGCACTTCCAATCGACTGCCACTTTGGACAATCGACCGCTTGTGGCGTTGTCGCTATTATTGGGCTTATGTCTGAGTGATTTTTCGAGTCCAACTTCATCTCCAACTTAGATCGTACAACTCCTATCATGTCTCTTTACTTAGAATATACAGACGGCTTATGTATCAAGACTACAACCTATGGTTTATATAGATCTCTATATATGTTTATGTAACGACTCCTTTAAAAGTCAAGAGCAGAAGATAAAGTACTTCAATGATAAGTGCAATTAAGAGAGTTCTCCATTGTAAACAGCTAGCTATCTTCGTGTGAGGCTTGAGAGAAAGATAGGCTTTTTCTGCGAGTGTAATATTTTATATCCTCTCTAATTGAAATAAAATTTCTCTTTCTTTCTTCCTTGGATTAGGATCACGCGAACCGGAACAAATCATTTTGTGCTTTGTGTGATTGTTTCAATCTACTTGTTTGATTGTTCGTCATCTCATCTGTTATTGCTAAACTCAGTAATGAATTACTAACAACTGGTATTAGAGCATCAGGTCAGAAATCTTTCGCATTTCAGGAGTTGCTCGAGTTTCCTTGAAGAAGATGACATATCACAGTTCTTTGAAGATCAAGCAAGAGAGACTGTCTGACATAAAGCTGGAGATTCAGGTAAAAAAATTGCAGAAGCTCTTGATTTAATTCGGATGTGTTTGGTGAACGGAGTTAGGTGTAGAAGAACGGTGAGTTTTTGGGCAAGACTCATGACTAACACCGCATAATCGACATTACATGAACTAATGTACTGAATGAAAAATCTGTTCAGTTACTCAATGAAGGAAATTACTGCTCTTCAAGATCATATAGAGGAATCCAATTCAGAGTAAACTTAATTGAAGGCGTCGAACACAGATGGTCTTAAAGCTTTCATCTTCCTAATTTTACTACAGATCCATACAAGCATCTGATAATCACCATACAAGACGGAGAGTCTACTAAGGATATTTTTTCCACAACAGAGGTGATCGAAGTCTTGGAGGATGATGAACTTAGGAAGGGAACTCACAGATTGGCGTCTACTTCTATAGGTCGGATCGGGGTGGATGGTATTTCGAGTGGAAAAGAAAGTGTAAGTAAGGGAACTATAATGCCCCGATTTTCCTATATGGAGAATTCGAGACACGGTCCAGAATCTTTTCCTTCAATTAGCCACAATACACAAAAAATAAAAGAAAATTTAACACTTTTTATTCAACACAAATGTATTACAAGTCCGAATGTTATAAAACTGCAATACATTATATCAGTGTTACAATAATGTCTTACAAGCCCACGTGTTACACCATATAATAATTTTACATCAGAGTACAACAATTAATTAATAACACTTGGTACTTCACTTAGATGCTTCTCAACAAAAAAACATATAACAATAGGAACAATAATCAACACAGTGCTTCACTTGAATGCTCCGCTTGTCTGGAGTCCTCCTGAACCCTGAACCTGTAGTCCTACAATCCAGTACCTATTTGAGTGTGGACGTCAGTACATATACTGATGCTTTAAAGCTGATGACTAGCAGTGAATCTCAACTTTAAACAAACGGATTGATGAAAAGAGAAACATGTATACATAATTTTGATGTGTCAGTGTATGCTATGACTTAGACACTAATACAAGATTAACTAATGCAAGGATGCACTTATTCTAATGCAAGCAAGACTCTGGACAGTATGCAACCCATAAATACATATGCCCATATCAAGCCATTTCTTCATATCTAGGAATTTGAACCCGCATCATGAATTCTACTCTTGTACTCAACCTATTCATGAAGATATAGAGTGACTGATGAGGTTGCTCTGAAACGGTCTAATCCCGCCATTCACAGTCATATAGTAGCTTACAGACCGTAGTCTAAGGCTTGTTCGCTTTCCCTGACATAGAACATGATGGAATTCCGGGGGTCCATCCCTGATGAGTACAATTTATACATAATTTTTATTACTCTTTTATGCATTGAAATTGCAAGTTCTCGTTGATTTGTTGAACATTTATCTTATTTCTACTCAACATTATTTATTTGTTTGTTTTTGTAGGAATGAGATGGATAAGTGCAATAAGTGGGCATTTTTGGTGAAATCATGGAAGAAAATAAGGTTGAAGATTTCAAAATTTGAGCACTCAGATGCCCGTGTTTACAAATTGGCCCATAAAAAAATCAATAAAAATATATCGGGCAACTTAGGGGTGGAATGAAATTTGTAATAAAAATAAAAGTTGATTGGATTCAAACTAGGGTTAGTTAATTGGTTAGTTTTAAAAAAAAAATATTAATTTTAATCTATTAAATTTTAAACTAATTAGTTAATTATCTAATAGTATTAACTAATCCTAATTAACTATTCTAATTAACTATTATAATCTAATTTAGTTAAACCTAATACACCTACCCTAATCCTATATATAAGAAAGTGATGCAGCGCGACTTGGGGGGCATGAATAGTTTGGCGGCGTGAAGTTCTGGAAGTAGGTGAATAGGTTGGCGGCGTGACCAAGACCAGGAGGAAAAAAAATTATATAAAAGTAAAAGTAAATAGAGAGAGACGAAAAGAAGAGAGAGGGGCTTGGTGACGTGACGGCTGGTCGTGGGCGCGTGCTCTAAGACGAAGCTAAGAGAGAGAAGGAGAGAGAGAGAGAGAGAGAGCACGGATTTCGAGATATCAATTTCGGTCTTCAAAAATATGATTTCTTTCTTTTCTCCTCTTTGTCTAATTTCATTATGCAATCAAATTCTATGTTTGTTAGTTGCAATTTTATTATGAACTAAAATTTATTTTTCTAGGGCTTCGATGTAGCCTAGTTTTGAAAACACAATTTTTAATTCCTTATTATTTTTCTTTTTTTTTATGGTTGTGTGTTTAATTTTTGTTCTTAATGCTTACAATTGTTTGGCCAACATTTGTATGATTTATTGGATCATGGAAAGACTGAGAGGTAATTTGTGATTTTGAATTATAGAATTAAACACCATTGATTGAGCAAAATTGGAGATGATTTACCGCGATTGGTGAGACTGAGAAGAAATCCATATAACTTAATGAGTCTCCAATTATTTAAATTTGCATAGAGATATGACAAACTGTTAGTCGGAGATCTTTTTGGGGTTGTTTGAGAGAAAGCATTGAATACTTAGGAGATTTTGGTCTACAACTTCGAAAAATATTATTTTTATTCACAAGGAAATATGAATTGTGTGGGATAAACTCGGTGAAATCAAAAGCCCTAGAATTAATTTTGCTATTAACAAACAACAAAATTTCAGATTCAGCTCCTTTTAATTAATTTAGTTAGTTCTTTAGATTAATTTAATTTAGTTGCTTTCTTTATTGAATTTCGATTTTCCAAATAGTAGTTAATCTGGTAAATTCGGTACTCAGTAAAATAATTAGTCCCTGTTGGTTCAACACACTTTTCACTTAACTATTGTATTTTTTGTGATTTTGTATACTTGCAAATAATTCACATCAAGTTTTTGGCACCGTTGTTGGGGATTAGTTATTCTTTTATTGATATTGAAAATTGCTAGATTATTACTAGTTTGAATTTTTTTTTACCTCTTTATTTTCTTTTGACTTACTTTTATTTTCATTTATTTTCATTTATTTTCATTTATTTTTTATTTTTAGTTTTTCTATTTTTTTAATACTTATATTTCAGGATATACAAGTACATTATCAAAGCGAACGATGAAAACAGGCTTTGAGAGATTATGTTATGCCCTCAATTAATGGAGCAACATCAAGCATAAAGAGGCCGGTTATTGAAGCTAACAATTTTGAGATTAAATCGGCGATCATTCAAATGATTCAACAGACTGTTCAATTTGGAGGACAACCGCACGAGGATTCTTATGTTCACATTGCAAACTTTCTAGAAATTTGTGACACTTTCAAGCACGATAGAGTATCAGATGATGCAATTCGATTGAGACTTTTTCCTTTTTGCACTAAGAGATAAGGTGAAGGCTTGGCTAAATTTTCTACCACCCGGTAGTATTACTACTTGGGAGGGACTTGCACAAAAATTTCTAGCTAAGTAGTTTTCGCCGGCAAAGACGGCGAAGCTAAGGAATGATATTACCACATTTACTCAATTTGAGACCGAGTCTTTGTATGAAGCATGAGAGAGGTATAAAGAGTTAGTGAGAAAGTTTCCTCACCATGAACCACCAAAATGGTTACAAATTAAAATATTCTATAATGGTTTGAGAGTTTCAGATCGATCTATGGTTGACGCAGCAGCTGGAGGTGCACTTATGAGCAAAACTCATGAAGCAGCCTATGAACTTTTAGAAGAGATGAGATCTAATAATTATCAGTGGTCTTTAGAGAGTACAATGCCAAGAAAAGTGGCTGGAGCTTTTGAGCTTGATCCTATTACTACTTTAACTGCAAAAATTGATATTTTATCAAAGCAAATAGGTAATATGAATTTGAATGCTATTCAATCTAATATGATTTGTGATCTTTGTGCAAGAAATCACTCAAGTACAGATTGCCAAGTAGGGAACCCTTTTGCTCAATCAAATTTCAATCAACCAAATTACGTGTCCAATTTCCAACATCAAAACAATCCTTATTCGAACACGTATCATCAAGGATGGAGAAACACCCCTAATTTTTCTTGGAACAATAATCAAGGAGCAATTAGACCACCTCAAAATTTTTCACAACAAGAAAAGAAGCCGACAGTTGAAGAGATGTTCATGCAATACATGTAGAAGATAGATTTGGTGATACAAAATAATATGGCTTCAATTCACAACCTTGAGGCTCAGATTGGTCAACTTTGAAATATTCTTAAAGAGAGGACAAAAGGAACCTTACCCAGTAACACAGTGACTAATCCCGAGGAACATGTGAAAGCAAAAACACTAAGAAGCGGGAGAACAATTGAGCAGCCACAACAAGAAATTGCCGACAAAAATGTGGTTGAAAAGCAAAGTGATATCGAGCAAATTGTGGAGGAACAAACGCAACAGGTGGCCAACCACCATTCTAAGAAGGATAAAGGAGTTTCAAACCAAACAATTTCAGGAGAGTTTAATTCTGACACTTATCCTAATTCACCTTACAATCCACCTATTCCTTTTCCGCAAAGACTTAAAAAGAATAATCTTGAAAATCAATTCTCTAAATTTTTAAGTATTTTTAAGAAATTGCATATTAATAATCCACTTATTGAAGCTTTAGAACAAATACCTAAATATGCTAAATTTTTTAAGGATATTTTATCAAACAAGTGAAAATTGGATGAACATGAGACGATGATGCTAACAGAAGGAAGTAGTGCAATTTTACAAAAGAAGCTGTCTCCTAAACTTAAAGATCCAGGAATTTTTACAATTCCTTGTACTACTGCAAATTCTTATTTCAATAAAGCACTATGTGATTTAGGAGCAAGTATTAATCTTATGCCTTATTCTGTTATCAGGAAATTCGGTATTGGAGAAGCAAAACCCACCACAATTTTATTGCAATTGGCGGACAGATCTATCAAGTATCCACGAGGGATAATTGAGGATGTTTTGGTGAAAGTAGACAAGTTCATATTTCCCGCTGATTCTATTGTGCTTGATATGGAGGAAGATGAACAAATTCCGTTGATTTTGTGGCAACCTTTTCTAGCTACAGGAAGAGCTTTGATTGATGTCAAACAAGGAAAACTGATTTTGAGGGTTGAGGATGAGAAAGTAACGTTGGATGTTTTTAAATCTATGGAGGTTACTGCTGAAGGTCACTCATATTTTCAAGTTTGTGAAACTAATCTAATTGTGGGAGAGACAAATAGAGCAGAAGTTGAGAAATTACCAATTAAAGTGTGTCCAACAAATTCAGCAACTATTGAACCTGAGAAAGTAAATATTTTGGAATACGTTCAAGTTGCACCATCTATTAATTTTTCTTCTTAGCTGACATTCAAGGAGGTGGGGATATCAAAGACTCCATCTTTAAGAAAGAAACGACTGAAATTTGAGCCGCTATCATCAAGCTTGACGGATGCACATAAAAAATCTAATCCACATATGAAGAGAGTTATTGGAACAGAGGCTCGTATGTTGTTGGATCTTGGCGTTACCTAACCATCTCAGCTACAACGTCTAGCTGAAGACTTAAAGCTTAGCGCTTCTTGGGAGGCAACCCATGTTTTCTTTTTACTGCATTAGATTTGATTTTTGTTTTAGTTTATTTTTAATTTTAATTTTTGATTTTATTTTGTAGGATTGCATGAGTTTGGAAGTCGCCGGGCAGAGCTGTTTTCTACACTTGAATTGATGGCTATTTTTTTGCAGGATGGATTCAGAATCTGAAAAAGTGTTTCAAAGAGCGATCGTAGCCAGTTGTCTTAGCTTTCCAGAACAAAAAGAATCAGGCCATTTGGACACCTAAAATTCTAGATATCGCTGAAACAATGAACATCGCGCATGCAGAATTTTAACACGAATCACGGGAGAAATTATAAACTTTTTGCATTCTTTTAGTTTTTCTTTTTTCCTTTCCTATTGAGGACAATGTGATATTCAAGTTTGGGGGAAGGGGTACAGATTTATTTTATTTTATTTATATATATTTGAAAGAAAAACAAAACAAAAAGGGATTGCAATTAGGCTTACCATTACACTTTTGAGTTCTTTATTGTGATAAAGAGTTGAATTTTTTTTTTAGGATAGAAAATTGCTTATAAAGTAATATTAAGCATACTTTTTTACTTTAAGATTATTGAATTTCAAAATTCCTTACAAAATTGTGAGAGTCATGTAATTATACATAAAAGAAAAATGTGATGCTTTTTCTTGTGATTATCCCCTTTTATCTAGTCATAAACAGAGTTTAAGTAAATAGAGTGATAATAATCAAAAACAAAATTATGAATAAAGTCTATCTACTCCAATGTTTTGAGTTGCTTAGTAACTAGGGGTATTCATAACCAATGTTTACTTTTACGTGAAACGACAACTTGAAATATGAGTATGAAAAGCACTTTAAGTTTGTGACTTGTTGTGTAACCGGGTGAATTCATCACAAATGTTTGCATTCGCGTCAAAAGGCAAGTGACAACTTCGAGAAGTGAACTAAAAAAACAAAAACAAAAACAAAACAAAAAAACTCTAGTTTGCTACTCGGTTTGTAGTAGTGGGAAGGGGTAATCACAGATGGAGTTGTTACATACTATAATTACATTAATTGCATGAAAAATATGATTGGGTTGGGAATTATGAATGAATAGTTGCACTGGAGAAAGTGGGTATGCTTAGTTTTACTTTATTTGCTATTTTTTATATTTTAAATTGAAAATTTGATGCTTGCATGATAAGTCCTTTTAGTGTGATGAGTTGAGCCTACTTATGATTATTATTCTTTGATTTATGGATATCCTTTTGCTCGATGACAAGCAAAATCTTATATTTGGGGGTATTTGATGAGTACAATTTATACATAATTTTTATTACTCTTTTATGCATTGAAATTGCAATTTCTCGTTGATTTCTTTAACATTTATCTTATTTCTACTCAATATTATTTATTTGTTTGTTTTTGTAGGAATGAGATGGATAAGTGCAAAAGGTGGGTGTTTTTGGTGAAATCATGGAAGAAAACAAATTTGAAGATTTCAAAATTTGAGCACTCAAATGCGCGTGTTTACAAATTGGCCATAAAAAAATCAATAAAAAATATATCGGTCAACTGAAGAGTGGATTGAAATTTGTAATAAAAATAAAAGTTGAATGGATTCAAATTAGGGTTAGTTAATTGGTTAGTATTAAAAAAAGATTAATTTTAATCTATTAATTTTTAAATTAATTAATTAGTAATCTAATAATATTAACTAATCCTAATTAACTATTCTAATTTACTATTTTAATCTAATTTAATTAAACTTAATACACCTACCCTAATCCTATATATAAGAAAGAGATGCAGCAAGACTTGAGGGGCGTGAATAGTTTGGCGGTGTGAAGGTCTGGAAGTAGGTGAATAGGTTGGCAGCGTGACCAAGATCAGTAGGAAAAGAAAAAAAGAAAAAAATTATGTAAAAGTAAAAGTAAACATAGAGAGACGAAAAGAAGAGAGAGGGGCTTGGAGACGTGACGGCTGGTCATAAGCACGTGCTCTAAGACGAAACAGAGAGAGAAGGAGAGAGAGCACGGATTTCGAGATATCAATTTCGGTCTTCAAAAATACGAGTTCTTTCTTTTCTCTTCTTTGTCTAATTTTATTATGCAATCAAATTCTATGTTTGTTAGTTGCAATTTTAATATGAACTAAATTTTATTTTTCTAGTGCTTCGATGTAGCCTAGTTTTGAAAACACAATTTTTAATTCCATATTATTTTTCTTTTTTTTATGGTTGTGTGTTTGATTTTTGTTCTTAATGCTTACAATTGTTTGACCAACTTTTGTATGATTTATTGGATCATGGAAAGACTGAGAGGTAATTTATGATTTTGAATTATAGAATTAAAGACCATTGATTGAGCGAAATTAGAGATGATTTACTGTGATTGGTGAGACTGAGAAGAAATCCATATGAACTTAATGAGCGTTTAATTAATTAAATTTGCATAGAGATATGACAAACTGTTAGTCGGAGATCTTTTTGGGGTTGTTCGAGAAAAATCATTGAATACTTAGGGGATTTTGGTCTACAACTTGGAAAATAATATTTTTATTCACATGGAATTACGAATTGTGTGGGACAAACTAGGTAAAATCGAAGCCCTAGAATTAATTTTGCTACTAACAAACAACAAAATTTCAGATTCAGCTCCTTTTAATTAATTTAGTTAGTTCTTTAGATTAATTTAATTTAGTTGATTTCTTTATTGAATTTCGATTTTCCAAATAGTAGTTAATCTGGTAAATTCAGTACTCAGTAAAATAATTAGTCCATGTGGGTTCGACACTCTTTTCACTTAACTATACTACTTGTTGCGATTTTGTTCACTTGCAAATAATTCACATCAATCCCCTAGTTCCGATAGGAAAACCTCCCGTTCTTATCATGGCACATCAGAAATTAACAGACGAGATACGGATCCTATGCTCCCAACTCCAGAGAAGGCACAGACCGTATCAATTTGACAAGAATGGTACAACCAATAACACCACCTAGTGTTGGCCTATAGGACAGGTCGAATCATAAGGTATCACCCCTGATACCAACTCTTTCTCTTTGGCGAAGTAATAGATAAAAAGGTTATGTAACAATAGTTACTAGTTACTACCCTAATGAAGTCACTAACCTTAAACAATCCAAGGGATGAGAACAGTACTAACACAACATGCTAGGTCTTAAGTTAGACTTTGCAAGATAACTTTGCTAGGTGCTCAACCTAGACTTACCAGGATCACTAAGGATCCTGTCACAACCTATTGATCCAAGACTCCGGCAATTCGAATTTATTCGCATGCTACTACCCTGAACTTGGATTCCGTCTACGCTCCCGGGCCGCGATCAACCTACACCGGTTAAGATCTAATGGTGCACGAAGGGTGACTCGTACACAGTCCCTGAAGGGTAAAATGAATACATTCCTTGATGGTCGATGGCCCCTAAGGCAATGATATCACCCTAGATGAGCACAACAAACTGCGTACTAGCTAATAAGCTATATACGAGCAAACAAATCACATACGAGCTAAACGAGCCATGTATGAAACAACGACCTACATACAAGCCAGGTGAGCTGCGTATGAGATAACGGCATACATACGAGCCAAGTAAGCTACGTATGAGACCAACAACTACATACGAGCCCGACAAGCTACGTATGAGCAAAACAACTTACATACGAGCCAACTAGTTACGTATGAGCCAAATGAATTTCATACGAGCCAACTAGCTGCGTATGAGACAAACGAATCACATACGAGCCAACTAGCTACGTATGCGACAACAAACTGTTAATAATTAGCGTGAACTATTTCCCAAACATAAACATTCTAATACATGACTTATGAGCACAAGGAACACTTATTACTCATAATCAAGTGCATGATTCAAACCACTAATAATTTCCAAAAACTCTAGCTAACATGAATTGTAAGCACGTGGAAATACATAGAAATCCTAAAGACGTGCTTGAATAGGGAAAAACAACCAAACATTTCAAACAGCGAATCAGCTTAAAAGTCAAGCCGCTGCTGAAATATTGCAAAATTCAGAACAATTGCTACTCTAACCGGATTCTAACAAATATAGACTCTATGGAAAGATAGAAAACTCTAATAAAATTCCTTAGTTGACAACCACCTCAAATTCGGCCAACAAAAGGCAAGAAAACTCCAAACTCTCAAACATTGAACTAAGCCCAAAGAGGTAGCTGTTGTTCAACTTGCAAAACTCATAACTGATGCTACACTTGACAGAATCTAACAAAATAAGGCTTTTTCAGAAAGGTGGGAACATCAACTAAAACTCTCTAGTTGACAACCTTCTCAAATTCAGTCAACAAGAGGTAAAAAACTGCGAACATCCTAACAGTGAGCTTCAGCCAAAAGGCCAGCTGCTGTTGACTTGTAAAAGTCATAACTCAAGCTACAGTTATCAGAATCTAACGAAATAAGACTTTTATGAAAGTTGAGGACATCTACTACAACTCTCTAGTTGACAACCTTCTCAGATTCAGTCAACAAGAGGTAGAAAAACTCCGAACACCCTGAATAGTGAGCTTTAGCCAAAAGGCCAGATGCTGTCGACCTGTAAAAGTCATAACTCATGCTACGGTTATCAGAATATAACAAAATAGGACTTTTTTGAAAGGTAAGAACATCTAATACAACTCTCTAGTTGAAAACCTTCTCAGATTCAGTCAACAAGAGGTAGAAAACATATAATCTTTCTAAACAGAAACTCAGCAAGAGAAAGTTGCTGCTGTAATTTTGTAAAGATCATAACCGGTGTTACACTCCTCTCAATCTAACAAAATTGGGCTTTTTGGAAAGCTAAGAACATATAATACAACTCTCTAGTTGACAACTTTCTCAAGTTCAGTCAACAAGAGGTCTAAAACTCCTAATCTTTTCAAACAGAAACTCAACAAGAGAAAGTTGCAGCTGTAATTTTATAAAAATCATAATAGATGCTATACTTATCAGAATCTAACAAAATTGGGCTTTCTAGATAGCTAAAAACATCTACTACAACTCTCTAGTTGAAAACTTTATCAAGTTAAGTCAACAAGAGGTCGAAAACATCTAATCTCTCCAAACAGAGACTCAACAAAGAAAGTTGCTGCTGAAAATTTTGTAAAGATCATAAACGGTGCTAAACTTATCAGAATCTAAAAAAATTGGGCTATTTAGAAAGCTAATAACATCTACTACAACTCTCTAGCGGACAACTTTTTCAAATTCTTTATGGAACTCAAGTTTACTAATTTTTACACCTCGAATAACAGGGAAGTTTTCTAACAACCTAGAAGCAACAAAGCATGCTACTACACTTGATCTGTAATGAACTAGAATTACCAAAAGAACTTGATTTTTACCAAGCATAAAAGTAAACATACAAAAACTACTAAAGACTTTATCTTTCATACATTTGAAATTCTACATAATACAAAAGTCCACTATGAACTAGAAGTTACACATACAACTAAAACTACTCTTTTAATGTTCTAATTAAGTTTCCCGCTTTAATCATGTATGTAGATATTCTTAATTTATATATTCTTATATCCAAGTTTTTATATTTCATTTACAATAAACCATGTGTTTATATTTTATTAATAATAATAACAACAATTTATTTGAGTTCCACCATTCAATTACTTTATGTGTTCATTTGATCCACCCTTATTCATATCCACATGTTTTTAGTCCAAGTTGTTCTTAAAATAACATACAACAAGGAAATAAAATAATCAAAACAACAAATGACAACAATTATTGTTAAGGATTCAATCTTTAAGTGTTTTGTTAAGTTCTACCATTCACTTTCTTTCATGTGATCATTTTTGATTCACCATACTCATATGCACATGATTTAGTCCAAGTTGTTCACATAATAAGAAAATAAAACAACAAAACAATAACAAACAAATTTAAGAAGAGAAACCCTCACCTTATTTTCTAGTAGGAAGAACTAGCCTTAGCTTCCCTTCTTCTTCCTCCTAGCTCCTACTATTACCTACAAATGAAGAACTCTCAAATTAAGTTTCTCTCTTTCTTTTGCTTTCTCTCTCTTTTTCTTTTTTGTTTAGCAAATGAGACAAGGAGTGAAGGGGATGGATATTTATAGGAGGATGGGAGAGTGAGTGCATGAGAGGGTTAGTGGAGTGAACTAGGGTTTTGCACCCATTGCCTTGGGATATTGGCCGGCCACCATGGGTGAGGGGGTGAGGGGTAAGTGTATGTGAGTTAGCTTAGGTGAGAAGGAACAACACCTATTAATACAATTTGTATTTCTAATAATCATATAACCTATGTTTATCCCTCCTAATTAAATCCTAGCCATTGATTCTATGATCAATAATGATAAAAAGATATTTTTTTGTCCAAAAACACATACTACATGATTTCATACAAACGTACGAAATTGATACAGTACATATACGTATATACCTCTATATATACCGATAATTTTTTTCATCAAACCCAACAATCTGTACAAAAATAGTTTAATTCGGAGAATAAAATAAAATAATAATAAAACTAATTTTATTATCAGCTCGGAAGATTTCAGTACCAATTTGATACAATACAGATATATAAAGACTAGTATATATATGTAGATAATGTTTATTAATTAAATCGGGTAATATCCCCCAAAAATATTTCAATTCTGAAAATAATAATAATAATAATAAAATAATAATTTTTAATATCAGACCGAGATATTACAGATATTTTCTCAAAAACACATATTACATGATTTTGTACAGTGCACAAAATCGATACAATACATATATATACTTACTAGTACATATATACATATAATGTTTATTAATTAAAACTAAGTAATTTCCATAAGAAATTTTTAAATTTTAAAAATAATAATAATACAAATATAATATCCAACCGGGATATTGCAATACTCCCTCCTTAGAATAGTTCTGTCCTCAGAACTACGTTTAGTCAGGAGAACAGAAAAATATCCACTCACTAAATAACTCGGGGAAAGAACGTTATACGACTTTCCGGTTCCCAAGTGACTCCCTCCACGAACTGGTTCTCCAAAGAACCTGACCTTGTTCCCAAAGCTGCCTGCAGACTCTGCCAAAATTGAGATGTAACTCTTGAATCTATATCAGAAATACTAACGCCGGCACTCCATGCAGCTTCCTTACGCCTTCAATGTGGACTTCTACTAATTTCTCAAGCGACTAAGCCATCTTCATCCGAAGAAAAATGTGCAGACTTTGTCAACCGGGTCCCCAATAACCCAAATTGAGTCATTCATTTCTGAATTCCTGCGTAATTCTGTGATGAAGTCTATACTGTTGTTCTCCCATTTTTTCTCTGGAATGGACAATGGTTGCAGTCAACCGCCGGGTTTCTAATTTTTTGCTTGAATCTTCTGACAAGTAAGGCATCTAGCCACAAATCCTGCCGTAGCATGCTTCAGTCTTCTCATGGTTTCCTTTCTCTGGTATAATTGGCGAACTTCCGTATTGCAGTTCACCTTCCATTGACGTCCTGTTGTAGGCTGGTAATCTTTAATATCAAGTTCACTAATTTACCTCCTCGACATCCGGTTACAGGGTTGCCTTCTGGACATTCGGTTGCAGATTTTGCCTTCTCGATATTCAGTTGCAGGTTTGCCTTCATCGACGTCTGGTTGCAGATTCGCTTTCTTCATGATATCTTTCCTCAGTTCTTTATCCCTTTGGTACACAAAACTTGTTACAAACCTGAGTGATCCTTCTTTCGTACTGAATTCTGAAATTTTTCTTCATTTACCTGCTGCTTCAGTGTTTCAATCTCTGCATCTTCACTTGAGCCTTCTTACTTCATGGTTTCGGCTGAGGCTAATCCTTCACTGACTCAATCTTTTACGGTTCGATAGCCACTCCCTCCTTAGAATAGGAAATGGCCTACGAACACCATTTCTGACTTTCAGGACTCTCACCTATAATTTGCCCAAAGCTGACGCTCCTATAGTTGTTCAGAACTGTAGTCAAATGCTCAGCGTGCTCTTCTTCTGTTCCTGCAAAGTCCAACTCTAACAAATCTATACTTAGGTCTTTCCTCCGATTTGGAGTTTACAACCTTTATAGCATAAATCTGTAATGAGGATTGCTTCATATGGTGTAATCAACAAAACCAAATCTAGAGTCGCCTCCCGCTCACATATCAACTTCTTGAAAAATAATTTAGACAAAAGAATATGATGAACCAAAATTGAACAAACGGTTGCCTGGATTTCATATATATATAAATCCATTCGGTTACAAAAGTGTTACATCATATGCTACTTTTTAGTCTAAATAAAATTCAAAGTACAACTTTTAAACTTAGTTGCATTTCCATATGCACATATTGGTAATGGCTCTCCTGCCTTCTTCAGCTTGCCTTTAGTAAGTGTGAACTCTTACACTTGGTGAACAGGCTCCTTTCCTTTATTGTTCATCTTCGGGGCTACTCTACCGCTATTCTTATGAAACTGGAAACAATTCGGCCTAATATAACCAATCTCTCCACAATTGTAACATGTACGGGTCACCACCTAAGGGTTCTTCTCTGAACATTGGGACTTGTAGTGTCCTTTCTCACCACATACGAAACAACTTCCTGGCTTGACACCTCCAAGTTTGCCCTCTGTTTTTTGAATCTTCTACTTCTGACCTCGATTCTCGAACCTTGATGCTGGTGTAGATCCTTTTCCTTGTAGTCGTGGACAGACTGATTTCTTGTGCCCAGCCTCCTCAAAGAAATAGCATACTACAAACTTGGTGATCTCCTGGACTTGCTCCCATTCATGCTGCAGTCGTGCCAATCGGGAATTATAGTATTTCTGCTCCTTCGTTAGGCCTGCTAATATAGCTCTGCAAGCATCACCCAGTTGCTTAGATCGACGACCTTTCCTGGTCCCGTACTTCGTTGCTTCCTTATTCCCAGATGTATGCTGGCCGCTATTGTTGTGCGTTGATCCATCCTTAGCCACTGCGGTGGTGAAGGCAAATCCATCTTGAGCTTAGCTTGTAGTGAAATCTCCTTCGACTCCTCCCTCAAGATCATCGGATCATCCCTTAAAATCGGCTCACTCTATTCCATTAACACATCCTCGGTTAGGATATCCTCGAATACCATCCTTCAAACACATATACCGGAATTAGTCCAGATATAGAAAAATTATAAAACATAAGTTGAAAGAAACAACAATATGAATTATAATTGTCTACAACTAGCTAAAACCCTAATCCTATAAGGCATCCAAGTTTATTTTCCTACTGTGTCGAACTATAAATTGAAGTCAGCTATGATACCACTCTGTAACGCCCTGATTATTCTTTATGAAGAATTCGAGACACGAGCCAGAATCTTTTCCTTTAATTAGCCACAGTACACAAAAAACAGGAAAATTTAAAACTTTTATTCAACACAAATGTATTATCAGTTCAAATATTATAAAACTGTAATACATTACATCAGTATTACAGTAATGCCTTACAAGCTGAAGTGTTACAACTTACAATAAATTTACATCAGAGTACAACAACTAATTAATAACACTTGGTACTTCCCTTGGAGGCTTCTCAACAATAAACATATAACAATAGGAACAATAATGTAACGCCCCGTACTCAACTCGTACACACACAATTAACTAAATTCTAGTCACGCCCAGCACAGGCACCATCAAAAGGTGGGTATACCCGTTAGGTACCTTTATCACTTGGAAATACTAATATATTCCTCTTATTTCCTCCTATTCCATCCAATATGGGATTAAATCCCCAAGGGTCAACTGGTCAACAACACCACACCACACACACTCCATCCTTCTTTCATTCATTCATTCATTTATTCCATATCTAGCCCCATAGATAATCTCATAGGCTCATCTTACCATCAACTCCCATAGGATCTTCTATAGGTCACAATCAACCACTCATTCTTTCCTTCTTTCTTTTTCTCCACATCATCACTCACTTCCAATCTTTCTTTCTACTACTTTCCTTATATACTATATATATATATATATATATATATATATATATATACTATACTAGTATATATATATTCTCTTAGAAATACGGGGTCTCACAAATAATCAATATAGTGCTTCACTTGTCTGGAGTCCTCCTGAACCCTAAACCTGTAGTCCTGCAATCCAGTACCTATTTGAGTAGGGATGTCAGTACATATATTGATGCTTTAAGGCTGATTACTAGCAGCGAATCTCAACTTTAAACAAACATATTGATGAAAAGAGAAACGTGTATACATAATGTTGATGTGTCAGTATATGTTATGACTTAGACTCTAATGCAAGATTAACTAATGCAAGGATGCACTTATTCTAATTCAAGCAAGACTCTAGACATATGCAGCCCATAAATACATATGCTCATATCAAGCTGTTTATTCATATATAGAGATTTGAACCCGGGTCATGAATTCTACTCTTGTACTCAACCCGTTCCTTAAGATACAGCATGACTGATGATGTTACTCTAAAAAGGTCTAATCCCGCCATTCACAATCATATAGTGGTGTCTCTGTTTGCCACTATTGCTCGTCATACCGGACCTCACTCAAAAATCAGACGAACACCCACAGTTTACTACACCACAGTTAGGTTCGAAGCATCCCTGTGGCCCCATAAGCTCATAGACCGTAGTCTAAGGCTTGTTCGCTTTCCCTGACATATAAAATGATGGAATTCTAGGGGTCCATCCCCTAGTTCCGACAGGAAAACCTCCCAAACATATCATGGCACTTCAGAAATTAACAGACGAGATAAGGATCCCATGTTCCCAACTCGTGAGAAGGCATAGACCGTATTCCTTTGACAGGAAGGGTACAACCAATAACACCACCTAGTATTGGCCTATAGGACAGGTCGGACATAAAGTATCACCCCTAATACAAAATCTTTCCCTTCAGCGAAGTAATAGATAAAAAGGTTACGTAACAATAGTTACCAGTTACTACCCTAACGATGTCACTGACCTTAAACAATCCGAGGGATGACAACAGTACTAACACAACATGCTATGTCTTAAGTTAGACTTCACAAGATAACTTTGCTAGGTGCTCAACCTAGACTTACCAGGATCACCAAGGATCCTGTCACAGCCTATCGATCCATGACTACGACAATACAAATTTATTCACATGCTACTACCCTGAACTCGGATTCCGTTTATGCTCCCGACCCATGATCAACCTACACCGGTTAAGATCTGATGGTGCGCGAGGGGTGACTCGTCCACAGTCCCTGAGGGGTAAAATGAATACACGCCTTGATGGTCAATGGCCCCTAGGGCAATGATATCACCCTAGATGAGCAAAACAAATAGCGTACTAGCTAATAAGCTATATATGAGCAAACAAATCACAAACGAGCTAAACGAGCTACGTATGAAACAACGACCTACATACGAGCCAAATAAGCTATGTATGAGACCAACAACTACATACGAGCCCGACAAGCTACGTATGAGCAGAACAACTTATATATGAGCCAACTAGCTACGTATGAGCCAAACGAATTACATACGAGCCAACTAGCTATGAGACAAACGAATCACATATGAACCAACTAGCTACGTATGCGACAACAAAATGTTAATAATTAGCATGAACTATTTCCCCAATATAAACATCCTATTATATAACTTATGAGCACAAGGAACACTTATTACTCATAATCAAGTGCATGATTCAAACCACTAAAAATTTCTGATAAATCTAGCTAAAATGAATTATAAGCACATGGAAATACATAAAAATCCTAAATATGTGCTTGAATAGGGAAAAATAACCAAACATTTCAAACAGCGAATCAGCTCAAAAGTCAAGCTACTGCAGAAATATTGTAAAATTCATAACAATTGCTACGCTAACCGAAATCTAACAAATTTAGACTCTATGGAAAGTTAGAAAACTCTACTACAATTCTCTAGTTGACAACCTCGTCAAATGTGGCCAACAAAAAGCAAGAAAACTCCAAACTCTCAAGCAGTGAACTCAGCCCAAGTTGTTCAACTTGCAAAACTCATAACCGATGCTAAACTTATCAGAATCTAACAAAATAGGAATTTTTAAAAAGGTGGGAACATCTTCTATAACTCTGTAGTTGACAACATTCTCAGATTCATTCAACAAGAGGTATAAAAACTGCGAACACCCTAAACAATGAGCTTCAGCCAAAAGGCCAGCTGCTGTTGACTTGTAAAAGTCACAACTCATGCTACGGTTATCGAAATCTAGCAAAATAGGACTTTTTGAAAGTTGAGAATATTGACTACAACTCTCAAGTTGACAACCTTCTCAGATTCAGTCAATAAGAGGTAGAAAAACTTCGAACACTCTAAACAGTGAGCTTCAGCCAAAAGGCCAGCTGATGTCGACCTGTAAAAGTCATAGCTCATGCTACGGATATCGGAATCTAACAAAATATGACTTTTTTGAAAGTTGAGAACATCTACTACAACTATCTAGTTGACAACCTTCTCAGATTCAGTCAACAAGAGGTAGAAAATTCTTAAATCATTCTAAACAGAAACTCAGCAAGAGAAAGTTGCTGCTGTAATTTTGTAAAGATCATAACCGGTGCTATACTTATCGAAATCTAACAAAATTGGGCTTTTGGAAATCTAAGAACATCTACTACAACTTTCTAGTTGACAACTTTCTCAAGTTCAGTCAACAAGAGGTCGAAAACTCCTAATCTTTCCAAACAGAAACTCAGTAAGAGAAAGTTGCTACTGTAATTTTGTAAAAATCATAATAGATGATACCCTTATCGGATTCTAACAAAATTGGGATGTTTAGAAAGCTAAGAACATCTACTAAAACTCTCTAGTTGACAACTTTTTCAAGTTAAGTCAACAAGAGGTCGAAAACATCTAATCTCTCCAAACAGAAACTCAGCCAAGAATGTTGCTACTGAAATTTTGTAAAGATCATAACCGGTGCTATACTTATCGAAATCTAATAATAT
The DNA here is from genome assembly GCA_017893485.1 of Hemerocallis citrina. Taxonomy (NCBI): domain Eukaryota; kingdom Viridiplantae; phylum Streptophyta; class Magnoliopsida; order Asparagales; family Asphodelaceae; genus Hemerocallis; species Hemerocallis citrina. The sequence goes on along the minus strand of CM030361.1, from coordinate 218,174,195 downwards.
TGGGATTTTCAGAAATCTAAGAACATCTACTACAACTCTATAGTTGACAAATTTTTCAAATTCTTTTTGAAACTCACGTTTACTAATTTTTACACGTAGAACAACATGGAAGTCTTCTAACAATCTAGAAGCAACAAAGCTTGCTACTACACTTGATCATTCATGAACTAGAATTACAAAAAAAAACTTGATTTTTAACAAGTATTAATGTAAACATACAACAACAACTAAAGACTTTATCTTTCATATATTAGAAGTTCTACATATTACAAAAGTCCACTATGAACTAGAAGTTACACATACAACTAAAACTACTCTTTTAGTGTTCTAATTAAGTTTCCTACTTTAATCATGTATGTAGATATTCTGAATTTATCAATTATTGCACATGGATTTAGTCCAAGTTGTTATATTTTATGTACAATAAACCATGTGTTTATATTTTATTAATAATAATAACAACAATGATAAAAATAACAACAATTTGTTTGAGTTCCACCATTCAATTACTTTATGTGTTCATTTGATCCTCCCTTATTCATATGCAGATGTTTTTAGTCCAAGTTGTTCTTAAAATAACATAGAACAAGGAAATAAAATAATCAAAACAACAAATGATAACAATTAGTATTAAAGATTCAATCTTTAAGTGTTTTGCTAAGTTCTACCATTCACTTTCTTTCATGTGATCATTTTTTATTAACCATACTCAAATGCACATGATTTAGTCCAAGTTGTTCACATAATAACAAATTAAAACAACAAAATAATACCAAAAAAATTTAAGTACAGAAACCCCCACCTTATTTTCTAGTAGGAAGAACTAGTCTTAGCTTTCCTTCTCCTTCCTCCTAGCTCCTACTACAACCTACAAATGAAGAACTCTCAAATTAAGTTTCTCTTTTTCTTTTGCTTCCGCTTTTTCTTTTTTTTTTTCTTTAGCAAATGAGACAAGGAGTGAAGGGGAGGGGTATTTATAGAAGGATGGGAGAGTGAGTTTATGAGAGGGTGAGAGGAGTGAACTAGGGTTTGGCACCAATTGCCTTGGGATATTGGCCGACCACTATGGGTGACAGGGTGAGGGGTAAGTGTATGTGATTTAGCTTAGGTGAGAAGCAACAACACCTATTAATAAAAATTGTATTTCTAATAATCATATAACCTATCACTCCCAACTAAATCCTAGCCATTGATTCTATGATCAATCATGATAAAAAAATATTTTTTTGTCCAAAAACACATACTACATGATTTCGTACAAAAATCGATACAATACATATATGTATATACATCTATATATACCGATAATTCTTATTCATCAAACCGAACAATCTGTACAAAAATAATTTAATTCGGAGAATAAAATAAAATAATAATAAAAATAATTTCTTTAAGGGCTCGGAAGATTTCGGTACCAATTTGATACAATAAAGATATATACAGATTAGTATATATATATAGATAATGCTTATTAATTAAACCGAGTAATATCCCAAAAAAATATTTCAATTCTGAAAATAAAAATTAAATAATAATAAAATAATAATTTAATATCACACCGGGAAATTACAAAAATTTTCTTAAAAACGCATATTACATGATTTTGTACAAGTGCAGAAAATCGATACAAGACATATATATATACTTACCAGTATATATATACAATTCATGATTATTAATTAAAACTAAGTAATTTCCATAAAAATAATTTTAATTTTAAAAATAATAATAATACAAATACCATATCCGACCGGGATATTATAGGAACAATCTGTTGCAACTATTGCAGAAGGATTATGCGTTACAAGATGTATTGTCAAAAGTTGCTAAATCGCGAGTGATCCAACCATGCAACTGATATCAGTGACGCTAAATGTCTTGCCCCGCTTCCCAAAAATACGGAATATGAGTACATGACATTTGCCCAGCGTCACCCATAAGCTGTTTATCCGATCAACTGAAAAATGTAATCAATACAATATAATTGCGAAGGCAATAATAATAATCTCATGAACAATAATACTTGGAATGAAGCAATATAACATATCCAAATACAGTAATCCAACGTCTGCAAACAAATAATAAAATTCGTGTCATAAACCCAATACGATAATAAATCCCAACACAAATAATAATAAGTCTCAATACATTAAGTTCAATAAAAAAATGAGCAACTAGAAAGCTTTAAATCTTCAGAAAGTTTGTTCTCCAATTCCAGCAGGTAATTCTCCATGATAACTTGTGAACACTTCAAGTAAAAAGATGAGAAAAATTGTCCTTAGAGCAAGTCATGGACAGCAAGTAGAGAAAGTAAGGATCAATGGAATAACGATATAACAATAAATTCAATGGATCAATTGAAATCTATAACATGGGACAATAGCAATAATCAATATCAATGATAATTGATGCAATGGTTATAAACAATGATTCAATATTCGATAATAATATTCAATGATCAATATCAATAACACATAGACAATATTCGAGACCAATAGGGACAATGATGAATAATATGCAATGTCAATGTTGTATTAATTCTTAAGTCTATTATTCATTTTAATCTAACTAATGCACATACTACTGCATCCCATACTACAGGTTCGATAAATTCAATTAATTTCGTTTAGACTTAAGTAGAAGCTTCTATAGATGATGTACACGGCACGATAACATTATTTGCAGCATTGGTGCACACTGGTTGGCTCAATAAAAATAAACAGTACACGATCAATTGGGATACTATAGTCAGTAATCTAACAATAAATCGATAACAATAATAATAGCCAACACATAATATTTTGAGAAACATGTCCCACACTTCCGCGTACAGTCACTATATCATCAATTACTCCTGTCAATCCCTTAAACCCAGCTTATTAATTATTTTATTAATGCAACAATACAATATGCAAGTATGAGACATGAGATGAACAATGCTAACAATAGGGAAACAATGGATGAAAAACTTGGATAAGACAATTAGGATGATGACAATAACTCATTAGGATCATGCAATGCGACATATATACTTCGATTCATGCAAGGCTACGCTATAGGAATAATTAAATTAAGAAAAACTGAAAAGTGAAATTCTGGACAGCAAGAGTATTCTGTAGAAAAATATAATTTTCCGTTGTTTCAGACTTCAAAAACTGAATCCGTAAAAAATTCTAGAAACTAGACTTCCCAACGAATCCAATGCATATTTAAAGTTCAAAATCCGACAATAGTAGCTAGGTCAAACACATAATTCATTACAGATTTTATGTTCAGGCACAAAATCGACATCATGTTATTTTATTTTTAGAATCAGTAAAAACTCAATAATAAATTTATTACAAATATTTATTAGACTCCTAAGCATGTTAACTAATGTTCTGAAAATTTTCAGAGCAATATTTTAATATTTGATCAATCTTTTAGCTGATTAAACATAAATCATGCAAGAATCTGAAATTTTGGAAATAAAAATACAGCAGTAGTAAAACGAGCATTAACTTTTGTTACATAACTCGGAATTCAAAAATTCAAAATGTTCTGGAAACTACAAACATAGGGCTACAACTCTTATTCAAAAAGTTATTCATTTTAAGATCATCGGATCGAAAAAAGCAGACAAGATATAGCTAGCAAGCAACATACAGGTTTTTGGATATTTTTCATGAAACAAATTAATTAGACATGATGGGTATCAATTCTATTAGTCGATAAACTTCATAATCAGCATTATGGGTATAAAAAAAATGGTAAGTAAAATTAAGAACATACACATACACTAATTTAACATCAACCAAACAACAATCGATCAATCCAACATACAACCTAGCAATTATTCCTACAATAGATTGACTGTGTCGTGATTATATAAGTAACCCTACTGTTAATTCTATATAAATGCTTTAAAGATTCAATCTTTGGAGTCAAAAGTGGCATGAAGTCAAGAATATTAGGGTTAGCTTGTGTAAACCCTCAATAGACCCAACAAAAGATAATCAATACAACGATACGATAAACGAGTAGAATCTACTTGCGGCATTTCAATAATGCTTGAATTTGATTCAATAACAATTCAAGAGGAAAGTGACCTGTCTTTTAGAGACGATGAAATTGAATACCAAGAATAACGGGATGAGAATCCCGAAGCAACGAACCCACAAAAACACAAATCCACAAAATAACACGTGCAAATCATGTGCAATAAAGAACCCAAAGCAAAGAGACAGCAAGCAAACAGCAACAATAGAGACAGTAGTAGCAATGGCTTGCGACTGGCTAACGTGGCTCGTCGTCGGGGAAGATGGTGAACAGTGGGGTCTGAGTTGGGCTGGAAATTAGGTCAGGGAGAGAGAAACAATGAGGAGAGAGAATAGACGGCTAATTAGGGTTTCAAATTGTATATTTTAGGGTTTGCAATAGGATTGTATTTATAGGGTGCAATTAGGATGTTGGGTTAATGGTTTAGGATCCAATAATAGTGGGTTTAGGTCAGCAACTAATTGTAGTTGGGTTTTGGGTTCAATAAGAGATGGAATTAGAGACAATAGGGTTCAATAAAAAAATACCCACAATTAAATAAAAAATAGGATCAACAAGAATAGTTCAACAAGAAAAATGAAGAATTTCATGAGCAAATTTAATTAAAACAATCAAGGAAGAAAATAGAATATTTTATTCAATCGAAATTAAAAATATTACAGAAAGGGGAAAAAATGAAAACAGCGAAAACGGCAGTTACAATTCTACCCACCTTAGAAAAAATTTCGTCCTCAAAATTTAAGCAGGTGGTAGTAGTGTAACCCCAAACAAAAGAAAGAACAAGAGTTACTAAAAAGATGGGGAAACTTCTTTTGAATCTCTTCCTTAAGCTCCCAAGTCGACCCACCAGGCAAGTGAGGATTCCAAGCAACACGAACCAGTTTGATGACTTTATTCTTCAAAATCTTCTCCCGTCGGTCCACAATCGAAACCGATGAATCTCACATGACAAATCTGTTCGAACCGACAACTCTGAAGAGTCAGTGACATGACTATCATCCCGAACATACCTCCTGAGTTGAGAAACATGGAAGACGTCATGCACTCCAGAAATAGTTGGCGGCAACATGAGTCTATAGGCCACCTTGTCTACTTGCTCCACCACATTGAACGGACCAATGAATCTAAGGCTTAGCTTGCCCCCCCACCAAAACGAACAAAACCTTTCCATGGAGACACCTTGAGGAACATATGATCACCAACCTCAAACTTTAATGGCCTCCTGTGAATGTCTGCCCATTTCCTCTGCCGTCCTGTGCGGCTTGCAAATTCTTCCTGATCTGGGCCACTACATCAACAATCTTCGTGATCAACTCCGGCCTCAAAAGCTTCCTCTCACCAATGTCATCCCAGCACACTGGTGATCTACACTTCCGACCATACAAGACTTCATACGGAGCTGACTTAAGACTAGCTTGGTAGCTATTTTTGTATGAAAACTCTACTAAGCGTAGATGATCTTCCCAAGATCCTCTAAACTGAAGCAGACAGGATCTCAACATATCCTCCAATGTCTGAATAATCCTCTCAGATTGTCCATCTGTCTGCGGATGGAATGCGGTACTGAAATTCAGCTTACTTCCAAGACTATTCTGAAGACTCTCCCAAAATTAAGATCTGAATCTATTATCTCTATCTGATATAATACTGACAGGAACACCATGCAATCTCACAATCTCCTGCATATACTTCTCAAGCGATCCACAAGCGAAATGAGCACTCTTCGCAACTCTGAAAGAAATGAAATGAGCACTCTTCGCAAGCGATCCACAATCACCCAGATGACATAGTGACCCTTGGGACTTCTAGGCAAAGCAGTAACAAAATCCATAGTGTTATTCTTCCACTTCCACTCCGAAATAAGAAGCGGTTGAAGAAGTTCAGCATTCCTCTGATGTTCTACTTTTACTTGCTGACAGACCTGTAGCACCCCGAATTTCCAATAACTGAAAATTAGAAATACTTGGCACAAATTCTAGAATCAACTTCAACTGTAATCATAAACACAGAAACCAAATACCGGAAAATTTAAATTTTTTTATTACATCAATTCTTTACATTGCACAGCGGAAAATTAACACCTTGAATTACATTTTCTTTCTTTTACAACACATTCTTTTACAATTTGCATAAGCCATATGATCATTCTACCAGAAGCATTAAAGTCCCAAGCTAACGGTACCTACCTGTAAAACATGAGGTTAGGGATAACCCTAACCCCCAGAACTACGGGGGTCAGCTATAATGGTGTGAGTGACATCAAAAGAAATAGAATTTAAATGACGCATAAAAAATAACATCATAATCAATACATTCCCACAGTAGTAACACATGGATAATGAAATAACAATAAATAAAGCATGAAAACATCAAGTAAAACTAAGTTAAGTGTCAAGTGTAGGAAAACAGAAAACATCATGCATAATACAAGTCAAGAAAACACAAATGCAGTATGATGATTCTCTAATGCATACTTGTTGGATTCTATGCATTCCATACTACATAGGTCCGGTGCAAGCCCTTATCATTCTCCATTTTATAGGGTTAAATCTCTCGTTATGCAACTAATCCTACTACGGTGATAGGAACAAGATCTAGAATACTCCGCGAATAGGCCTGACAACCATCAACACGCAAGCATCATATAAGCATAGCTCAAAACCGGAGAATCACCTCCCTCCCGTGTACCCCACGAATAGGCATGCCGACCCTCGACATGCATATACACAGTACATTCCGTGAATAGGCCTGTAGACCCTCGACATGCGAATGCACCGTATATTCCGTGAATACACCTGCCGACCCTCGACATGTGAACATACCAACTATCCTCTTGGGACACAGCAATACACCGTCCTGGAATGTATCTGTCGGACTAACAACAGAGCTTATACTTACGTTTTCCAAGTTCTATCACATCTCCACTAGTGCTGTCCTTAGGTTAATTATTATTAATTAAAACACAATTCCCCCCTCTCTAGAGTTGGTGTACCCTGTCGGACTTAATTCCACCAAAATAACCCCAAGGCCCCAATCGGCCAAATCCACAAAATCTCATCTGCCGGTTTATAGGAATCCCACTCAACTTGTAGAGACTCACAAAATGAAATACCAACACAAGTCTCACAATAAAACTCTTAATTCCATCATCAAACTGCTTATAATAAGAAAACGTATTTAAATCAACAAATCCACATTTATCCAAACACTTCACAAATTTCCCGAAATTAAATCTGAAATTAAATATCTTTAAACAACTGAGTTTCACATTTTGAAATTATAGAAAAATTGCAAAACATCAATTCCTCGAAATCCATATATAATTTACTTTCTAAAGTTATAGAAATACCACTATAGGATACTCAAATAGGAGTAAAGCATATAGAATTTTCAATAAGTCTACAATGACTATTGAAGAATCAATGCATGTTACATTCGATGAATCTTTACCTTCATCAACCTTAAATAAAGATGATAAAACTGATTTATTACCTTTAGATAATGTGATTAAATCCTTAGAGCAAACTAATCTGACTGATAAGTCGACTGATAAGGTCTACCAGTCGACTGAAGTAAAGCAGTCGACTGAAGAACAAGTCAAGTCGACTGATCCGATTGTGATATCTTCAACTTTACCAAAGTCATTTGTTGAAGTTAAAGATCATCCTCATGACTTAATAATTGGTGACATCTCCCATGGTATTCAGACACGCTCACATGTTAATATGATCTCTCATACAGCATTCTTATCGAATTTTGAACCGAAAAATATACAAGAAGCTTGTGAGAATAAATATTGGATGAATGCCATGCAAGATGAACTAAACCAATTTATAAGGAATGATGTATGGGATTTAGTTCCTAGACCTCCTGATCAGACTATTATTGGTACCAAATGGGTATTCAAAAATAAGTTAGATGAATCAGGACAAGTTGTAAGGAACAAGGCTAGATTAGTTGCTCAAGGATATAATCAAGAAGAAGGTATAGATTTTGATGAAACATATGCTCCTGTTGCTAGACTAGAATCTATTCGTATTTTATTATCTTTTGCTTGTTTCATGAATTTTATACTTTATCAAATGGATGTTAAAAGTGCTTTTCTTAATGGGTTTATTAAGGAAAATGTTTATGTTAAACAACCACCAGGTTTTGAACATGAACAATTTTCAGATCATGTTTATAAATTGAAAAAGGCTTTATACGGTCTTAAACAAGCACCTCGTGCTTGGTATGATCGTCTGAAAACTTTTCTTTTAGAAACAGGATTTGAAATAGGTAAAGTAGACACTACTTTGTTTATCAAAAGAGTTAAGAATGATATCTTAATCATACAAATATATGTTGATGATATAATTTTTGGTTCTACTAATAATAATCTATGTCAAGAATTTGCTAATACCATGAAAAATGAATTTGAGATGAGTCACATGGGTGAACTCAATTATTTCCTTGGACTTCAAATTAAACAGTCCTCAAATGGCATATTTATCAATCAAGGCAAATATGCAAAGGAACTACTCAAACGTTTTAACATGGATAGTACTAGTAGTAAATCCACACCTATGGCTACTACTACTACTCTTGACAAAGACTTATTAGGTAAGAGTGTTGATCAAAAACTCTATCGAGGTATGATTGGTTCACTCTTATATATTACTGCAAGTAGACCAGATATTATGTTCAGTGTATGTTTATGTGCTAGATATCAATCTAGTCCTAAAGAGTCTCATTTAAAAGCAGTGAAACGAATTTTAAGATATATTAAAGGCACATCTGAATATGGTTTATTTTATCCACGCACCGATAATTTTAACCTTTTGTCATATAGCGATGCCGATTTTGCTGGAAGCAAAACTGATCGCAAGAGTACTAGTGGTACATGTCACTTTTTGGGACACTCCCTAGTATCTTGGTGCAGTAAAAAGAAAAACTCCGTATCCCTATCAACTACAGAAGCTGAGTATATCGCTGTAAGTTTGGCATGTGCACAAATTTTATGGATGAAACAAACCTTATTAGATTATGGTATTTCATTTGAGAAACCCTCAATTATGTGTGATAATACCAGTGCAATTAATTTATCTAAAAATCCGATTCAACATTCACGTACGAAATATATTGATATTCGACATCATTTTCTACGTGATCATATTTTAAAAGGAGATATATCTTTAGATTTTATCTCTACTGATAAACAAGTAGCAGATATATTTACCAAGCCCCTTAAAAAAGATACTTTCATTAATTTAAGAAGAGAACTTGGAATTTGTGATTTTATTGATATTTGCTGAAAATTGTTTCTGTTAAGTCGACTGTACTCTTGAATAAGTCGACTATACTGGTTTTTAAAATATATCAATTTTTTATCAGACTAGTTGCCTGGTTCCTATACAAGTCGACTGATTAGTAGACTTAAATTTTTTATTTTCTTCTCGACTCAGTCGACTGATATACCCTACCAGTCGACTGTCGCGAGCTCAATCGTCTTCAGCGACTATTCATCGCGTCTTTTGAGATGGAATTCACCTCTTTTTCACCCGTTATCTCTAATCTCTACCGTCGATTTCATCTCTCTTTGATCTTAGCCGTTTATTCACAGTTAAAACCCTCTTTACCAGCCGCTTTCTCCTCTTACCGATCTCAAGTTTTTTACCCCCAATTTCAAAACCCTAGCTTGTGGAGAAGAAGGTGGTCTACTCTCACAGTGCTGCTAGTGCTTGCCCCTGGTCGAATCTTTCTTTTTCTTAGGTAAAATCCTTTCCACTCTCTTTTCATGGCACCCAAAAGTTCTAAACGATCTCATGAGGGTAGTTCTTCTTCCCAAGACTACACTCAATATCTCTTGAGTCCCGATCTCATTGATCGATGGTATCTTTTTTGTACCATTACAATCTTCCCTGGAAGATTTGTTAATTTCAATGACCTAGATCGTTTCAATCTCATTCCCTTATTCCAAAATAGTAGTCTTTATGATTTTCTATCTTTATCAAACCAACCCAATTACTATCCCCAACTCATCTATTTGTTTTACACAAATATGAGAGTTGTATAAAAACCAGATGGGGATGTTTTAATCCGTTCATCTGTGAAGAAAGTTAAAATGACACTCACACCGACTAGGATTAATCAGATATTGGGTATTGATGATGGGGGATTCCCTCTTGATGAAATTCTTTTAGATGATGCTTTTATATTATCTAAAATTTTCTTACCTAATCATGGCCCTCCAATGACAAGTAAAAATATCAAACCAATTGCTAAGCTTGTAGGTAGAATATTAGCCTATAACATCCTTCCTAAAAAGGGTAGTTATGACCAATATTCTATAGAATTACAAAAAGCTATGTATGCAATTTTTGATAAAATTACTGTTAATTGGGGTCAAGTTATCTTTTCTAAACTTAATCAAGACCACACTCACTTTCTAACTTTTGGAGGTCTTCTTACTAGAGTCTTTATAGCTTTTGGTATTGATCTCGATTCCGAGACCAATATTGTTACTCGTTATGAGTGTTTCGATCGTGCTAGTTTGGCACGTATGAAACTTCTTGATGCTCCTACTAAATCACCCCCTAGGTCTCCTCCTCTATCTCAAGCTCCTTTAGGTTCTACTTCTAGACCCTCTATACCTTCTACCTCTTCTGACCCACTTCTTCAAGCCAATTATGATGATCCCCGTACTCTTTATGTCTGTGTTTCCTATCTAATGAAGCATTCAGCCACTGTCGATACTCAACTTCATAACTTAGATTCAAAACTAGACCACATTGATTCTAAGCTTGAAAACCTCACTCATCTCTTCAACTCTCAATTTCATCCTCCTTCTCAAGATGACGATGAAGACTCCGATGAAGAAGATTGAAGACTTTTTCTTTTCTTTTCTATTATGTAATTTTCTTCCTTAATGCACTTATTTATGTATCGGATTTTATCTTAGTTTCCTTTTAATGCAAAAGTTTGTTATTTTGTGCTTTTTGATGATAACAAAGGGGGAGAAATATCTGTGTTATAGTATTATATCTGTGTTATTTATGTCTGTGTTATTTATGTTTTGATATCCTCTCATTGTTCTATTTCTGGGTATTAGAGAAATCTCTGGTCAGTCGACTGCCCAACAGTATACAGTCGACTAATGCTAGCTACTGCATCTGTACTTATTTTCTGCTTATGATTTTTATAAGAATGGTCGCCTGATCAGTCGACTGATACATATTATTTTTTTTACAATGCATTTTGTGTTTTTATAAGGGGGAGCATGTCTTAACAATGCTTGTATATTATCTCTTATTATCAGCTATTGTGTTGTCATCATCAAAAAGGGGGAGAATGTTGATTCTTGATTTTGATGATCACAACACAGTGCAACATGTGTCTATGTTATACAGCTAACATTTCAGGTTGTACTACAAAAGACTATTCTAGCTGAACAAATGAACAAACTCAAAAGGATACAGATAAAGACTTCACTCAGACAAGATCAAAGACTTCACTCAAGACAAGACTCAAGACTCAAGACCTTTAGCTCAATTGTGTCAAATTATAGTGTCTTGTAAAAACAAATGTATTTTACTTTTTGTTGAGTCTTAGTCTGATGTAAAGCCATGTCACACACACATACACACTCAAAGTTTCATAATGTGTGTCTCTTAAACCCCCCCCCCAAAAAAAAGAGTCAAAACAGTTTGAAGAAATTTAACTTTTGAGTACCAGTCAACTTAAGCTTCTGCCAGTCAACTGATAGTACAAAACTGTTTAAATTTATTCAAACTCTGATCAGTCGACTCATATGGCAACCCAGTCGACTGTTCGAGAGCTTTTGACCATTTTCTGTTTTTCAAAATCAAATTTTTTCAAACTCAAAAGCTTAGATCCGTTGGTTGACAATTGAGTAACTGTCTCCCAACGTTCAGGAGATCAAACTCTTTAAGTAGAGTTCAGATCTCACTAAAAAGATCTACAGAATTCCTTTTAAAAATTCGAGCATCTTTGTGAGAAAAATTCTAAGTGATTTTTTGAGAAATAAAGCTTTCAAGATCATACTCTCTGGTTCTCTACACTCAGTCCAGTATAGCAACGAATTCGCTCTGGACTGAGTATAGAAGTCGACCTATTCTTTTAGCCACGTGCATCAACACATACACCAACAAGGCTATAGGTTGACTGTAAAGTATTCTTTGTTCTCTTGCTCTCGGTTGGAGAGTGTTTTTGACTCTAGGTTGTAGAGTCGGTTTTGTTTCACTCTTGGTAGTAGAGTGGGTCGGCTTTCTCTGGTTGAGAGAAAGGACTACGGGTTAGACAAGGTTGTTGTCGTAATGCCGTAGGGTATTCTTGTAATCTTTTTCAAGAATAGTGGAAATCTCAAATGGGTTGCTTGGGGACTGGATGTAGGTCAGGAGGACCGAACCAGGATATATCTTGTGTACTCTGTGATTTATTGTCTTGTGTTTGCATTCACTTTTGTTTATTTAAGTTCTGCAAAAAGTTTCTGGATAGTCGACTCCTTGCACTGTCAGTCGACTGGTCAGTGTCGTTTGTAGTTGTAGTTTCATTGTGCCTTCAGTCGTCTGTCTTATTCGTCAGTCGACTGCACAGAGTTGTTATTTTTAATTTATTTTAGTCATATCAGTCGACTGGTTCATAACCAAGTCGACTGCACCGAGAAAAATTTCTGCAGTTTTTATTAAACACTATTCACCCCCCCTCTAGTGTTTGTTGTCTTGCCTACAGGATCCAACAATAAGGTGCAAGGATGATGTGGTAATCTGGCGCGACCTAGGACGTTGTTCACGTGATGAGCTCCCTCGTTGAATGAATTGGACAAGCTCGATTGGGTGGCGACGTGACGCGAACGGAAGCCTCGATTATGCACGTCTTCGAGCTTATTGGCGATCAGACGGTCAAAAATTGAGCGGCGGTGGTGGCTAGGTGTGTGCACGTGTTAAGGTATGTGTGAATACCTACTTTTTCTCTTATTTCTCTATTTCAAAATGGAGAAAGGAGAGATGTGGTACATTCTATCTCCTATTAGCATAATATATAGATATAATGGGAGAGTTGGAGTTTGTAAACAAACAAATCCTAACTTTGTGAACTAACAAACAAGTGTAATATAAGCCCAAACTAAATACAACAAATATAAACATGCACCGCACGTGTAACCCAAATCAAAAATATTCAAACGCACACTCCGCGTCGATTCATCTCCCTCACTGCTTCTCTCCTTCTCTCTTGCACCACCGACACTGTCGCCATTGCAGGATTTGCTATGAATGAGTTGGAAATGAAGTTGCAAAAATGACACATCTATTTATGACGCATTAGTGTTTTTTCAATGGGTTTGGAAACCAAATTAGGGGGTTTTCAGAGGTTTTTTCAAAGCTGTTGGTTGTTCATTAACATTGATTGTTCATTATTAATAGAGATCTTCCCATATCCCGGTTATTGTGTTAGTTTCTAAGTGCAAATTTATTTGGGCTATTTCCAATCATAAGTAGTCTTGTTGTTTCAAAGTTGCCGAGATGAGTAAACATGCATGTGAAAGTATTCAATCTTACCATTTATACACAAAGTTCATGCACCAAATTAGAGTTTTTGAAAGGTGTTAATTAGTGCTGTAAAATGAACAAGACAGTACGTCGTCCGTCTGAATTCGGCTCGAGAAATAGCCCGACCGTGGACCGTCCGAACTATTATACGAACCGAACTTGAACAAATTATTAGGTCTGATGCTTTACAGAGCCCGTTCTAAGTCTGGTCCGTCCGAACAAACATAACATTCTACTTTTATGACGAACCGTGCTCGGAATATAAAAATTTTGTCCGACCTGGACTGAGCCGCACTAAGCCCGTCCGAGTAGAATTTCGGTCCAAGCTTGAACATATGGCTATCCAGTCCCATCCGGTTCGATTTACAGCCCTAGTGTTAATTGATCTATATATGTATCTACTTCCCCGTATACACGAATCAATATACTTTTCCGATCTTTGACAAAAACTTGAAAGATGTTTTATTTTCCCCCACCTTTTTTCTTCCCGAATGAATATTAATAACATGGAAGATTATTACCTTAGTTGTAGTATAGATTCATGCATAACAAACTATTCTATGTACAAGTTCCCTATTAAATTTTATTTCTTTAACGTGATTTAAGAATGAGTTTTAGTTTCATTTCTTTGTATGATTTAATTGCATGTTCATTACTGTTGTTTTTATGTTAAAATTTTGAATTTTTTGTTAAATAAGTAGCATTATAATTTTTAGGGGAGATCGAACCTCATACATTGGTGTTAGACTATTAGCTATCGTTGTTAGTTAGCTATTGACAAATGCCTGAATATATGTTGTGGAAGTCTTATAATTCTTCGAAAATGTGCTTCATATGAAGGCTTCGCTACAAATTACACAACTTGTCACCCCCGCTTCCTAAAAATACGGAATACGAGTACGTAACAAAAGCCCAGCGAATTATTTTCATCATCCTTAACCTGTTTCAGAAATCTTTGCAACACATCACAGAATTTATCAGAGTCGGAAGCAAAAAAAGTCACAACCATTCACGAATACTTGAAACAATTTACCAACAGAAATTTATTTGAAATCAAATACAATATTCCCAAATAAAACAGAGTCTGGAAAAAAACAATATTCTGGGTCACATCGCCCAATACAAATAATATCCAAGTCTCAAAAAACCAGAATAATACAAGTCTCACTAATACAAATATTGTTCTAGTACAATACAAGAAATAATAATAATCAAAAGCAACTAATACTTCAAGTCTCCAATACCATCTTGAACCTGTTCGCCATAATCTGCAATTCATCGAATACAGGAAAGAGGAAAAGAGAAAACACAAGTACCCGTTAATTGCAAGTCTGGGTCACAAATAGAGTTGGATACAAGCACATGATAAAACTAACTAATAACAAGTCATAATGCATCGACAGTAATATCTAACATGGTATCCTAACAGTACAGTTGTTTCATGTCTAAGGCAGTGTCATAAGATAACTAACAGTCTCTAGTAACAGTATCTCAGTATATCAGTGAATCAGGATAACAGTATATCAGTTTCAGGTTAACAGTGTGTCAGTATCAGTGTACAGTCTCAGTATATCAGTCTTAGTCTAACAGTAATCAGTTTATGCACTTACAGTCTTGTGGGTATTACTAACTAGGTAGCACTTCATGTGCCATCTTTTTATCACATGGTTTCTACAGTCAAAACAATTACGTATATAGATTTCGTAGGGGATATTATAGGGCAGTGTACTTAGATATCAGTAACAGTAACAATAGCAGTAACAGTTCGAACCTAGTGGTCCGCCTCCGAGTACACCTTCCTATAGGAAAGTGTGCAGTCAGGTAATCAGTAACAGTAACAGTTCGAAGCTAGTGGTCCGCCTCCGAGTATACCTTCCTATAGGGAAGCATGTAGTCAGGTAATCAGTAACAGAATAGTCCGAACCCATTGGTCCGCCTCCATGTACACGTTTCCATGCTTTCCCTCTACTAGATCCTTTCCATAAACCCCGGCTTGATTACTTTTTATTATGGTTATTAAACAGACATGAATTTGTGCTAAATGTTTTCAAACTAACATGGTATAATCAGGTTTAGGTTCAGGGGATCACATCAGCAAGTATAGTTGATATGGAGTCACATAAACGAGCACAAAAGGGTATGTTCATAATCAGGTCAGCAAGACCAATCAGTACTAAAACAGATATTATGAGAGCTACAGACATGCAAATCAAGATCCGTCAAAGGATCTGAAAACTAGACATCCACACAATTCCAACGCATATAAATAAGTCACATACTAGTTCACAACATCTCAACTCAAAACTGACTTGAATACAAGATTTATGTTCAGCCAGAAAACAGGGGAACGACTTCAAAAGAATAAAAACAGCATGAACACATATCAAATAATTCCTCAAAAAATCTGGGGTATTCCCCTATAGATATGGACTCAAAATAACAAGTTTCATAATATTTTTAGTAAGTATAAATAAGTCATCAAAAATAAGAAACAACACAAAAACACAATTTGACGAATCTGGAATTTCTCAACACTACTGTACGAAAATAAGGATATCTCGCAATCAGTAAACCGAAATCCAATTCCACCAAAACGACGTGAAATTAGATAAAATTTTACAACTTTTATATTTCACAAATAATTTTCATACAGTATAAGGAATTAGGGTGAAAACCGGGTTCTATACTGAACAGCACGGAATTTACAGCAAAAGTAGATTTTAGAAAAGGATATGAAACACCACACAAATCTAATCTTTAAAATACACAAAAAATCTGGGAATTCCCTAACATAATGAGGAAACACTGAGCAAAATATTATAGCAAGATATTATGTATAGCCTAGATGTTGAAAATAAATAGTTATCAAAATTGACACAAAACTGAATCTGAAAACTACCGACACGTCTGTACTAAAATTATCATATCTCAGTCATACGATATCCAAATGCAGTAAAACCAGTGGGGTTTGAAAATAGATACAATTATCTACAATTTACTTTGAAATGTCCGAATTGAGATTCAAACCCTAGCATAGGTGAAAACAGCAAACAACACAGCACAGCCCGCAATTTCCAGATTTCACACTTCATCTTAAAAACGTCATAACTTCCACAATAATGAACCAAACTTAACCAAATTTGAAACGCAGACTACCAATCATCTAAATATCATATTTAAGGGTTTCTAAAATGTCCAAACCTAATAATTCTCACATGGGCAATCAGTCAAACACATAACTTGCAATATGTCTCATACACGATCAAAATCCAGTTTGGGTAAAACCTAGAGCACCAACTTATTAATTTTCATGTCCTAAGTCATCTATGGCCTGATTTACACAATAGAGACAACACCCACAAATAAAAATACAATTTTTGGCCGTCTCTAGTCTTAACTACCCTATGTGTGAACTTTTTGACTTGTATCAGCCTAATAAAATTATGTATAAGTTACTTGCCTCTAATGGAGTGAAACACGACGCAAACGAGTCCAAGTGCAAAACCCACAAACAAAATCCCTCCTAGCACGAATTCAAGCGAACCCACGAACCAAAAATGCCCTACGATCAACCTCCTTGATGCACGAACCAAAGTGGATGATACCCACTTCAAAAACATAGCCAAGGGATGGTCTTGCACTATTTTGGATGATGGTGGTGCTGATGGGAGAGGCCGGCCAACAAGGAGGGTGGTTTAGGGTTGTGGAGATGAAGTAGATTGAAGTATGGATGGATGTAGGGGATGTTTGACGCGATGGGGGCTCGGTTTGGGGTTGGATAGCACAAGCCGGATGTGGGGAAGGGGGGGAGAGCCGGTTTGTATGTAGGGAGAGGGAGGCCGGGACTCAATTAGATTAGGGTTAGGGTTAAGGAGGTGTTTGGGTATATTTATATGGGTTAATTATGGGTTAATGGGTAGTAGGTATGAATATGAATTAATAGGTATACAAATGGGTAATGGGTATTGGGTAGATTCCAATTAGAGATACAATATATAATGAAACCTATGGCTCCTAAAAATCTCCTTAAGGGTTAAAAATCACAATTTGGTTAAATCACCCCCAAAAATCCATCTCAACACCAAAATAAATAATAATCATGAACGAGGCCAAGAAAAATGAAAATAAGAACTCAAAACGGTGAAAACGAACAACAACTCACGAAGTTCAAAAATGAAAGAAAAGAATATATATATTGAAAATAATCCAATACACGGTTCCGAAAAATACAAGGGATATAAAAATACACAAAAAAATAAAAAATACATTCCAAAATACATAAAATGAAACATAGGGGTTACAATCCTACCCACCTAACAGAAAAATTTCGTCCTCGAAATTCAAAAGAAAGATACATAGGGTAACCCTAAAAAGGAAAAGAACAAACCAAACCAAAACCAAAACAAGCTACTCAAACAAGTGAGGAAACTTCTGCTGAATTTCCTCCTCCAACTTCCATGTCGACTCACTGGCGAATGAGGATTCCAAGCAACACGAAGCAGCTTGATGAGCTTATTTTTTAGCACTTTCTCCCGCTGATCCACAATAGCAACTGGCGGAATTTCACAAGTCAAATTCGGCCTAACGGTCAACTCTGAATAGTCGATCACGTGGCTCTCATCTCGGATATACCTCCTGAGTTGTGAGACATGGAAAACATCATGCACTCCTGATAAAGCTGGCGGCAATGCGAGACAATAGACCACCTTGCCTACTCGCTCCAAGATCTCAAACGGCCCAATAAACCTCGGGCTAAGCTTGCCCCTGCCATTGATCCGAATGACTTCGTGCCATGGCGATTCCTTGAGGAAAACATGGTCACCAACAGCAAACTGCAATGCCCTGCGATGAACATCAGCCCACCGCCTCTGCCGATCCTGAGCTGCCTGCAAGTGCTTCCTGATCTGAACCACTGCATCCATTGTCTTGGTGATCATCTATGGACCCAACAACTTTCTCTCACCAATATCATCCTAGCACACTGGTGACCTGCACTTCCGTCCATAGAGTGCCTCAAATGGGGCAGCTTTAATACTGGCTTGAAAGCTGTTATTGTAAGAGAACTCTACCAAATGCAAATGATCCTCCCAAGACCCACCAAACTGAAGCATGCAGGATCTTAACATGTCCTCGAGAATCTGAATAGTCCGCTCTGACTGTCCATCAGTCTGGGGATGAAAAGCTGCACTGTACTTTAATTTGCTCCCCAAACTATTCTGAAGACTCTCCTAATACTGAGATCTGAATCTCGTATCCCTGTCGGATACAATGCTGACTGGAACCCCATGAAGTCTGACAATCTCTTGCATATATCTCTCAGCAAGGCTCTCAGTAGACTGAACGACGCAAAAAGGAATGAAGTGAGAACTCTTCGTCAAACGGTCAACAATCACCCAAATAGAATTATGACCCCTCAGATTCCTCGACAAAGCGGTCACAAAATCTATGGTGATATGTTCCCACTTCCACTCTGGAATAGGAAGCGGTTGAAGAAGTCCAGCAGTTCTCTGATGTTCTGCCTTAACCTGCTGGCAGATCAAACACTGAGAAACAAACCGAGCAACAGCCCTTTTCATACCATGCCACCAGAAATGAAGCTTCAAATCCTGATACATCTTTATACCGCCGGGATGGATAGAATACGAAGACTGATGAGCTTCTTCGAGCAACCTCTGACGAACTTCACCCTTAGGGACACATAACCGAGAAACAAAACCAATGGAACCATCTGAATGAATAACCATGTCCGTCCTGGACCCAGACTCAATCTCAGCTCGAAATTTCTGCAACTGCGCATCACCAGCCTGCTCCTCTTTAATCTGCTCAACAAGAGACAACTGCAGTTGGAGATCCAACCAACTTCGACCAGTACTCAGCAACACTACATCAAGCTCCAACCTCCTCATCTGCTCAATGAGATCTCTCTGCCGAGTAAGAAAAGAAACTGCTGGTCTCCTGCTCAAAGCATCTGGCACTAAGTTTACTTTACCAGGATGGTATTGCAAACTGATGTCATAATCGGCCATAAGTTCCAACCAACGCCTTTGCCTCATGTTCAACTCCTTCTGGGTGAAGACGTATTTGAGACTTTTGTAGTCTGTAAAGATCTCCACTCGGTTTCCAAGAAAATAATGTCTCCACAGCTTCAAAGCAAAAATCACTGCCGCTAACTCCAAGTCATGAGTAGGATAGTTCTTCTCATGCGGCCTCAACTGCCTCGATGCATACACGACAGCACGGCCCTTCTGCATAAAAACTGCTCCAAGACCCTTACCAGAAGCATCACAGTGAACCACAAATATGCCTGAACCATCTGGAATAGTCAACACAGGCACTGACGTTAGTCTGTTCTTCAACTCAATGAAAGCTACATTGCACTCATCAGACCAAAAAAATTTCTGATCCTTCCCAGTCAATTTAGTCAAAGGTCCTGCTATCTTCGAAAAATCCTAGACAAACTTCCGATAATAGCTAGCCAAACCCAGAAAACTCCTGACTTCTGAAACTGACTTGAGAATAGGCCAATCCTTCACAGCCTCAATCTTGGCAGGATCCACAAAAATACCTTCGCCAGAAACAATGTGCCCCAAGAAAGAAATCCTGTCGAGCCAAAACTCGCACTTGCTCAGTTTTCCATAGAGCTGATGCTCTCTCATAGTCTGCAGAACCACTCTAAGATGCTCAGCATAATCTTTCCGGTTCCGAGAGTACACCAAAATATCATCGATAAAGACCACCACAAATTTGTCCAAGAACTGAGAGAACACCCGGTTCATCAGACTCATGAATACAGCCGGCGCGTTCGTGATCCCGAACGGCATCACAAGATACTCATAGTACCCGTATCTAGTCCTGAAAGCAGTCTTCGGTACATCTGCAGCCTTCACTTTAACTTGGTGGTATCCAGAATGAAGATCCAACTTCGAGAAAATAGCAGCCCCACTCAGCTGATCAAACAAATCATCATTCCTGGGCAACGGATACCGATTCTTCACAGTAACTCTGTTCAGCTCTTGATAATCCATGCACATACGACAACTTCCTTTCTTCTTATCACCAAAAAGGATCGGAGCACCCCAAGGCGAAACACTAGGTCTGATGAAACCCAAATCAAGCAACTGCTGAATCTGCACTCTAAGCTTGCCAGCTCGACCGGTGCCATCTTGTAGGGACTCTTCGATATCGGTTCTGTTCTAGGTTGAACATCAATACCGAACTCCACTTCCCAATCAGGGGGTAAGCTAGGCAACTCATCCGGAAAAACATCCAAGAAATCCCGAACTACGAGAGTATCACCAAGATGCTCAGCTGCGCCTATAGTAGTTGAGATGGGGTCTTCTAGCTCCATCTCCTAGAATCTGAGTTGGTATAAGTTTCATTTATGCATGCATGGTTGGTGAAATATTGTGCAGATCCCAGTTCGAGCCAAGCTTGTCTAACATATTAGGCAACTAATACATTAGGCAAACCTGGTGCTCTGATACCACTAGAAACCCTGTCACGCTCCACTTCCCAAAATACGGAATACGAGTACGCAATAAAAGCCCAGCGAATTATTTTCATCATCCTTAAGCTGTTTCAGAAATCTTTGCAACACATTATAGAATTTATCAGAGTCGAAAGCAAAAAAAGTCACAACCATTCACGAATACTTGAAACAATTTACCGACATAAATTTATTTGAAATCAAATACAATATTCCCAAATAAAATAGAGTCTGGAGAAAAACAATATTCTGGGTCACATCGCCCAATACAAATAATATCCAAGTCTCGAAATACCAGAATAATACAAGTGTCACGAATACAAAGATTGTTCTAGCACGATATGAGAAATAATAATAATCAAAAGCAACTAATACTTCAAATCTCCAATACCATCTTGAACCTGTTCGCCATAATCTGCAATTCATCGAATGCAGGAAAGAGGAAAAGAGAAAACACAAGTACCCTTTAATTGCAAGTCCGGGTTACAAATAGAGTAGGATACAAGCACATGGGAAAACTAACTAATAACAGGTCATAATGCATCGACTGTAATATCTAACATGGTATCCTAACAGTACAGTTGTTTCATGTCTAAGGCAGTGTCATAAGATAACTAATAGTCTCTAGTAACTGTATCTCAGTATATCAGTGAATCATGATAACAGTATATCAGTTTCTGGTTAACAGTGTGTCAGTATCAGTGTACAGTCTCAGTATATCAGTCTTAGTCTAACAGTAATCAGTTTATGCACTTACAGTCTTGTGGGTATTACTAACTAGGTAGCACTTCATGTGCCATCTTTTTATCACATGGTTGCTACAGTCAAAACAATTACGTATATAGATTTCGTAGGGGATATTATTGGGCAGTGTACTTAGGTATCAATAAAAGTAACAATAGCAGTAACAGTTCGAACCTAGTGGTCCACCTTCGAGTACACCTTCCTATGGGGAAGTGTCCAGTCAGGTAATCAGTAACAGTAATAGTTCGAACCTAGTGGTCCGCCTCTGAGTACACCTTCCTGTAGGGAAGCATGTAGTCAGGTAATCAGTAACAGAATAGTCCGAACCCATTGGTCCGCCACCAAGTACACATTTCTATGCTTTCCCTCTACTAGATCATTCCCATAAACCCCGGCTTGATTACTTTTTATTATGGTTATTAAACACACATGAATGGTTTCAAACTACTAGATCATTCCCATAAACCCATTGGTGCGCTAAATGGTTTTAAACTAACATGGTATAACCAGGTTTAGGTTCAGGGGATCACATCAACAAGTATAGTTAATATGGAGTCACATAAACGAGCACAAAAGGGTATGTTCATAATCAGGTCAGCAAGACCAATCAGTACTAAAACAGAGATTCTGAGAGCTACAGACATGAAAATCAAGATCCATCAAAGGATCTGGAAACTAGACATCCACACGATTCCAACGCATATAAATAAGTCACATACTAGTTCACAACATCTCAACTCAAAACTGATTTGAATACAGGATTTATGTTCAGCCAGAAAATAGGGAAACGACTTCAAAAGTATGAAAACAGCATGAAAACATATCAAATAATTCCACGAAAAATCTGGGGTATTCCCGTATAGATATAGACTCAAAATAACAAGTTTTATAATATTTCAGTAAGTATTGATAAGTCACCAAAAATAAGAAACAACACAAAAACACGATTTGACGAATCTGGAATTTCTCAACACTACTGTACGAAAATAAGGATATCTCGCAATCAGTGAATCGAAATCCAATTTTGCCAAAACGACGTGAAAATGGATAAAATTTTCCAACTTTCATATTTCACAAATAATTTTCATACAGTATAAGAAATTAGGGTGAAAACAGGGTTCTATACTGAACAGCACGCAATTTACAGCAATAGTAGATTTTAGAAAAGAATATGAAACACCACACAAATCTCATCTTTAAAATACACCAAAAATCTGGAAATTTCCTAACACCATGAAAAAATACTGAGAAAAATATTATAGGCAAGATATTATGTATAGCCTAGCTCTTGAAAATAAATAGTTAGCAAAATTGACACAAAACTGAATCTGAAAACTACCGACACGTCTGTACGAAAATTATCATATCTCTGTCATATGATCTCAAAATGCAGTAAAACAAGTGGAGTTCGAAAATAGATACAATTATCTACAATTACTTTGAAATGTCTGAGTTGAGATTCGGACCCTAGCATAGGTGAAAACAGCAAACAACACTGCACAGCCCGCAATTTCCAGATTTTACACTTCATCTTAAAAACGTCACAACTTCCACAATAATGAACCAAACTTAACCAAATTTTAAACGCAGCCTACCAATCATTTAAATATCATATTTAAGGGTTTCTAACATGTCCAAACCTAATAATTCTCACATGGGCAATCAGTCAAACACATAGCTTGCAATATGTCTCATACACGATCAAAATCCAGTTTGGGTGAAACCTAGAGCATCAACTTATTAATTCTCATGTCCTAAGTCATCTATGGCCTGATTTACACAATAGAGACAAAACCAACAAATAAAATTACAATTTTTGGCCGTCTCTAGTCTCAACTACCCTATGTGTGAACTTTTTGACTTGTATCAACCTAATCAAATTATGTACAAGTTACTTGCCTCTAATGGAGTGAAACACGACGTAAACGAGTCCAAGTGCAAAACCCACGAACAAAATCCCTCATAGCGCAAATTCAAGCGAACCAACGAACTAAAAATGCTCTACGATCAACCTCCTTGATGCACGAACCAAAGTGGATGATACCCACTTCAAAAACATAGCCAAGGGATGGTCTTGCACTATTTTGGATGATGGTGGTGCTGATGGGAGAGGCCGGCCAACGAGGAGGGTGGTTTAGGGTTGTGGAGATGAAGTAGATTGAAGTATGGATGGATGTAGGGGATGTTTGACGCAATGGGGGCTCGGTTTGGGGTTGGATAGCACAGGCCGGATGTGGGGAAGGGGGGAGAGAGCCGGTTTGTATGTAGGGAGAGGGAGGCCGGGACTCAATTAGATTAGGGTTAGGGTTAAGGAGGTGTTTGGGTATATTTATATGGGTTAATTATGGGTTAATGGGTAGTAGGTATGAATATGAATTAATAGGTATACAAATGGGTATTGCGTATTGGGTAGATTCCAATTAGGGATACAATATATAATGAATCATATGGCTCCTAAAAATCTCCTTAAGGGTCAAAAATCACAATTTGGTTAAATCACCCCCAAAATCCATCTCAACACCAAAATAAATAATAATCATGAATGAGGCCAAGAAAAATGAGAAAAAGAACTCAAAATGGTGAAAACAAACAAAAACGACGAACAACAACTCACGGAATTCAAAAATGGAAGAAAAGAATATATATATCAAAAATAATCCAATATACGGTTCCGAAAAATACAAGGGATATAAAAATACACAAAAAATAAAAAATACACTCCAAAATACATAAAATGAAAAACTGGGTTTACACAACCATTTCGCACACATTTATTTACAAATTAGTATTTTATAGGTTTTTTAAAATTATCATGTGGCTTTATGGAAAGCAATATTTCCTACAGAGAGTAACATCCTATATTTGGATTGTGCTTCAAACCCTCAATTAATTGGGGATTCGCAGACAATTCGAACTGTTCATGTAATTAAAGTACTGCTATTACTCATTGAAGTTAATTTATGATTGCCTATGATTTTTATAGGTAACATTTAAGTTCACGTTGTTTCCATCAAGGGAAACAGATAGTTTATATCTAGCGAATAATACACGGGGGGCAATGATGTAGAAATAATAGACGAAAGAGAATTACAATATCAACAAAAAATTCCTGAACGTTGGGAGAGACTTAGATAATATCAAAAAACTAAATCGCAATTGGGGGAGCTTAAACAGAGACAACGTCAATATGCGAGAAATTGGCAATCGCTGATGTCGGACAATCAACTAGCTGAAGAAAGAGAAAGATGTATGCAATATAAGAGAAATTGACGCACTAATATGAATACAAATAATCAACAGGGCAATGACAAAGAAATAATAGACAAAAGAGAATTACAGTATCAACAAAAAATTGAAGCACCAACTGAAATACCTCAACTATCAGAAGTTCAACAACTTGCTGAACGTAGGGAGACTTAGACAGTATCACAAAAATAAAAGAGCTAATATGACTGCATTGCAATTGGAGGAGCGTAGACAGAGACAACCCCAATATACGAGAAATCAACAATTGTTGATGTCTGAAGATCAATGAGCGGAAGTCGATTCGATTTAATAAGTCCCTTGTGTCAGAATTGAGAAATTCAAAAAGAGAGACGTAGGCAGTATAAAAGAAATCAACGCTCTAATATGATTGAACATATTATGTTATACCTTTAATTATATTCCTTACCACTACTGATTTTTCTTCTTATTAATTCTGTGATCTTTCTTAAATATAACATATGAACAACTGGAGAAAATCAAGTGGCAAGAAAAGTTCGAACTATTCTGATGCACCATAATTCTGCAAGAAACCATATGGACACATATCACTGTCATCGATTTCATCTACCACCTATAAGAAGGTACCCACATTATGGGGAGAAACTATTTTTCCACGAATCCAATGATTTTTGTTGTCAAACAGGTAAAGTACAATTGCCGAGAATATCAAATTCTCCTAAATTGACAAGCTTTTATATTGATCAGTCTTAAGAAAGAAGAATATTTAGGCAATATATATGTACTTACAAACATGTATTTGCATTTACTTCCATCAGAATGAACCTTGATGATAGATTTTCTAATAGTAGAATGGGTGTTTACACTTTTTGTGCTCAGGGTGTCATATACCATAAGA
Source organism: Hemerocallis citrina (assembly GCA_017893485.1). Classification (NCBI taxonomy): domain Eukaryota; kingdom Viridiplantae; phylum Streptophyta; class Magnoliopsida; order Asparagales; family Asphodelaceae; genus Hemerocallis; species Hemerocallis citrina. Next base: position 218,148,256 of record CM030361.1, on the reverse strand, counting down.
TTGATAATCTTATTCTAATAATAATACTATGCCTCGATATATGCAACTGTAAATATATGATACCAAGCATGAAGTTGATAATAGATTAATGGAAAGTGATTTGATGAGTAGGCATGTTGTGGAAAAGCTTCCACAAATTCTCCAAACACATAATCCATATATCCATAATTTGTGGTGTCTTTCAAGACGCTCTGATCTCGACAATGGCAATCTAATACTTAAGGAAAGACTGAATCATGAAGGACAATATCATTTACCAACTTCTTCATAGGTTGTTGCAATGTGGATTCCTGTGGATAATCCTTATATTTTCATGAATGAAAAATTGTTGTGAAAACTTATTCCAACCAACTTCACAATGTTCCAGAAACTGCTGGGTATTATGATCATTTCCAGTATCCTCTTTTATTACTTTATGTAAGTCAAGGTTGAGAAATCCACATTCATTAAGATGGAAGAAAGTATCATGTAGAGAAAAATATGTTATTTGTATTTTATATTCACTATTAATAATTAAGAAATCTATCTATCATTAATGCTCTAATTTATCGAGTACCGACATTCGTGAAGAAGACTCATCCATTTTCCTTCTTGGTGGGCGATTACTACAACAATACATAGTATATAACTAAGTTAAAGTTGCATACAAAGGCAATGTTGGGTTCGCGATCATCAACATGAAATACGAAGAGGAACTTCACCCCTGAGGAGTTAAGAAAAAGAAGGAGTTTCACCGCCAAAAATATATGCAGATGAGCTTCGCTACGGAGGGGATTAGAAGGGGAACTTTCCCCGAGAAGCTTTGAAGAGGAGCTTCTCCCCCAAAGGGCTAAGAAGAGGAGCTTCATTCTTGAAGGGCTAAGCACCTATACTTAAAGGTTGACAAGAATTTCTCAAGTGCTTTGGTCTCGACTCTTGCCTTCTTTGTGTTGCCACCTACTATGTTGAGTCAGGGAGTTTGGGGGAGCAACTCTAAGGTGCAGTTTGGACTCCAACTTTGTGACTTAGAATTGGTGAGCTTTGGGAGAACCTCTAGGAAAGAGCTGGACTTTGAACTCGCACCAGGCTATAGGGAAGAGTCGTTTGGAATGTGAGTTTACGGAGCAGCTCTAGGGATGAGTTTGGAATTTGAGCTTGTTGCTTGGAGTTGGCAAGCTTTGTGAGTAGTTTTAGGGAAGAGCTGGACTCCTTCATGCTTTAGGAATCGGATGAATTGATATAGTTGCTTGGGCAGGGAACGGAGCACAAAACATATTATATGGAGTCGATGAAGGAGCTCGAGCGAGAAGCGGAGCACCGAACTCATTGTATGGAGTCAATGAGTTGTTGGAGGAGCTTGAGCAACTAGCGAAACATCAAACTCACTGTATGGAGTCAATGAGCTGTTGGAGGAGCTCGAGCGATCAGAGCATATGACTCATTGCTTAGAGTTGATGAGTTTTTGGTATAGCTCGTAGGAGGAGACGAGCACCAAACTCATTTACCCTTAGTTGATGAGTTGTTGGTATCTGAGTCTTCTTAACAGTTGATCAAAGTCTTTAGTGTTTGCCAACATTGTAGTGGATCCATCCTTCTCCTTTTTAATAGATTGTTGTATATACCAAGTTAGGCCCTCGGGATTCCAAGCATGCTCTTCCTTGTAACGAGTTGCGTGTGACAGAGTTGGAGCTAGCCCATCTAAAGGCAATGTTTGTTGGAAAAGACTTGGAGCTCACTTGTCTAAGGAAGGCTCATCTTGATGGTTCGAGAAGTCCTTTTGTGTCGGGGCAAAGGATTCTAGGAGAATGGATTACTGGTGAAGAGGTCCAACTTAGGGTGTTAATGGTTGATAAGGGATTTGCAAATCTATCACTTGGAGATGATGCTTGCAGGGTTGCGCACGCAATTTTCCCTTCACCCCAGCAGTACTGGTCTGAGAGTAACGGTCAAAAAAGAAACCTCGGATGCTCGAGTGGCTCGGAGAATACCTGTGGATGCCCAAAGTGAGTAGTCAGGACCTCAAGCACGACTTCTAGCTAGAAGGTAGGAGCACTCGTGGTAGTGAGGTGAGGACTCGATCTGTGGGGTTGGAACCCTTCTTGGGAAGCATGAGCGACTGAGGTGGTTTTTCAATGGTGAAGTGTCTCAAGAGAAATACATCTCTGAATCGAAGTATCCCTTTTTCTCGTGGTCGTGAGTGAACAAAGTGGATATACCAAATGTATTTTGCTTTTAGATTTGTGCGAGGAATAATGGTCTTATCGTGAACTCCCTACCTTATAGTAGGAATTTGTCATGACACCAAGGTCATCCAAGTGTATTTGTCTTGACTTTTTGCTTCTTTGTGTGCTGACTCATAGTTTGGAGCAAGTCGTGGGCGTAGCCCAATGGTACAGCTATGCTCCGGGTTTGTTTGTTGACAAATTAACTAGTTTCAAGAGTGGTTTGAATGGTTGCTTCGAGCCCAGAACTCACAAGCTTACAAGTTGTGGGGGCGATTTCGAGCCATAATTGTGAACTCCGAACCTATTTTCAACATTTTTAACAAGTTGCAGGAGCAATTTAGAGACGAGCCCTGCTCCAGGTTTCCTTTCTTACAAGCTGCTAAAGCAGCATCGAGCAAAGTGTTGGACTCCAAACTTTTAATTTCAAAATTTCAACAAGTTGTAAGAGCAATTACGAATGATAAACCTTGTTCCGAGCTTGCTTTCTTGCAAGCTGCTAATGCAGCATCGAGCCAAGTGCTGAACTCCAAACTTATTGTTCATGGGGTTAACGAGTTGTAGGACGAATTCTGAATGGTAAGCCATGCTCTGCATTTGCTTGTTTGTAAGCGACTAAAGCAGCATCGCAGCAAGTGTTGGACTCCAAACTCGTTATTTGAGCCTAGCAAGTTGTGGAAGCAGTCCTTAAGGACAAGCTGGACTATGAACTTGCTAATAGTAGATGTGACTCAGGGGGAGGGCTATGAAGGTATTACAAATGTTTTACGTAGAAAAATGCTAAGCTTTATTGAAAGAAAAAAAAATAAGTGGCTGCCTTGATGGTGGCTAGCCATTACATACTTTGGTCGTTTTGCAAGTATCACCCTTATTGGAATTAAAAATTTGCTGCTAGTGGAAGGTATTAGGCACCCTCTTGGAACTTCCTCGAATGCACTTTTGATGGCTCATTGCCCCCAGGTCTTCAAGTTGTTTTCAGACTCGGCAGGAGAGAGCTGGGTTCGTCTGGAAGCACTTGGTCTGATCTTCTTTAGAAAAAAGGATCTCTTCTATATCGTTCATGGGTTCCAAAATGACTTGACTAATTCCTTGGGGGAGTTCTAATCCCTCGAGTGAGAGGACCGAGCCCCCCATTGTAGTAGTGTAGCACATCTGATTCGTCTCTTGGCTCCCTTTGGCTTTTCGTACCCCTGTTGGCGTGGGAAACTTCATTTTCATATGGAAAGCAGAGTGTACAACATCGAGTGTTGATAGGCTGGATCGGTCAAAGATGACGTTGTAAGTGGCCCCGTTGATGACCATGAAATCCATTAGCTCAGTTCGAGTTGTTGGGGGCATTTCTAGTAGTCACATAAAGGGTGACTATTCCTTTGACTGGGATTGAGACCCCGGAGAACGTGTGGAGAGTGTACCCAGTGGGCTTTAGATGGGCCCGAGATAGCTCAAGCCTTCGAAGATCTCCAATAAGAGGATGTTTACAGAGTTGTCATTGTCCACAAGGATGCAACATACCTAGTAATTGGCCATGTAGAAACTGATTACGAGTGAGTCGCAGTTGGGCATTCAAATGCTGTAGAAACTGTTTCGAGTGAGTCTCAGTTGGGCATTCAAACGCCCTCTAGATGTTTATTTGATAATGTCACCAGAATCCCCATACTCTTGGTTGGGTGGAAGTTATGCACTCAATTTACTTCTCAGACGAACACATTTCGGGTGGAGTTTGATTCTCCTCTCATGAGTTTGTCCTCTGTTATGAGTCTCGGAACTCAAAATTTCTTTCATCACGTTTGTTAGCTTCCGGAGTGGGAGGAGGATCGGCCTTGTCCTTATGAACGAACTTGGATAAGTGCCCTTGCTGGATAAGTTCCTCGATATCTTCCTTGAGAGTCCGACAATCATCTATATCGTGGCCTTGATTTCTTTGAAAATGACACCACTTATCTCTATTCATTCTCTTCCCTGGAGTGTTCATTCTAGGGAGAGGGCGGAGTAGCCCTTCCTTGTCCACCTCAGGAGAACTACTGATATGTTGGCATTAAGAAGGTTAAACTTCATGAAACGAAGAGGAGGAGGGCGGCACTGACTATTGACATCGTTCTGGAACTTCTTGCATCATTCTTCATTCGCACTCTTTTGTTCGTTCCCGGAAGAGGTGTCATTTTGGTCATAAAGAATGAGAGACTCTTCAGCTCGGATATACTTGTCATTCTTAAGTAGGAGTTCTAAGAATTCCCGAGGAAGCTTCTTGGCAAGGGACACCTTGAGGTCAGTATGATTAACATTGTATCTGAATGCGGCGGCTACTATTACTGGATTAAGTGAGGCGATAGATTGGAACTCGGCTGTGAAGCAGCGGACAAAATCCCTGTCGTTCCCCTTCCTTTTAAGTCAGGTCAAGTAAAAAGGCACATGTCTTCTCGGTTCGGCTGCTGCTTACGAAGTGGTTGAGAAAGGGCTTCTTAAATTGATCGGATGAGAAGATGGAGCCTAGAGAGAAGTGGGAGTATTATTCTCTTGATGAACTCTTTAGTGTTGCCGGAAAAAACTTGCAGAGAATTGCATCTGATGCTTGAATCATCATAAGAGTTTTAAAACTCTCGTTATGATCAGTAAGGTTGCATTCTCCATTGTAGGACTCGAAGTGTGGCAGTTTGAAGGTCTCAAAGATGTGGGCCTCCATGATTGACTTGGAGAAGGGAGGTCGGCTAGGGCGAAAGCTTCGAGCTTAACAGACTTCCCCTTGGTTTATCATGTCAAGACGGTTCTTCTTCTCTCGAACGCTGCGGAGAACTGGATCTTCCCTTTGGTCAGATCTGTTCGACCCAAGGGACTCTTTCTCATGTACGGTGGGGACTGTTTGTTTTTCATGTTGGGTTTTGAGGTTTACAATAGATAGGCAGTGGAAAAATACAACCAAAAAAAAAATCAAAACCCACCCATGGATCCATGCGAAAATCATAAATCGTGTTAGGAGTTTACCTCAATGATGAAACTCTTGTCTCCACAGTCTGTCAATCACGAGCACTACAATGTTGTGGTGCCTCTACGGTATCCACACGAATGAATCAAAATCGACTCTCCCTCATGCAGCGGTGCTAAGTAGATGAAGGCAAATGTTTTTCACGTTCTCAATCTCACGCATTGTGCCAGCTAGGGCTTTCAATCTCTCTCTCTCTCTCTCTCTCTCTCTCTCTCTCTCTCTCTATATATATATATATATATATATATATATATATAGGGAAGTCTTCCATTGTGCACCATTTATGGTGCACACGGCGTGTGCATTCGGCCTTCCTGCCTTCATATTGATGATCTGAACCGTTCACATTGATCTACACATCTAAATTAGTCTAAATATGTAAAATCAAATCATTTGAAATTCATTTGTGCATCCATATTGTGACTATAAAAACAATGATTTTCAACCATACAATTTTGTAACACTTCAATGGATGGGCAAATGAATTTCAAATGATTTGATTTTACATAGTTAGAAAAATTTAGATGTGTAGATCAATATAAACGGTTTGGATCGTCAATACAAAGGCAGGAAGGTCGAGTGCACACGAGTGCACACGGAGGAGTGGTTAACAATGGAAGATTTTCCTATATATATAACTCTAAGTGAGTAGTGAGGTGTGCGGGCCTTCTAATTTGGGTTGGCCCAATTATTTTAACTAATTATCCAATCATTGGGAGCCCAAGTCTTACTTATATTCCCAATTAAATTCATTTAATAAATTTAAATGTCAATTTCGATCCATTCTAAGTGTATGACACTGTAGGTTCCATTGCGTTGATACTAATACTAAAATCATATTTTAGTTCTACAAATAGTGAGCGGTATCTAGCAATACATCACTTCTACTCAAGTAACAGAAATGCCAGTGATTTGGCATAACCTATCCGTGACCAATGTTACCATGTAGTCTAGTTCTTTTGTCGTGATTTCTTAATTGACCACAAGACATGGACCATGTCACCCTTATATAGTTCAATCTTTGGGTTTTTTTATATCCAAGTAGACTTACTAAGACAAATGAGATCAATATCTCATATTGACTCATTTGAGCATGACCACGTATTTTGTAGTCTCATTCAATCAAGGGGCCCAAAGATATCGCTCATGTTATGTAAGAGGGACAAATGCTATCAAGTCACTCACATCCCTCTGCATGATTCGCAGTATGTCCAATGGCCGACTTTATAATTACAGTATCACAGGTGATTGACGGCATTAAAATATATAACTTCTCATGTAGGGAATAGTAGTGACTACAAGTCAAAGGACCACATACACCATGGTTACTATGAGAACCGCTCATGACACTCATCTAACGATCTATGCAGCGTTCTCATGGTGGGTCAGTTTAATACATTATTACTCTAATATGTACCCATTTGAAGACTTGATATTCATACCCATGACCCATGAGAATGGTCATCAGTCTACGCACATTCTAGTCTCTCTGTATTATTGCTGTCATAATTCACAGTAATACTTAACTAGGGATATTTAAGAATAGTGTTCTCATTTCAACCAATAGATCTCACAATTAAGTCATGCAAATAATATCCCATGGCAATGAACTTACTATTCTAAAAACATTTTTATGTTCATTTAATCACAATAAACAATACAATGTAAACTAGTAAGGTCAATACACAACTGGTCTCTAGGGCATACACCAACATGTCGGCTCCAATTTGTGGCGACATGGAGGGCTTGGAGGATCTTTTCATTGAAGTTTCAGAATTCTTCCTTGGCGATGAACACCTCTTCTAATTTATTGTTCATGTGAACTTGTCGACTTACAAGAGTCAGGCTTCTTTGCCCCCGAAGGCGTCTCCTAGGAGAGAGAGATCTTCTTCGCCCCTTGAGAGACGGAGTTCTTGGACCCCTATCTTCGAGGAAAGGGGCTTGTTTTGCTTTTCTGGCATTCTGGATGACAGACCTCATCTTAGACTCTCCTTTTGTTCAGTCGATCTCAGAAGCCAGACCCTTGTTGTCAAGTGATAGTGATCCGACGGAGGTTTTGCTGCAGTTGGGGCGCCACAAAGGGCACCGTAGAGCGGGTTGAGGTACAAAAATAAACCTTATATTCGACTACGCACTGCGCATGGTGCTATTCGAGATGAATTTGTTAGGATCCTTGTTAGGTTTTATGTTTTGCAAACTTGTAAGTTGATGTGTGGAAGATGATGAAGCGAGGAAGTCGAAGCAGTCTTTGTGAGAAAAAGCGGCAAAAGCAATAGCCAACAACAGTGAACAGTTAATTTTCATCAATGGATAGTCGACCATCTTATGCTCGGGATGGTTTTGGAGCACTTGCGATCGACTGCCACTTTGGGTAGTCGACCGCCTGCGATGTTTTGGCTGTAATTGGGCTTATGTCTACGTGACTTTTCGAGCCCAACTTCATCTCCAAGTTAGATCGTACCGTTGATTCTTGATTTTGATGATTACAACACAATGCAAAGTTGTTGTTCTACTTCCTATATATTACAGGATATACAAAGGCAAAATGTTCTAACAAGCTTCTTAAAGCAAGTTGATCAAGCATAGCTACGAATAAAGTTCTTGTTGCTAATTGATCAAGAAAGCTACAAGGTTGCCAGCTTACAAGATAAAGACGAAGGATAAAAGCTATCTCAAGACTGAAGACTCAAGACTTAAGAACAAGACATACGCTTCAATTTATTGTATTAAGTGTCTTGTAAAAATTTGTAATCTTTTTTGTTTTCATTGAGTCTTAGAAAATTTGTGAAAGCCTTGTCACACACTCACACATTATCTTTAAAAACTTAAAAAGATCGAAACAAAGATTGAAAAAGCTCAGCTGTTAAGTACCAGTCGACTGCCATAAGGCACCAGTCGACTGTCTTAGTACGAAACTGACTTAACTTATTCAAACTCTGATCAGTCGACTCATAACGGCAACCCAGTCGACTGTTCAAGACGTTTCGACAGTTTGCTGATTTCAAATTTTGATTTTTTATTCAAAAAGGTTATTTCCATTGGTTGACAGTTGGTACAACTGCCTCCCAACGTCCAGTGTTTCTAACTCTATAAATAGATAATAGAAATCACTGTGAAAAAGTTAACAACTTTCCAAGCTTTTTGTTTTTCAAACCTTTCAAGCTTTTGGTTCTAAAACAAGAAGAAGCATTCAAAAGCATTCTCTTTCTAAGTCTTGGTTCTCTGAAATCAGTCTTGCATAACAGTGATTTCGTTTGAGACTGATTTCGGAAGTTGACCTAATAGCCATGCATAAAACACATTCACAACAAGGCTTTAGGTTGATTGTAACTCTTTTGTTGTTGTTCTTCACTCTCGGGTTGTGAGAGTGGTCTCCTCTCGGTTGGAGAGTAGGGCTTTAGGGTGTAGAGTCAGGTTTGTCACTCTTGGTGGAAGTGTGGGATGCTTTCTCTAGTTATGAGAAAGGACTATGGTTTGGACAAGGTTGTTGTCTAACGTCGTAGGGTGTTCTTGTAATTATTTCAAGAATAGTGGAAAATCTCAAGTCGGTTGCTTGGGGACTGGATGTAGGTCGGGAGGACCAAACCAGGATACATCGCGAGTACTCTGTGGTTGTATCTCTTTGAACTTGCATTTCATTTTCTTACTTGATAACTTTCCGTGAAACTTGTCTGGACAGTTGACTGTGTACTTTTGTAAGTCGACTGGTCAGACTTGTACTACTTTATCTCTGAAAACTTGTGTGATAAGTCGACTGGCTCTTCTATAGGTCGACTGATCAGACTCGCATTAAAAATTCCCTTCTTAACTATCGCTTCAGTCAACTGGTTTATCTACTCAAGTCGACTGATCAGAAGAAAAGTTTAATTCCGCAATTTAATTTTTATAAAACACTATTCACCCCTTCTAGTGTTTCTTGCCTTGCCTACAGGATCCAACACTTGGTATCAGAGTCTGGTTAAGTGCAATGGCAACTACTTCGAATGGAAATTAGTACCATGAAGGCCAATCTACACAAAGGCCACCCCTCTTCGACAGAACAAATTACAACTATTGGAAGTGTAGAATGAAGATCTACCTTCAGTCCATCAACTATGAAATATGGAACATGACGGAAATCAAGTACACCGCTCCTACCATTCCATATGCACAATGGAATGACGATATGAAGAACCAAACAATGAATAATGCAAAGGCGATGAATGCGCTATTTTGTGCCCTTATAAAGGTGGAGTTCAACAGTGTGTCCAAATGCAACAACTGCACATCAAATTTGGAACACACTCGAGTAACTCGTGAAGGAACAAACAAAGTAAAAGAATCTAAAATATCTGTTCTTGTTCACAAGTTTGAAATGTTCCGCATGAAGGAGAATGAGTTCGAGATGATTACTAGGTTCACAGACATTACAAACTCACTTGTGGCACTTGGTAAGACAACACTCAAGCCGAGATGGTGAGAAAGGTACTTCGTGCACTAACCCTCGAATGGGAGAAGAAGACCACCGCCATAGAAGAGGCCAATGATTTAACACAACTTTCTCTTGAGAATCTTGTGGAAAATCTTATGGCTTTTGAGGTACAACTTGAAGAGCGCAAGAAGGATGCCGAACCACAACAATCAAAGAAGAAGACATAGCATTCAAAGCCATGTCAGACTCCGAGGATGAAGAAGATGAGAAAGAGATTGCCATGTTCACAAGATGATTCAAAAAGTTCCTAAGAAAAGGTAAGTTTAATTCAAAAAGTAAGGATTCTAATGAACCTCCAACTTGTTTCAGGTGTAATAAGGCAGGCCATATGAAGAAGGATTGTCCACTAGAAAATACAAAATCTAAGGGAAAGACATCCAATTTCAAGAGGGATAAGTACTCAGAGAACAAGTTCGTAAAAAATAAAAAGGCATAACAAGCAACTTGGGATAACAGCGATTCTTTGTCAGAAGAAGAAATTGATGAGACAAACGAGGTCGCAAACGTGTGCTTTATGGCATCTCAAAATCAAGTAATGAGTATGATTCTAATGATTTACTTGATACTTTCAATGAAATTTTTCAAGAACTTAAAAAGGAAAAGATTAGAGTTAAGAACTTAGAGAAAGTTAATCAAACACTTTTTCAAGAGAATCTTAACCTTGATAAAGAAGTATAATCTTTAAATTCTCGTATTTCTAGTTTAGATATGAATCTTGAATCTCTAAAGAAGAATTATGAAGAGATATCCAAGAATGTATCTAAATTTAATAAAGGAAAAGAGAATTTAAATGATGTTCTTCAAAATCAAGTAAAATCTAGTCAAAAGTTTGGACTTGGTTTTAAAAAGTCACTTGAAAAACCTCATTCTTCTAAGAACACTAGTGTAAATAAACCTATATCCATTTCTAGTGTTAAGCATAAACTTTATGAATTCTTTGAAAAGCCTAAAATTGTAAGTTCTCCTGATAAAAGCAAATTTAAAATTCAGCCAAGTCGACTACACCCATCTACTAGTCGCCTGTCCAGAGGTACTGAGTCTTATTCAACAAGATATAAACCTCAGATAAGTCGACCTATACTACCTCCCAGTCGACTGACTAATAGTAAAAGTCAACTGAAAGATGTTGTAAAGTCGACTGGACAGAGCAAATATGTATGGGTTCCAGTCAACCTGAATTCGAAAGATAGAATTGCTTATATCGATTCTTATCTGCTGAATGTATGTAATTCTGCTAATTTTATTTCTGCTTATGGTGAAAAATCAAACTCATTATGGGTTTGGTTTCCCACAAACTAATATTTTTTGGACCCAATGAAAAGGGTACCATATTCACATTGAATATTTTATAGGTACCTAAGAAAGATCGTTGGATACTTGACAGCGGATCCTCAAAGTATATGACTAGTCATGCCAACCTCCTATCTTCCATACAAAATATTGATGGAGGAACAGTTACATTTGGCGACAACAATAAAGGAAAGGTCATAGGAATTGGTATGGTCGATAAGGACACTAACCCCTCTATAGAAGATGTTTTATTAGTTAGTGGACTTAAGCATAACCTGTTAAGTATTAGTCAACTTTGTGATAAGGGTTATAAAATTATGTTTGAAAAAGATGCTTATTTAATTTATGATTCTACCATGCAAAATATAATTTTTCAAGGATTTAGGAAAAATAACATTTATGAATTGTGTTTGAAAGCAGATGAGTTTTCGAATGATTTTTTCTTAGTATCTTCTAATAATGATTCTTGGCTTTGGCATATTTTGGTCATGTGAATATGAAAAATCACTCTAAATTGTTTAAGTACAACCTAGTTAAAGGGATGTCAAGACTATCCTTTAAAAATGATAAGTTATGTGATGCATGTGAACTAGGTAAACAAATTAAATCTACTTTTAAAACAAATAAGTAATTTCTACTAGTAGGCCGCTCAAATTAATTCACATAGATTTATTTGGTCATACTAGAGTTGCTTCTTTAAATAAAAGTAGGTATGTATTTGTTTTAGTAGATGATTTTTCACGATTCACTTGGACTTTCTTTTTAAAACATAAAAATGATGCTTTTGAAGAATTTACAAATTTTTGTAAACGAATTCAAAATCAAAAGTCTCTAACCATAGTCACTATTAGAAGTGATCATGGTGGAGAATTTGAAAATGAAACGTTTGCAGAATATTGCAACAAGAATGGTATAACTCATTCATTTGCATTTCCTAGAACTTCATCGCAAAATGGAGTGGTTGAAAGGAAGAATAGAACTGTGCAAGAATGTGCACGTACCCTGCTTGTTGAAAGCAATTTACCTAAGTATTTTTGGGTTGAAATTGTTGCTACAGCTTGTTATGTTTTAAATAGAATTTTGATTAGGCCTAAGCTAAAGAAAACATATTATGAGTTATTTTTTGATAAGATTCCTAAGGTCTCTTACTTTAAAATATTTGGATGTAAGTGTTTTATTCTGAACACTAAGGATAATTTAGATAAATTTGATCCTAGATCTAATAAGGGTATTGTTACCGCTGATTTCGGTGTGGGGGTAAACAGATGAATTTGTGGATTCGCGAGAAACCTGAATAGCAGATCCGAACCTGTTCGCCGGAGTTGGGCCGCTGACTCCCGCCGAATACCTGCAAGGAAAGTGCGAGACACCGGGTTTGATCCCGGCGACGCACCCTCCGACGCTCTTGTCAGTAACCAGTGATATGATTAAGAAAGAGCTTTTTATTGAAAAGTATTGATTAACCTGTAACAGTGGTAGGTGGGGGGTATTTATAGTCGCCGTTGGGATCAAATTAGGAATGTGATTCCTGTGATCTGATAAGGCATAAAATCCTCGTAATCAGATTAGGAATGTAATCCCTTAATTCCCGGTGAGAGGATAACTGAAAATCAGGCCTGTTGATTTGGTAAAATCAGTAACCCTGATTTTCCTCTTGCTGATCTGGGTTTGTCTTGGGTCGGGACCCGTACCCAGTTGGAGTGGATCCGTTCGCGGGTTATTGGACCTGTGAGAAGGAGACCCAGTACCCGCTTCGGACCCGCTGGTAGGTGAAATTACCGTTTTACCCCTGAGCTTTGAGATTCGCGTCCGATGTGAACAGTCCCGATTTAATCCTATTTTTAGCCATATCACGAGCCCCCCACTCCCGAAGACTGAGTTTGATCAGCCTTTGAGGAGTAGTTTTACTGTTCTAATGGCGTACGGGATTTTATCGGTGTTCTTAAAGGAGTTTGGAATCTTGCTCGGGGTGTAACGGTGTTATTATGGGCTTGTAAAATGCCCAAAAATACTCTCAGAATTTTCTGGATTTTTGGTGATTTTTCCAGATTTTTCTGAATTTTTTCTCATTTTTTTGAATTTTTTATTCATTTTCCTAATTAAATAATTAATTATCGAAAATATTAAATAATTATTCTAATTAAATAATTATATTTTTCAGAATTTAAAATAATTTTTCTGAATTTATAATTATTTTTAGAATTTTTATTTAATTTTTTCCGATTTTTTAAATATTTTTTCAGATTTTTTAAATAAAAAATACAATTAAATAAATAAATTAATTAATTAAATATACCTGGACATGTGGCGCGATCTGCGCCGTCGGATTCCTGCGCGAATCGTGAGGCGGCGCGCTTTTCGAAAAATCGCTATCTTGTCGTTTAGCACACGTGGCGCGATCTGAGCCGTTCAAACGGTTTAACATGGATAGCACAAGTAGTAAGACCACACCTATGGCTACTACCACTACCCTTGACAAAGATGAATTAGGTAAGAGTGTCGATCAGAAACTCTATCTAGGTATGATTGGCTCACTCTTATATATAACTGCTAGTAGACCGGACATTATGTTTAGTGTATGTCTGTGTGCTAGATATCAGTCTAGTCCTAAAGAATCTCACTTAAAAGATGTGAAACGCATTTTAAGATATATTAAAGGCACATCTGATTATGGTTTATTTTATCCACGCACCAACAATTTTCAACTTTTGTCGTATAGTGATGCAAATTTTGTTGGCAGTAAAACTGACCGCAAGAGCAGTAGTGGGAGATGTCATTTTTTAGGACATTCACTAGTTTCTTGGTGCAGTAAGAAGCAAAATTCGGTATCCCTATCTACTACCGAAGCTGAATATGTCGCCGCAAGTTTGGCTAGTGCCCAAAATTTGTGGATGAAACAAAGCTTATTAGACTATGGTATTTCTTTTGAAAAACCTTCAATAATGTGTGATAATACCAGTTCCATTAACTTATCTAAGAATCTGGTTCAACACTCACATACGAAACATATTGATATTCGATATCATTTTCTACGTGATCATGTTTTAAAGGGAGACATTTCTTTAGATTTTATTTCTACTAATAAACAAGTAGCTGATATTTTTACCAAACCCCTTAAAGAAGACACCTTTATAACCTTAAGAAGAGAACTAGGGATTTGTAATTTTCATGATATTTTTTGAATTTGTTTTGGTAAGTCGACTTACACACATTGTTCAGTCGACTGGCAAGTATTGTTTTAAAAAAAAATTTTGAAGCCTTTATGCTCTGGACAGTCGACTGAGCTTAGCACCAAGTCGACTGACCAGTTGTATTAAAAGTGTGTTCAATTTTTTGTAAACTCTCGAATATGTCGACTGCATACTCATACTAGTCGACTGTAACGAATCAGTTTTTCTTCAGATTCGAATCTTGGTACATTCTTTGAGGCGACTGTTCACCTTTTTATACTTCTTTGACCATATCTAAGCCGTTGATATCCTTTTCCTTTGATCTCAGCCATCCATTTTCTTGTAAAAACCCTAAAACCTATCCCCTTCCTTTCACTTTTACCCTACCTATTTTTTCCCAGATCTGAAGAAGAGAGAAGAGAAGTCAACTGCACATTTGCTGCTGCTGTCAATTTCCAGTATTGTGAAGATCAAATCCGGCTGATTTCTTGTAGATTTTTAGTCTACTTGAAGTTTTAGAGTCTCTGTGTTGGTATACTCCCTTTCCTCTCTTTTCCTTCTTATTATGGCTCCTAAGATATCTAAAACATCTCATGTTGATGAGGGTTTATCTTCTGAGGATTACATTCAATATCTTAGAAGTCCTGACCTTGTAGAAAAATGGTTCATCATATGTTCCATGATAATTTTTCCGGGTCGGTTTGTTAATTTTTCCGATCTTGTATCCCTGTTTCAACATTGTAGTCTTTATGAATTCTTGTCTTTAGAAAATCAACCCTACTACTACCCTCAACTAATTTATTTGTTTTATACAAATATGAGGGTTGTTCAATCTGATGATGGTGAGGTACTCATCTATTTTTCTGTCAAAAATAAGAAGATGAAACTCACCTCCGAAAGAATCAACCTTATTTTGGGTATAGACGATGAAGGACTTGATTTAGGAGAAATTTTGATGGATGATGCCACCATTTTATCTAAAATTTATTTGCCGAATCATGGACGGCCTATGACAAATAGGTCCATAACCCCTGTTGCAAAACTTGTTGCACGGATACTATTATACAATATCATTCCCAAAACAGGGAGTTATAATCAGTATTCCATGGAATTACAACAAGCCGTTTATGCAATATTCGGCAAAATCAATCGAAATTGGGATCGTATTATTTTTTCTAGGCTTCATAAGTCTCATACCTCCTTTCTCATTTTGGTGCCCTTCTTACCCGAATCATTTGTGCTTATGATGTCGATCTTGATGCAGAGACCAATATAGTAAAGCACTATGATTGTTTTGATCGTGCAAGTTTAGCACGCATGAAGCTTCTTACTTCTCCACCTAGGTCTACCTCTAGGACTTCCCCTCCAGTTCCTTTAGCCACTTCAGCTCCTCCGTCTTCTACTTCTAGTTCCTCTCGTCCTCGAGCAGATTTTGATGATCCGTGTAGTATTTATAATGCTGTCAATTATATTATGGATCGTCAAGATGTTCTTGAGTCACAAATTTTCCATCTTACTCACCTGTTCACTACTCAATTTCCTCCTCTCTCTCATGATGAACAAGATGAAGAAGACGAAGATTGATGAGTTCTTATTTTTATTATTCTCTATGTATTTTATTATTGTTGCATTTTCTTTCTACTTTGTAATCATTTGAACTAAGACTAAGTTTCTATGAATGCATTTTGTTTTGTATTGCTTCTTTTTTTTTTGTGAGGAATATTTTTCCCTCTTTTTTGTTGATGACAAAGGGGGAGAACATATCAGCTTTTATGTTAATTTGTATTTTCATGCTTTGTATATTTTTTTGTATTTTCATGCTTTGTATATTTTTAAGCTTTCACCTATGCATGTTGTACAATTGATAGGGGGAGCATATGAATACTTGTATTATTCATTTCCTTTATTATAAGCTATTGTGTTGTCATCATCAAAAAGTGGGAGAATGTTGATTCTTGATTTTGATGATTACAACACAATGCAAAGTTGTTGTTCTACTTCCTATATATTACAGTATATACAAAAGTGAAATGTTCTAACAAGCTTCTTAAAGCAAGTTGATCAAGCACAGCTACGAATAAAGTTCTTGTTGCTAATTGATTAAGAAAGCTACAAGGGTGCCAGCTTACAAGATAAAGACGAAGGCTAAAAGCCATCTCAGGACTCGAGACTCAAGAACAAGACATATGCTTCAATTTATTGTATTAAGTGTCTTGTAACAATTTGTAATCTTTTTTGTTTTCATTGAGTCTTAGAAAATCTGTAAAAGCCTTGTCACACACTCACATATTATCTTTTAAAACTTAAAAAGATCGAAACAAAGATTGAAAAAGCTCAGCTGTTAAGTACCAATCAACTGCCATAAGGCACCAGTCAACTGTCTTAGTACGAAACTGACTTAACTTATTCAAACTCTGATCAGTCGACTCATAACGGCAACCCAGTCGACTGTTCAAGACGTTTCGACAGTTTGCTGATTTCAAATTTTGATTTTTTCAAATTCAAAAAGGTTATTTCCGTTGGTTGACAGTTGGTACAACTGCCTCCCAACGTCCAGTGTTTCTAACTCTATAAATAGAGAATAAAAATCACTGTGAAAAAGTTAACAACTTTCCAAGCTTTTTGTTTTTCAAAGCCTTCAAGCTTTTGGTTCTAAAACAAGAAGAAGCATTCAAAAGCATTCTCTTTCTAAGTCTTGGTTCTCTGAAATCAGTTTGACATAACAGTGATTTCGTTTGAGACTGATTTTGAAAGTTGACCTAATAGCCACGCATAAAAATACATTCACAACAAGGCTTTAGGTTTATTGTAACTTTTTTGTTGTTGTTCTTCACTCTTGGGTTGTGAGAGTGGTTTCCTCTCGGTTGGAGAGTAGGGCTCTAGGGTGTAGAGTCAGGTTTGTCACTCTTGGTGGAAGAGTGGGTTGCTTTCTCTAGTTGTGAGAAAGGACTGCGGGTTGGATAAGGTTGTTGTCTAATGCCGTAGGGTGTTCTTGTAATTATTTCAAGAATAGTGGAAAATCTCAAGTCGATTGCGTGGGGACTGGATATAGGTCGGGAGGACCAAACCAGGATACATCGTGTGTACTCTGTGGTTGTATCTCTTTGAACTTGCATTTCATTTTCTTACTTGATAACTTTCTGTGAAACTTGTTTGAACAGTCGACTGTGTACTTTTGTAAGTCAACTGGTCAGACTTGTACTACGTTATCTCCCAAAACTTGTGTGATAAGTTGACTGGCTCTTCTATAGGTCGACTGATCAGACTCGCATTAAAAATACTCTTCTTAACTGTCGCTTCAGTCGACTGGTTTATCTCTTCAAGTCAACTGATCAGAAGAAAAGTTTAATTCTGCAATTTAATTTTTATAAAACACTATTCACCCCCCCCCATAGTATTTCTTGCCTTGCCTACAGGATCCAACACGTACAACTCCTATCGTGTCTCTTTATTCAGAATATACAGACGGCTTATGTATGAAGACAACAACCTACGGTTTCTATAGATCTCTATATATGTTTATGTAACGACTCCTTTAAAAGTCAAGATCAGAAGATAATGTACTTCAATTACAAGTGCAATTAAGAGTGTTCTTCATTGTAAATAGCTAGCTATCTTCTAGTAAGGCTTGAGAGAAGGATAGGCTCTTACTGTGAGTGTAATACTTTATATCCTCTCTAATTGAAATAATAATACTCTTCTTTCTCCCCTGGAATAGGATCACGCAAATCGGAACAAATCATTCTGTGCTTTGTGTGATTGGTTCAATCTACTTGTTTGATTGTTCGTCATCGCATCTGTTGTTGCTAAACTCAGTAATGAATTTCTAACAATTATTATTAGAGCATCAGGTCAGAAATCATTCGCATTTCAAGGGTTGCTCGAGTTTCCTTGAAGAAGATGGCATATCAGAGTTCTTTGAAAATCAAGCAGGAGAGACTATCTTACATAAAGCTGGAGATTTAGATAAAAAATTTGCAGAAGTTCTTGATTTAATTCAGATGTGTTTGGTGAACGGAGTTAGGTGTAGAAGAACGGCGAGTTTTTAGGCCTCATGGCTGACACCTCATAATCATCATTACACAAACTGATGTACTGAATGAATCTGTTCAGTTACTCAATAAAGGAAAGTACTGCTCTTCAAGATCATACAGGAGAATCCAATTCAGAATCAACTTAATTGAAGGCATCGAACACAGATGGTCTTAAAGCTTTCATCTTGATAACTTCACTACAGACCCATACAAGCATCTCATAACCATTGTACACGACGGAGAGTCTGTAATACCCCGCAAATTAGCATATAGCTATTTTTGCATAGTAATTCGTGCACGTCTGAGTATTGTACACGATTCATATTTTCTAATAATTATTTGTTTTAATTGAGAAATTCAGACATATGAGATGTTCTGAACCCGATGAGACAGACTCGGGATATCTTCTCAATTTAATGGTTGATTTGTCCCTATTGTTTTGACCAGACAATTGTCGAGAGAAAATTATAATTTCTATAAAACATATATTTTTTTAGATTTTAAATTATATATATTGGTTATTTTAAATTGAGCTAGTGCTTGAATTGAATATGGATTATGATTGTGCACAAAGGTTACTATTTTTGACCTAGGGGTTACTTGAACTAACCTAGGATTAGGAACCCTAGCATCCTATGATCATGGCTTGGATCTTGATGAAGATCCAATGGTGGAAATAATTCACCATGTGTGTGTTGACTTCATGAGAATAAGAAGTTTCCAAGAAACTTCCAAGAGCTTCTAGAAGATGGTATTGGCACCTCATCTCACCACACATCTTCACAAACCCTAGCTCCACCCATCTTGGCCCTCCACCTCATCATCTGGCCCAAAAGAAAGCCCTAACTCTCCATCCCCTATAAAGTCCCCACTCCACTTCACTTCTCATCCTTCTTATCTATTCGTGTTCTTCAAAAATAAAAGAGAAGGAAAAGAGAAAGGAGGAGTCTTTGAGTAGTAGTAGAATAGAAGAGTAGTAGAGAAGGAGAAGGTGTTGGCCAAGGCTTCTACAAAAGCAAGGAGCAAGCTAGCAAGCTAGGAGATTCTCTTGCAAATCATGTGGATGATACTCTTAACTCTAAAAATTTAGTTTTTGTGTGTATGTTAATTTTGGCATATGGTAGTAGCTAAAAGAAATTTTGTTACCATATATGGAAAGTTAGCAAGCTAAGAAAAAAATAATTTATATGGTAGAAAATCTCTTTTCATGAAATTGTTAAAGAGTATGTATAAGTATGTGAGTTTGAGAATTTCTAGCTCTCAAATGGTTGGAAATTTTGAACTCAAATTTTTAGGATTTGTTGTGCTAGGTATCTAGAGCTTCCATGAACTTTTTCACAATATTTGGAAGAATTTTAGTAGCCCAAATACCGAGTCCAATTCAGGACAGTGAGCAGCTGAAAATGCTGCTGGCTGTGAAAATTTGATGTGCCTTTCCAATTTTGTAACTCAGTACGGAATGGGTATTTCGAGCTGGAAATTTCTGTAGATGCTCTTGTATGTGTCTACGACTATAGTCTTAAATTTCATATTTTTCTGAGGTCGACACCACAAAATAATTGTAAACAGCAACTGGTCTGGAAGTTATGGCTGAAGCTGTCTGTTTTTGGACTGATGTTCAAAAAGTCATAACTAGTTGTGTGTATATGATATTTCTATAAAATTTTTGGAGTAGCTTGTGGTTTGAGTCTATTTGTTGATTCTCAAATTTCAAAATTTTTAGAGGACATTTGATGAGGTTTAAAAAATAATTAGTGTGAAGAGGAAAAGACCCTGTTGAAGAGGAAGCTAAAATTTATGATATGTTTGAGAAGTCATAACTCTCTGTGTAAGATGAATCTGAATGTAAATTTTGGGCACAATGGAATGGTATATGTGTGGATTAATAATCTCAAGTTTCACGAGCATTGGTCCTAAGGTTGATTTGTTACAAAATTTCAAAGTGGACCAAGTTCAGCCTTGTTCAGATTTACTAGTATGTAAAGACGTATAGTTCTGGAATTATTAGTTAAGAATTCAGAAGATTGATCAACTAGAGATTTATAGTAGGGAGTCATATCTTTCCTAAACATCTGGAATTTTGTAATTTCAGTTTGTAGGCTGAAAGTTATGATTTTCCAAAGACTGGGGCAGATTCAGTCTTAGTTGAAACACTGTTGGCTAGATAAACCAAATCCTCCCTGTTTATGCCTGATGAAATTTGGTGTTTTTGAGGACTTTAATGATTGAATCTGAGAGTGTGTTCAACTGAAAAATTGTAGTAGATACTCCTACCTTTCCATAGAACTCGGAATCGAGTGATATGATGAGTGAGCAAACATTTATGCTATTGGAAAAGTGCAGTGAGTGCATAAAGGAACGTACAGCTGAGAGTGTATGAAGTTTTTATAGTATCAAGATGATCGAATTTGAAGAAATGGTTAATTGGGGAGTTGTAGCCTAGGGTCTTAGCTTTCCGGAATGGGTAATATCATGAAATTCCGAATTGTGTGCTGGAAGTTATGGGTGTTACAAGTTCAGCAACCTGCTGTTGGATCGACTCCAATCACATATTAACTCGGGGGACTTGAGTTCTTTAAGGAATTCGAGGAAGTCGCCAACTGGGGGATTGCAGTAGAGTCCCCTACCCTTCTAGAAAGCCTGATTTTATTGAATTTCGATGGGTGTAGCTTGGTTCACAACTACTACTATTTCTTGAACTACTTGTATTGGACGATTGATGAGGAATCCTCTGTGTACCGCAGTGTGGTGATTATGAGCTATTGAGTTTTAAAATATGTTGTTCAACACTTCATTTGGGACTTAGACAAGTTTTTGTGTCTTGTACTCATGGTGAACATGAGTGAGTTGGGAGATAGCTTTAGTCAATTTATATTGGTGTCTCGATGCCTGAGTCTATCAATGGTCAGAAATTTGTGGTTATGTGTGTGCTTACCTTCATTCAAATTATATTGCTTCTTTTGGGCGCAGTTGGACTACTCGCTGAGAGTCATGGGTCGGGGTTATTGGTCGATGACCTGTGAAGGTATTAGGAATCAGTGGATGTGATTCCTGTGATGATTTTTATTTTGACAGACCAGTTAGGCTCGACATTGTTTGATTGACACCGTTTATAATTTGAATAACAACATGTTTTCAGTAAATTGCATTGATTAGGTTTTCCTTTATTGTTTCGGTTAAATACCGAATTGGTATTAGGGGTGATTCCCTATAATCTGACCTATTCTGAGAGTTAGCACTAGGTGGTGATAACCTGAGATTGTCTCTTCCTGTCATTAGGGATACATACTGCGATGCGTATCTTGCACTGTTGATTCCTAAAGTACCGTGATAAGAACAGGATGTCAATTTCCTAGAAGATAGGGGGTTTTAGACCTTCGAGGCCGTCATGTTCTATATTGGTGGACATGAACGGATCATAATAGATCTTCTGCGCAATGGATATGCTGCTGTGTATCTGTAAGTTCGTCACGACTTTTGAGGATGGTCCGATGCAACAATTATTAGTAACAACGGGATAACTCCACCAATTATTTCTTTTTATATACCTCCTCAATCATGTTATACTATCAGGAATAGGAAGTTTACAATAGCAGAATGCATTGCATGCGAGGGTTCGAATCCCTAAAACTGGAGAAACAGCTCGATCTGGGATATATGTAGTATGGGATGCATGTGTGTCTAGAGTCTTGCTGACATTAGATTTAGTGCATCTATTCTGTACTCTGTATTTTGCAATAGACTTCACGTCATGGCTTACACGAACACTAGGAAATTAGGACGCACGTTTCTCTTTCCATTTCAAGATGATTTTTGGGTGTGTAAGTTAGAGATCGTTGTTTTCTTATCAGCATTGCGTCAGTAGAATTACTAACGTGCACGGGATATTGGGTCGAGAGGGTAGGAGAAGCAACCCAGTAGGGCATCCAAGTGGGGTGGCAGTGCACATGCCTACCATTCGAGCGGATGCAGAAATATCTGAGTCACGCAATAGAAGGCTCAAGCCGAGGGGCAAGTCCCAGGGAGGCAGATAGAACACTGAGCGGAATTTCGGGTAGTGACCAATCGACTACCGTTCTGGAAGATCGCAAGAGGAGTTGAATATTTTTGTAATCAATTATAATGAATTTATGTAATTTGTATTCCTTGTTCAAGAACAAGATAAGGGTTGTAACTATTGATATAATGATTCGATTTGGCAATAAAGGTTTTTAAATTTCTGTGTTATTTACTGTGTTAAGATGCATTTGAAGGAAAAGATTCTGGTGATGTCACAAATGTCCTGTAACGGGGATCCGGGGCGTTACAGAGTCTACCGAGGATAATTTTTCCACAGCAAAGGTGATCGAAGGCTTGGAGGATGATGAACTTAGGAGGGAAACTCAGAGATTGGCGTGTACTTCTACAAGTCGGATTAGGGTGGATGGTATTTCGAGTTGAAAAGAAAGTGTAAGTAAGGGAACGATCCATTGCCACTACTGCAGAAGGATTATGCGTAACAAGATGTACTGTCGAAAGTTACTGAATTGCGAGAGCTCCAACCATGCTAGTGTTATCAGTAATGCTAAATTAGGTGATACTTTAGGTTATGCTCTTTCTTTGAGTTTTATAGATGTGTCTTCAAGATGGATTCTTGATTTGAAAAATTCTTCTCATATATGCTTCAAGATAAAAAAGTTTTCTACTTATAAGTTCACAGGTAATCCTTGTGTGAGAATGGTGATTGAGAGATTTGTGAAGTGGTGGGTGAGGGAACATTCTAGTTGAAATCGTCAGATGAAAATATGTACACACTAGGGAATGTCATGCATATTCCTTTTATCAAAACGGAACCTTATATCCTTAGGAACTTTTGAAGTACGGGGCTGCAAGTACAAAGCTCAAAGTAGAATTCTATCAGTTTGGGAATGTCGTTGTAAGGTGATATTGGGAAAGAAAGGTGTCTCACACAACCTCTACAAGCTTTGTGGGATCAATAAATCTTGGTCAAGTATATTTAAGCCATATGCCCATGAAGCATCATTTAGTATGTCGTCACTAGAATCATCGAAACTGTGGGCACGTCAGTTGCATACAACTGACGCAATGCTATAATAAAGCGATTCTTTAATTTACCAACCACACACTTGAATACAAAAGAAAAAGTGGTTATCCTAATCGTGTCAGTGTATGATATGACTTAATGCTTAATGCAGACATTACACTACGATGACACTAATGCATGCTTGTTCGAATTCTATGCATCCCATACTACATAGGTCCGAGGGCAAGCCCTTATCGTACTCCTCATTATAGGGTTCAGTCCCTCACCATACAACCTACTACTATGACTATTACAAGATTTAGACACTCTGCAAGTATTAGTTCTCTCCTCGGAATACTGGAGATCAATCCCATTTTGTGGATCATTCTGTGGCCTATTTCATCCATCGTCCTGGAATACTGGGGATTGTCTCACTCTGCAGATCAACCTGGAACCCTCACCGCACAAATCTCCCATTAGCATCGCTCTCGTCCGAGAATACTGGAGATCAATCCCACTATGTGGATCAATCGGTGGCCTATTTCATCCATCGTCTCGGGATTCTGGAGATTGTCTCACTCAGCAGGTCATCCTGGATCAATCGGTGGCCTATTTCATCCACCGGTGCCATTCGGTATGGTGCCTTGGATATCGGGGCACTGCCTGGCTGAATAGCAATACTGAATTTTATATCCTGATGCGGTGGTAGTACCGGTAGATCCTCCAAGAATACCATCGAGAAGTTCCAGACTTCAGAAATCTCCTTGACTCCCTCAGGAATTTTCTCCTTGGTCAGAGCTGCCACCAACTCATTGCACTTCCACTTCCCATGAAATGTTACTGCTGGACCTCCCGGTGCCTTCACCATCATCTCCTTACTCTTGCATTTGATGCTAGCACTGCAGATTGACATGCAGTCTATGCCAATGATGACATCCACTCCCAACACTTCCAGCTCTATAAGATCGATCCAAAAAATTCTTCCTCCAATCTTGATCTCACAATCGGCGTAGTACCGATCAGTAGTTAGTGTTTCTCCCGATGGTGTAGCTATTGGCAAAACCGTGCCGGGAATTTTTTTTGGCTCTACCCCTAACCTTTGAGCAAAATTGGGAGACACAAAAGTGTGCCATGAACCAGTATCACCGTAGCATATATTCCATTTATTAGAAGTTTTCCTATTACATAATGAATTATATCCTTCTGTACATAACATCCTTCTATCACATGATTTCTGAAATAACAACATAGATCTTATTAGGATGCTCCCATACCGGTAAATAACAACATAGATCTTATTAACAACATAGATTTCTATCACATGTCGGAGTCCTCAACGACCTCCTTTGTTAGAGTGAATACTCACCCCTGCCGGTACGATTTCTTTCCTTGATCTACCTGCTTCTGACTCTGCCTTCCCCATTGGAAATTTAGGCAATGCAGCTTAGCATGGCCTTCCTAACCATAGTTGAAACAAGTTATGGGATTCCGTGACTTGGTACATTCGGACTTGTAATGACCCACTTCTCCACAATTGTAACATTTTACTCCTGGGGGTCTTGTCTCTCCATTGCTTGGCTTCCCAGTCACAGTAATGGCATTTGCCCATGTCGGCTTGAACCTATGCGCTGGGGGCTGCCTCATGAAGTTGCTTGATGTCGTGGGGCCTCATACCGTTGTTTCAGCAGCTGCGCCGGTCTTTCACCTGTTGATATTGTTCCATATCAGATTCTATACCTGTAGCCCTCCGAACAAGCTTGTCAAATTTTGGATCCCAAGGGGTATCATATGAGACCTCAGCCAGACCCTGTTCAAACATCCTCGCCTTCTTGGCTTCATCAGTCACTAACTCGGGTGCATATCAAGATAGTTGGGTAAACTTCATCTCATACTCTTGGATAGTCATGTTACCCTGCTGCAAGGCCAGAAATTCCTGTTGTCTTCTTTTCTTGCACGTCCATTGGAAAGTAATGGCTGCGGAACTCCTCCAAGAAGTCCTCCCAGAAATCGGCTCATTGCCTAAGGTCCTGCTTCATGAAATGCCACTAGACTCCGGCGTCCTTCTCCAACTGGACAGTGGCTAGCTTTACCTTACTAGCCCCCGGTGTATCCAACACTTCGAATACCATTTCAATCTTTCGGATCTAATCATCAGCTGCTTCTGGATCAGCCTTGCCTCAAAGACAGGTGGTTTCATCCTCTTGAAGGATTTCACCAACTTGATATCCTCTGGGACTTGCACTGCTTGCCCTGCCCTTTTGTTCCGGTTCACACTCGCTGTGACAAAAGTATTAAGTGTCTGGTAGGCACGGGCCAACTCCATTTCCAAATCAAATCGTTTACCTTCTCCACTTGATCCTTCCTCATTTCTAGTCCTTCTTTTGGCCATTTCTGGTGCATAAAACTTCATCAATCATAAAAAGCAATGATAACATAGACTTTCTTCCATAGGATTTTGGTTATCCGCCATCCTACAACGAAAGCGAGAATACCTCAGTGTATAGAGCAACGCAAATGTAAGTAGTTCTATTAACTTACATTTAAATCTCTATAAACTGAACTCACACTTCTAATGTCCACTCTAATGTGTTTTCCTTATAATTTTGTACTACTTGTTGAAGTCGGCTCTAATACCATTTGTAATGCCCAGAATTCCAAACACAGGTAATTCGTACAAAAAACAAGATCTTTTACTTCAACTTCGTACAAATTTTATAAGAAATTTTAAACTTTTTCATTTACAGCATTGTTCTTTACAATAACACAGCGAAAATAGGATAGTACAACACAACACATGATAATGGAAGTTCTTTAATCTTCTGGCATCCCTTACAGTGTCTTCAAATCCATGCCAATCCATTCCTGCAACTAGGAAACTGTGGGTACGTAAGTTGCATACAACTGACACAATGCTATGATACAGCAATTCTTCAATTTAGCAATCACACTTGAATCCAAAAGAAAAAGTAACTATCCTAATCTGTCAGTGTATGATATACTTAATGCCTAATGTAGACACTACACTATGATGACACTAATGCATACTCGTTCGGATTATATGCATCTCATACTACATAGGTTTATGGGCAAGCCCTTATCGTCTCATCATTATAGGGTTCAGTCCCTCGCTATGCAACCGACTACTATGACAACTACAAGATTTAGACACTCTGCAAGTATTTGTTCTCACCCCAGAATACTGGAGATCAATCACACTCCGTGAATCATTTTGTGGCCTATTTCATCCATCATCCTGGATTTATACTGGAGATTGTCTCACTCCGCAGGTCATCCTGGAACCCTCATCGCACAAATGTCCCATGAGCGTCGCTCTCATCCCGGAATACTGGAGATCAATCCCACTATGTGGATCAATCGGTGGCCTATTCATCCATCGTCCCAGGATTCTGGAGATTATCTCACTCGGTAGATCATCCTGGAGTCCAAAACTCACGTTTGCTCTTGTTTCATCATATCTCCAACTAGTGTATGTCCTTAAGTTTAAATTATAGTTATTAAGACCTGGAGCTAACTTACTTAAACCAAAACATTGAGAATGTTAGCCCACACTGGCTACTTCTCAAAGGGAAAGTTAACCCACACTAGTTACTTCTCAAATTCCGTTTATCACAACTGCCGTTATTCTGGGTCTCGCTCACTCTAGATTAAACAATCATCTCAAAAAAGAGATCACATAAGTTACATCTAACCTCATCATAAACATCTCATTCATTATTCATCATTCTTTTTTGTTTATTCTGTTTATGTTTATTATCTCAATATAAATGAACACTTGATCAATTTCTTGTAAACAAACACTCAGTTGATATTTCGGTTTTATCGCTTAACAGTGTTCAACCACTTTTTAATTGTTAAACACTTTTTAATCTCTGATATCGAACCTTTTTTATGAGTTTCTAAATTTGTATTCTATTCCCATAATTCTAAATCATTTTAACATAAGCAAATAGCCTCAAAATTTGACTAGAAACTAGATTCATCTAATACATTGTCTAATATAATCTTTTAAATCCCCAAAATATACCTTGTAATAGTGAAGAATTATTTCCCAAGGTTCTAATAGTATTCTAAGATATTTCTACAAATTTCCCCAAATTTTAAAACATGGAAATCATTAAAATAATAAAAAAAAGAAAATGTGTATAGCCGGGTTCCAACCCCAGACCACACAGCAACCCAACCGCCACCCACAACCAGTGAGCCAACTCACTGTTTGTGAAGAAAATCCACTTCACTTGTTTATATATCTAATCTACTATTATTATATAAAAATCGAATTTTTCAAAAAAAAAAAAAACAAAGCCTCCCAAGACTCGAACTTACTGAACCCAGAGACGCCAAACCCCCCCTCATGCGCTAACCAAAAGGTCAAATCATCACATCTGACTATAACCTCCTTAAACTATTTTTATACCAACTCCCCATTTCTCGCATATTTTTAATTAATCATATAACTTCAAATTTTCTTTTTCTTTAAATATTTCCAAGATTTGTGCTACTATACAGCAACTCTAAATCTCGAGAAACGAATTTCTTTCTAATTTAATGAATTTTATCTTGGAATTATACAAATTAATGTATATAAGAATATTTTGACTTCTACATTCATATACCTTATTAATTAATTAGACTGCTATTAGTTATAGATTTCTAAAATTAGCATGATTGTTTCTATCAATTGATATGAAATTAGGTACATACCCATACCCCCAATCTACTTACAAATTCTACATGCAAGTCTCACATGAATTCCTCACACAACCTAACAATCTCTATACACGTACAATTTTACATATACGGATTAATCATGATATACTAGGATCTAATAAGAACCATCATTCATGAATCAACAAACATGGATCAACATACATGATATTCAGACACACAAGAAATCTTATGCAAAATTTATAATTGAATGCATGATAAATTTCCTTGTTGTAATTGTCATCTTGTTCTATTTAATTTAACATGCATGAATTCTCATTTAATTCACCACTAACATCCTAGATTACACATGACAATCATCTAATGATATGGCTAAAAATGGGGTTAAATCGGATCCGTTCAAAGTGGGCACGAATCTTGAAGTCGCAGGGGCAAGATGGTAATTTCATCTGCAAATGGGTCCGAATTGGGAACCGGGTCTCTCCTCTTGGACCGGCTAGCCTGTGAACGGATCTGTTCGGTTGAGAACAGATCTCAACCCGTTAGGGACCAGTTCAACAGGATAGGAGCAGATCCTGGCTTGTCCCTATTTTTAGGTGGTGGTTATAACCACCCCTATCCGGCCACACCAGGAAGTAGGGATTCACTCTTATCCTGAAAGAGATCCCCATGGCGACTATAAATACCCCCCTACCTCCTACTATCATAGGTGATCACTCTTTGCACACATGAGCTCTTTTCCCTTTACTTTTTCTGGTATTGACAAGAGCGTTGGAGGGTTCGTCGCGGGGATCCATCCCAGTGTTTCGAACGTTTGTGCAGGTCAGCGGGAGCACCAAGGAGTCAGCTTACCAACAAGGAAGAAGGGAGATCCATCCTGTTCGAGTTCCTCACGAACCTACAAATCTCATCTATTGCCCCCACACCAGAATCAGCGGCAACAGATTGGTGTCGTCTGTGGGAAACGTCTCGATAAGCAATCCAACCGTCCTCTTTCCACCAAAGCCACTCCCAGCAATGCCTCCCAAGAAGAGACCCTGCAAACTCCAACCGAAGAACAACCTCTTCTCATCCCCTTCACCCTCCTCCTCCAGAGGATCTCCCTCCACCCGGCCAGTAGACCCTGCAGCTCGAGCAGCAAGCTCCCCAGTCCATTCAACAGCCCATAGGGCCCTAGGCATACGTGGGGGAGCCCTCTATGCGAAGCCGCCACAAGCAACCCGTGCATCAGGTTTGGGTGTCCATCTACAACACCTCCACGGATTCTATGGCCTCCCACAGTTCTCCTACCCCAAAGGATCTGCGGGACGTGCTCAACAATTGGCAAACCAAGCCAGGGCCCAAACTTCGAACTCATCTGGAGGAGAGGCAGACCCGCGAGGCTAACCCTCGTCGAAAGCACGCGAGGGATCGGTCGCCACGCCGATCAGATTGCAGGGGGTCTAACTCCCCCCAGAGATGGAGGGACTCACCTTCGTATCTCCCCAGGTGAAGCCGCTCCCCTGCTAGCCGTCCTACAGCTCGAGCCGACCGCAAGAAGGAGGCCCCGTCACAAGGGCGGAGTTCTAGCAATTTCAAGAGGCGGTCCTTTGGGCTCTCGACGCCGCCCCCAACAATGGCCCTCGGGCACCAAGCCCTCGGCCAGCTCCTCATCATCCTCACTGCTCCCGAAGTCCCTGACCGGTTCCGAGCAATTACCGCCGCTCCCGGAGTCCCAGGCCAGCTCCGACCCATCGCCGCCCTTCTCCCGATCGGCATCGCCGCTCCCGGAGTCCGCGACCTACTCCGAGTCACCCCCGTCGCTCTATTAGTCCACCTCCTACCCAGAGCCATCGCCATCGCAGCCCCATCCCTCCTCAACATGAGGATGAGTCGCGGGGCTCAGCCAAGCAAGACCGAAGGGAGGACACGGTCTACCGCCGTCTCCACGAGATGGAGAGGCACCTCAGCTAGCTCGACCAAGACGAAGAGCGACGGGCAAGGGACCTTCATCCAAGCAGGCCCCCATTCTCCCGCGCCATCATGGAGGCCCCAGTTCCCGACAACTTCAAGCCTCCACACTTTGAGACCAACACAGGGGAGTCAGACCTCGCGGATCACATTGAGAGTTTCAAAACTCTAATGATGATCCATCATGTATCCGATGCCCTCCTCAGTAAGACCTTCCCAGCCACACTCAAGTGGCCAGCTCGGGAGTGGTATTCTCGACTTGCACCGGCTCTATCTTCTACTTCGACCAGTTCGAGGGACTCTTCCTTACGCATTTTGTGAGCAGTCGCCATACCGATAAGATGAGCGCCTCCCTCCTATTCTTCAGCGAAAAGAACGGTGAACGGTTGAGGGACTACATTAAGTGTTTCACTGCTGATGCCAGATCCATTGCCTCCTTGGAACCCTCGGTGGCCACGGTCGCCTTCCAGTCCAATGTCCTCAATGCGGATCTCAAGGCGTCCCTCACCAAGAAGCCCCCTCGGGACTTCTCAGAACTCCTACTCCAGGAGCGAGAAGTACGTTCGAGCAGAAGAAGCTGTCCACCACCCCACCTTTGAGGCGTCGACTTCCGAGAATAAGCAGAAGAAGAAGGAGCTAAGAAGCTCCAGAAGGATAATGGGGGTCAGCGGTGTCCTCCTCCTAGGTTCAAGAAATTCACTCCGTTTAACACGAGTGTATCTGCCATCCTGATGGAGATCGGGAACGAAGGCCTCCTACCGCCTCCCCCAAAGATGAATACTCCGGGAAAGAAGAGAGACCGAAATAAGTGGTGCCGTTTCCATCGGGACCACGGGCACGACACAGATGAATGTCGGGCCCTCAAATATGAGATTGAGGCCCTCATCCAAAGAGGGTAGCTCACTCGCTTCATCAGGAAAGAGAGGGCCGATCCACCTCCCTGCCTAGGGGGCTAACAGGCGAACTGAGCAGCGCACGAAGATTCCGGAGGTTGAAGTAGAGGGTATCTTGCAACTAATACATGGAGGCCCAATGGGGGGAGATTCCAACTCCTCCCGAAATGCCTTCGTAAGGGAGTTTAACTCCGTGCAGAGCCATCCTCCCCCAAATGGCCTAGGAGTCCCGGTGACGTTCTTTGATAGGGACCTGGAGGGCATCCGCACACCCCACTACGATGCCCTTGTCATCAACCTTCGAATGGCGAACTTCGACGTTCATCAAATCTTGGTGGATAACGGAAGCTCCGTCATCATCCTTTTCTTGGAGGCTTTTAAGGGCCCTCCAGCTATCAAGGGACCAGCTCAAGCTCACAGGCAACACTTTTCACGGGTTCACTGGGGTCCCGGTTAAGGTCGAGGGAGTTATAACCCTCGACGTAACGGCTGGAAAGGCCCCGGTAACTCGCACCGAGCGAATGGACTTCATAGTGGTCGACGTCAAGGTCGCCTATAATGTTATCCTAGGTAGACCAGGTTTGGCCGTGCTTCAAGCCATCCCTTCAGCCGACCACATGAAGATGAAGTTCCCCACACCCTCAGGAGTGGGAGATGTAAGGGGAAGCCAAGAAGCGGCTCGGAAGTGCTATATTACCTCGATGGGGGGTCTAGTTCTCTCTTTGGAAGCGACCGAACTTCCTCAGGAAGGCGGTCAAACAATCTCCGAGCCCATGGATGAATTGGAGGAAGTGGCCTTCTCCGAAGAAGACACCACTAAGACGTTCCACGTCAGCAAGGCTCTCTCCCCCTCTATTAAGCAAGACATCTCCCGGTGCATACGGGAGAACCGCGACCTCTTCGCTTGGATAGTAGCCGATATGCCTGGGATTTCAAAGGAGCTCTCAATTCACCGTCTGAGCGTCACCCCTGGGGTCAAGCCTGTCCAACCGAAGAGGCAGAAGTTTGCTTCCGAGAGGCAACAGGCGATCAAGGAGGAGGTTGAGAATCTCCTCAATGCCCACTTTATCCAGGAGGTAAACTACCCTGAGTGGCTCTCTAATGTGGTAATGGCGAAGAAGGCAAACGGGTGCTGGAGGATATGCAATGACTTCACCGACCTCAATAAGGCTTGCCCGAAGGATCCTTTTCCTCTTCCCATCATCAACGGCCTGATCGATGTAACCTTCGGGCACGAGCTCTTCAGTTTTATGGATGCCTTCTCAGGGTACAACCAAATCAGGATGTTCCCTCCCGACATCCCGAGGACTTCATTTGTGACGGACTAAGGCCTCTATTGCTACCGTGTTATGTCCTTCGGCTAAAAAAATGTGGGAGCTACCTATCAGCGCCTTGTGAACAAGGTCTTCCGAGACCAGATTAGCCAAAATATGGAGGTCTACGTCGATGACATGTTGGTCAAGAGTACCCGAGGTCAGGAGCACACTCTTAACCTTCAAGAAGCCTTTGGGGTGCTCAGGAGGCACAATATGAGGCTAAACTCGAACAAGTGTGCGTTCGGTGTCTCATCGGGCAAATTCCTAGATTTATGGTCAGCCAGAGGGGAATAGAGGCCAACCCCGAAAAGATCCAAGCCATTCTCAAGATGGCTCCCCCTCCAACGTCAAAGAAGTACAGAGACTTACGGGGCGCCTCGCCGCGATTGGGCAATTCCTCTCCATGTCCAGGGAGAAGTGTCTCCCATTCTTCAAGGCCCTCAGGGGGGCTAAAGGATTCGAGTGGGGACAGCAACAACAGGAGTCCTTTGACAAGCTCAAGGAATATTTGGCTATCCCCCCGCTCCTGAGCAAGCCAGTACCTGGGGAGGTCCTCTACCTCTATCTCGCAGCTTCAGAGCAGACGCTCAATGCGGTCCTTGTAAGGAAAGAGAAGAAGATGCAGAAGCCCATTTATTACGTGAGTAAGGTGCTCCGTGATGCTGAACTCCGTTACCTGAAGCTGGAGAAGATGGCTCTCGCCCTGGTCATGGCGGCTCGAAAGCTCTGCCCCTACTTCCAATCCCATTCGGTGGTCGTCCTTACCAACCAACCACTGAAACAAGTTCTCCACAAGCCCGAGACTTCCGAGCGGCTCATGAAGTGGTCCATCGAGCTGAGTCAGCATGACATAATCTACCAGCCCAGAATGGCAATAAATGCCTAAGCTCTGGCCGAATTCATCGTGGAGAACACCATCCCTGACTCATGCGAGTTGTCTGCCGACCCCTTCGTCTAGACCATTTATGTGGACGGGTCCTCTTATGCCGATGGAAGCAGGGGTTGGTGTCATCCTAATTGGCCCTAACGCTTTCATCCTCTACTACTCCCTCTGCCTAAAATTCCCAGTATCAAACAATGAGGCAAAGTATGAGGCCCTCATAGCGGGGCTCTACATGGCGTGCAAGGCAGGTGACAAGTGCGTAAGGGTCTTTAGCGAATCCCAGTTAGTAGTCAACCAGGTGTCCGGGGAATACGAGGCGAGGGACGGCCGTATGGCCTAGGTACTTGGCAAAGGTGAGGGAGCTTCTAGCTCTATTCGAAGATGTTCAACTCCAGCGAGTTCCCCGAGAGGAAAACACGCAAGCGAATGCCCTCTCCAAGCTCACCTCCTCGTCTCTCCAGGGTCTAGAACGGACCGTCTTGATAGAGGTTCTTCTGAAACCAAGCATTGATGAAGACGGTTCGGAGCCAATGGAAGCCTACCTTCTAACACTTGGGAAAACTGGATGAAGCCCCTCCTCGAGTACCTCCGAGATGGAGTCCTTCCCGAAGATTCGAAAGAAGCAAGGAGAATCATGACACGAGCAAAGCAGTACACACTCCTGGACGGGGTCATGTACAAATGCTCCTACACCCAGATCGATGGTCGGCCCTATCTGAGGTGCCTCTCCCCGGAGGAAGCGCTCTACGCTCCAAAGGAGGCCCATGATGGTCTATGTAGCGCGCACTTGGGAGCGACATCCCTCGCCCGGAAGCTCTTGAACTACGGCTACTTCTTGTCAACACTACTGAGTGACTCCGAGGAGTATGTCCGCCAGTGCGACTTTTGCCAGAAGTTCACCCCAATCCGTCGCCTGCCCCAAGCATAACTTACTTCCTTGGTAAGTCCAATCCCCTTCGCAATGTGGGGGATGAATTTGCTCGGAGCCTTCCCTCCAGCACCGGGCCAGCTGAAGTTCTTAGTTGTAGCAATAGACTACTTCTCAAAATGGATAGAGGCTGAACCTTTTTCAATAATCACCGAGCACAAGGTGCAGAAGTTCTTTTGGAAGAACTTCGTTTGTCGGTTCGGGGTACCTCGCATCCTTATAACCGACAACAGGACCCAATTCACGGGAACGACCTTTGAAGACTTTTGCACCTGACCTCGGGATTCAGCAGCGGTTCTCTTCAGTAGTGCACCCCTAGTCCAATGGCCAAGCAAAAAATGCGAACCGACAAATCCTTTCTGGCTTGAAAAAGAGACTAGACAAGTTCACTAAAGGGCTATTGGTCGAACAACTCCCCAATGTGCTTTGAAACTATCGCACAACCAAAAGAGCTCCAACGGGAGAGTCCCCTTTCAACCTCATGTACGGATCCGAAGCTCTCATCCCTTGGGAGGTGGGCCTGCCTTCACCTCGACTCATAGCTTACAGTGAAGCGCAGAATGCGAACCAGCTTCGCAACTGCCTAGACCTCATTAACGAGATCTGCGAGAGAGCCGTGATTTGGCAAGAGGCCTACCGTCGTAAGATCACTCAGGCCTACAATAAGAGGGTATGGCCAGCCAACCTAAAAGAGGGTGACTTAGTGCTCAGAAAGTTATCGATCTCCGATCCAAGCAAAAGAGGCAAGTTAGCACCCGATTGGGAAGGACCATATAGGGTCTCCAGAGTTATTCGCCTGGGAGCGAATCAACTTGAAGACCCAGGTGGCAGGTAGATACCGAGGGACATTGAATGCGGAATACCTACTGAAGTACCGAGAGGGTGTCTAAACACCGCTCCGAGCAACTTTCCCAAGAGAGCTCCAGAAGACATGTCCAAGCTCCCTACTTGTATTTTCTCTTTATCAAAATGTAAAGGCGGCTCGCAACATAGAAGTGGCCACCATTTGTTTGCAATAAAAGGAAATCTTTCCCAACAACTTTTCTATCTTTTGAGTTATCTAACTCTACTTAGCAAATTCTCTATTTTTGGGTAGTCTAACTCAACTTACAAAAAAAAAATTGCAGTAAAACAACATGCTTGGAGTCCAACACTTGGTTCGACTCCGCTTCAACTACTTGCTTCTAAGCGAGTACGAAGCGGATTACCATTCGAATTGCTTCTACAGCTGTTGATATTTTAGAACGACACGCTCGACGTCCAATACTTGGTTCAACTCCACTTCAACTACTTGCTTCTAAGCGAGTACAAAGCGGATCACAATTCGGAATTGCTCCCACAGCTATTGATATCTTCAGAACGACGCGCTCGGAGTCCAACACTTGGTTCGACTCCGCTTCAACTACTTACATCTAAGCGAGTAAAGAGCAGACAACCATTCGAAATTGCTCCTACAGCCGTTGATACTCTCTAAATGACAAGTTCGGAACCAAACACTTGGTTCGACTCTGCTTCAACCACTAGATTCTAAGCGAGTACGAAGCGAATCACCATTCAAAATTTTTCCTACAACTATTGACAACTAAAAATGCTAGTGAAGCAAGCAAAGTTCACAAAACAAGTACTATTTCATTCGAATTTGGGATTACAAGTCTAATTACAAGACCAACTGCTTATTTTTACATTGAGATGCAAAATTTGTACAAAAAAAACTGCAAAATCACAAGGGAGACGCCCTAACGCCTCTTAGGGAGTGGGATACTCATCTTGAGCGACAAACGAGGTTGGTGAACACCTTGTCGCTACGACCCTACACCCGTGGAGTTCTCTAAGCTGGCGAGCCGAGTTGTGCCATAGGGAGTTGCACCGACTGAGGCCCCGCTCGACGAGCCAGCCACTCCACTTTGTGCATCTCTAGGACACCCCAAGGTAGGAGGCGAACGTAACGCCAACTCGTGAAACGACCGTCCCTGTGAGTACTCTTCGCGGGCGCAAGAAGTGGTCCTAACATTGCTACCCTCCGAGAGACATCGCAACTGGTGAACCGCTACCTCTAACTCGACGATTCGCTCCTTCAGAGAGTCATCGTTTACCCCAACATTTAGCCGAGGCGTTCGACTCGTATTGCCTACACGAGAAGCTTCGGTGATGGTTCGCCGAAGCTGCGCCGTCTCCAAACTCTTTTCCAGCACCACATTCTTTAGACCGTCTCTCTCATCTCTAGCCTCAAAAAAAGACTGCCGAATGGACTCTAGCTTCTTGCCTAGCTTGCTGTACTTCGAGGGACTCCCCTCCTCCACTTTCCGAGCTTGCTCCTTCAGTCACTTTTGTTCGGAGGCGCGACGCGCCAGCATCAGCTTGTGATGACTTAGTTCTACCTCGCGCTTAAGGAGCTTCTCTCGAGTTCGAGAAAGAGCCAACCTAGCAACACCCAGATCAGATCAAAGGCGAGATAACTCAGCACTTCGTGGTACTTCGGCATGGGGTAGATCTTCGACGATCTGAAAAGGCCAAGTGAAACTACTGAGTTCAGACACAACCATTACGAATCTAGAAAGCAATGCCGAGCTCCAACACTTGTTCAAAAAGTGTTTTAACACTTGTTCAAGAGTGAGTTCGAAAGCAATGCCGAGCTCCAATACTTATTCAAAAAGTGTTTTAACACTTGTTCAAGAGTGAGTTCGAAAGCAATACCGAGCTCCAACACTTGTTCAAAAAGTGTTTTAACAATTGTTCAAGAATAAGTTCGAAAGCAATACCAAGCTCCAACACCTGTTCAAAAAGTGTTTTAACACTTATTCAAGAGTGAGTTCGAAAGCAATGCCGAGCTCCAACATTTGTTTGAAAAGTGTTTTAACACTTGTTCCAGAGTGAGTTCGAAAGCAGTGCCGAGCTCCAACACTGGTCTTAAAAGAGAATTCGAAAGCAGTGCCGAGCTCTAACACTTGTTCAAAAAAAAAGAGTTTTGTTCGCTCAATGCCGAGCTTCAACACTTGTTTCATTAAAAGTTTTCACTCAAAAAGTTTTCATTAAAAGTTTCAAGACTACAAGCGGTGGCCAGTCCGCAGTCCGGCACTACATGAGCGAAAAGAAAAAACAAAAAGAGAGAAACAAGATGCAAGGCAGATCAGGGGTCGACCTCTATTGAAGGACCCTCCTCGGGGGCCACGATGGCCAGGGGCACGGCCTCCGACGAAGCCTCCTCCTCAGCCTCAACCTCTTCAACTTCGACCTCCTCGGTCTCCTCTTCTTCTTCACCTTCAGAGATGTTGTCGAAGCCGGGGACAGGATCCGAAAAGAGACGCATCCCGGCGAAGTCAACTTCGGGGAACTTCGCCTTTACCTTAGTCTATGGCCCGAGCATATGCCTTCGCCATGTTCACGATCAAGTAACCCTTCGCCTTTTCCAAGGCCTGCTCCTCGGCCTCCTTCACTTTCTCCGAGGCCTACACCTCGGCCTCCTTCGCCGCCTAAAGCTTCGCTACAGCTATGGAATCCTCCTTCTCCTTGGCTGACTCTTCGGCAACCTTGAGGAGCCGAGTGTTGTCCTCCTCTAGCTTGGCGACCATGGCCTCAAGGTGCACCAACCTCGAGTTCTTTGACTCGGCCTCCGCCTTCGCCTTTTCAAGCTCCTTGGCGATCCGAGCCCTCTCACCCCGAGCCTTATCTGCCTCGAGTCTCATTTCTATCTCCTGTTCATCCACTTTCTTCATCAAATGGCCGAAGTGACACGTGATCTGCGAGGCGCGAAACTTGAGTTGTCAAAAACGAAAACTAAGTGCTCAGCAAAGAGAAAATTTTGGGTTTCGAAGCTTACCGACATCGCCGAAAGTGCCACTTCGAGGGCATCGTCCCCCACGCTACCCACCTCCATCGCCGCTTCGTCCTTCGCCGTGGCAAGATGTCGAACCGCCTGCATGCATGCCGACGAGCCACCCAAGAACCCGTCAAGCTTTCGGACCTGCCAGTCCGGAACAAAAATCTTCTTATGCTCCTCGGTCAGGAACACCTCGGCTTCGGCAGTCAAAGGCGGGGCTTCTAGTCCTAGGGCTGCCGACATCGGAAAGATTTCTGAATCAGTCGAAGCTGAAGTTGCCACTGCGGTCGGAGGCTTCAGAGCGGAGGGGGGCCACCTCCCTAGCTGTTCCGCTGTGGCGCAGTGGGCCAGTGCCGTCTCCAAAGGGTTTTTCATGGCAACTCTCTTTCTCTTCTTGGGAGCCTTGCTGCTCAGGGCTCCACACTGCGATACTAAGTCTTCGAAGTCCGTTGACTCTGCCGAAGAGAAAGAGTTAGAAAAAAAAAAAGAAACCTACTCTTTCAATGCGATATAAAAGAAAACAAACGAAACAGAGCTGTTCTGGGGTTTATCGTGCTACCCCCCCCCCCCCTAGAAGAGCACCTCCTCGGTCAAGTCCTACAAATCAAACTTTGGATGATCGAGTAACGTCCAGACCATCTCCTCCTCCTTGGTACTGAGGGTTGGACTTTGCTTCACTTTCTTCGGCACTGAATCGACCCAAGCAGTGGGGATCCCCTATGGCCCCCGACTTCAGATCAGGAAATACTTATCTCTCTAATTCTTTATCGAGTCTGGACAACTGACCAACTTCGTACCGAACCTCGGAGCCAAGTAGAACCGATACACGTCCTTGTGCTGCTGATGCATCCGGTACACAGTTGGAGCAAACTCAACCTCGGAGCCAAGTAGAACCGATACACTTCCTTGTGCTTCTGATGCATCCAGTACATAGTTTGGAGCACACTCATCCTCGGCTAGAGACTCACCGCCTAACAGTGGAGGATGAACCCATTTATCAGCCTCCATACGTTCGGCATATACTGAACGGGACTGATACGAAACCACCTCAGCATGTCACGCCCCTGCTTCCCAAAAAGGAATACGGAATACGGGTACGTAACAAACGCCCAGCGAATGATTTTCAACATCCTTAAGCTGTTTCAGAATCTTTACAACACATCACAGAATTAATCAGAGTCGGAAGCAAAAGACACAACCATTCATGAATACTTGAAACAAATTACCAACAGAAATTTACTTGAAACCAAATACAATATCCTCAAATAAATTAAAGTCTGGAGAAAACAATATCCCGGGTCACATCGCCCAAATACAAATCATATCCAATAAACCAAATACACTTATTCAACGTTCAAGCAACAATAAAATAATAATAATAAAGCAGAAATCTCCAGCACTAAAACATCATCTCACCAATACCTTCTGGCAGCTGGCCATCCTGATCTGCAATAGTAAATTTGCAGGAAAAGGGAAAAAGAAGAAAACATGTACCCGTCAATTGCAAGTCGCGGGTCACAAATAATGTAGGATACAAGCACATGGGGAAACTAACTAATAGCATGTCATAATGCATCAACAGTAATATCTAGCATGGTATCCTAACAGTACGGTTGTTTTATGTCAAAGGCAGTGCCATAAGGTAACTAACAGTCTCTAGTAACAGTAAGCTCATTATATCAGTGATTCAGGATAACAGTAAATCAGTATCAGTAGCAGTACATTCAGTGTATCAGTGTAACAGTCCCAGTATAACAGTCTCAGTTTAACAGTGACAGTCTAACAGTATCAGTTTTATATTCTTACAGTCTCGTGTGTATTACTAACTAGGTAGCACTTCATGCACCCCAAAATCATATCATATGGTTGCTACAACAAACAATTTCGCTTAGTATGATTTCATAGCGGACCATGATGGGGCAGTGTACTCAGATATCAGTAACAGTAGCAGTAACAGTAATAGTAACAGTCAGAACCAAGTGGTCCTCTTCAACTCTACACCTTCTTACAGAATAAGTAATGTAGAAAGGGTCAGTAAACAGTAACAGTAACAGTAACAGTATGGAACACTAGTTCCTTTCTAAGTACACGTTTTCATATTTTCCACTACTAGATCTTCCCTTAAACCCAGACTTGGTTACTTTATTATGGTTATCAAACAGACAGGAATGTGTACTAAATAGTGTCAAACTAACATGGTATAATCAGTATTAGGTTCAGAGAAACAAATAATTAGTCATAGATGATATACAGTCACATAATCGGGCAAAACAGTGTACGTTCATAAACAGGACAGCATGACCAATCAGAACTAAAATAGTGATTCTGGTCTGTACAGAAATTCAAACCTAGATTCTTCGAAGGATCTAGAAACTAGACATCCACACGAATCCATTGCATATAAATAAGTCACATACTAGTTCACAACATCTCAGCTCAAAATTGATTTGAATACAGAATTTAGGTTCAGCCAGAAATTAGGAAAACGACTTCAAAAGCATGAAAACGGCATGAAAACACATTGAACAAATCCACGAAAAATCTGGGGTAATCCCCTATATGTCTAGAACCAAAATAACGCATTTCATAATATTCCATTAAGTGTAGGTCAGTCATCAAAAACACCAAAGCATCAAGAAAACATAGTTTAACGAATCTGAAAATCTTAACACTACTGTACGAAAACTAACATATCTCGCAACCAGTGAATTGAAATCCAATTCCGCCAAAGGGATATGAAAAAAGATAGAATTTACTAACTTTCATATTACATAAAGAATTTTCATACAGTATAAGGAGTTATAGTGAAAATAGAGTTTTTTACTGAACAGTAAGCAAAATACAGCATGAGTAGATTTTAGAAAAGAGCATGAAACACCACATAAAACTTATCTTTAAAATTCATCAAAAATCTGGATAGTGCCTAACACCATATAGAAACACCGACCAAAATATTTGATCAAGATATTATGTATAGAATAGTTCTTGAAAATAATTTGTTAACAAAATCAACCAAAAACTAAATCTGGAATAAATCGACACGTCTGTACTAAAACTCACATAACTCAGTCATACGAAATCCAAATCAAGCAAAACCAGTGGGGTTTTTAAATAGACAAAATTATCTAAAATTTATCTTTATTTTGGAATCAAGATTCGGACTGTAGCATGGACGAAAACAACAATCAAAATAGAATACCCAGTAAATACAGATTTTACCCTTCAAATCTAGAACATCATAACTTCAAGAATATTGATCCAAACACATCCAAGCTTGAAATACAACCTACCAAGCATCTAACCATCATAATTTAGGATTATTAACATGTCTACACCTATTATTTCACATGGGTATTCATCCAAACACAATTTTCACACAATTATTCACATACATGTTTCAAAATCAATATTTGGGTAAATCCTAAGTTATCTCCTATCAAAATTGGTGTCATAAGTCTTCTATGGCCAAATTATCACAATAGAGACAAAACCCATCAAGGAAAACACAATTTTTGGTTGTCTCTAGATCCAACTACACTATATGTGAACTTTTTGACTTGTATCAAACTAAATGAATTGTAGTACAAGTTACTTGCCTTAGTAAGAGATGAAGAACAATCCTAATGCGAAGAGAAGAGAAGCCCACGAACGAAGTCCTCTCCAAGAGCGAATCCAAGCAACAACGAACACAAACTCCTACACGAACAATCTCCTTGGTGCAACGAACGAAAGTGGAAAATACCCACATTGAGAAACCACAAAGAGAAGAGATTGCAAGAGTAGGTGATGATGGTGGTTGAGTTGGTTTGTATGGTGATCGACAACAATGGGAAAGGGAGGTCTCGGGTTAGTATGGAGATGGTCGGTGGTAGGGGATTGTGTGGTGGTCGGAGGTTGAGAGGATGGAGGGGGGCTCGGTTTGGGGGATGCATGCAGGCTGGGATGAGACACAAAAGGGGAGGCCGGGATTCTTTGGAGAGGGAGAGAGAGATAATTAGGTTTAGGGTTAGGGTTTGAGGGGGTTTACGATATTTATATAGGAGGTAAAAGTGGGTTAATGGGTTGTGGGTATTAGTATGTAGTAATAGGTATACAAATGGGTAATGGGTATTGGGTCAATTTCAAATAGGAATATAATTTAGTGTGAAATCTATGGCTCCTGAAAAATCTAATTAGGAGTCAAAAATCTTAGGTTTGGAAAATCACCACCAAAATACCATCACTACACCCAAAATATAAAATAAAGTGAACGAGGCCAAGAAAGTGAGAAAAAGAATCCAAATGATGAAAATGAACAAAAGCGACGAACAAACGACACAAGGAACTCAAATTGAAATAAAATGAATATATATTGAAAACAAATCAAATATACTGTCCAGAAAAATACAAGAGAGATAAAAATACACAAAAATGAAAAATACATTCCAAAATACAAAAAAAAATAAAACAGTGGTTACAATCCTACCCACCTAACAGAAAAATTTCGTCCTCGAAATTCAAAAGAAAGATACATAGGATAACCCAAAAAGAAAAAAAAACAAAGCAAAACCAAAGCAACTACTCAAACAAGTGATGAAACTTCTGCTGAATTTCCTCCTACAACTCCCAAGTCGACTCACCAGGCGAGTGAGGATTCCAAGCAACACGAACTAGCTTGATGACCTTGTCCTTAAGCACTTTCTCCTGCCGATCCACAATAGCAACTAGCGGAATCTCACAAGTCAAATCCGGCCTAACGGTCAACTTAGAATAGTCGATCACGTGGATCTCATCTCGGATGTATCTCCTGAGTTGTGAGACATGGAAGACATCGTGCACTCCTGATAAAGCTAGTGGCAATGCAAGACGATAGGCCACCATGCCTACTCGCTTCAAAATCTCAAACGGCCCAATAAACCTCGGGCTAAGCTTGCCCCCGCCACCGAACCGAA
Organism: Hemerocallis citrina; assembly: GCA_017893485.1. NCBI lineage: Eukaryota > Viridiplantae > Streptophyta > Magnoliopsida > Asparagales > Asphodelaceae > Hemerocallis > Hemerocallis citrina. The sequence goes on along the minus strand of CM030361.1, from coordinate 218,105,683 downwards.
TGACACCGCACCACGAAGATACCTTGAGAAAAACATGGTCACCAACACCAAACTCCAGAGCCCTACGATGAACATCAGCCCACCGCTTCTGCCTGTCCTGAGCTACCTGCAAGTGCTTCCTGATCTGAACCACTGCATCTACTGTCTTGGTGATCAACTCTGGACCCAACAACTGCCTTTCACCAACATCATCCCAGCACACTGGCGATTTACACTTTCGTCCATAGAGTGCCTCGAATGGAGCAGCTTTAATACTAGCTTGAAAGCTGTTATTGTACGAGAACTCTATAAGATGCAAATGATCCTCCCAAGACCCACCAAACTGAAGCATGTAGGACCTCAACATATCCTCAAGAATCTGAATAGTCCGCTCCGACTGTCCATCTATCTGGGGATGAAAAGCGGTACTGTACTTTAATTTACTCCCCAAACTGTTCTGAAAACTCTCCCAAAACTGAAATCTGAATCTCGTATCCCTGTCGGATACAATGCTAACTAGAACCCCATGAAGTTTAACAATCTCTTGCATGTACCTCTCAGTAAGGCTCTCAGTAGACTGACCGACACGAAAAGGAATGAAGTGAGCACTCTTCGTCAAACGGTCGACAATCACCCAAATAGCATTATGACCCTTAGGACTTCTCGGCAAAGCGGTCACAAAATCCCTAGTGATATGTTCCCACTTTCACTCTGGAATAGGAAGCGGTTGAAGAAGTCTAGCGGTTCTCTGATGCTCTGCCTTTACCTGCTGGCAAACCAAAAACTAAGAAACAAACCGAGCAACAGCCATTTTCATACCCTGCCACCAGAAATGAAGCTTCAAATCCCGATACATGTTAGTACCACTAGGATGGATAGAATAGAGCTTCTTCAAGCAACCTCTGACGAACTTCACCCTTAGGGATACATAACCGAGATCCAAAACGAAGAGAACCATTTGCATGAATAACCATGTCCGTCCTGGACCCAAACTCAACCTCAGCTCGAAAACCCTACAACTGCGCATCACTAGCTTGCACCTCTTTAATCTGCTCCATAAGAGACGACTATAGCTGGAGCGCTAAACAACTCCGATCAGAACTCAGCAACACAACATCCAACTCCAACCTCCTCATCTGCTCAATGAGATCTCTCTACTGAGTAAGAAACATAACTGCTGGTCTCTTGCTCAAAGCATCAGGCAACAAGTTTACTTTACCAGGATGGTATTGCAAACTGATGTCATAATCAGCCATATGTTCCAACCAACACCTTTGCCTCATGTTCAACTCCTTCTGGGTAAAGACGTACTTGAGACTTTTGTGGTCTGTAAAGATCTCCACTCGGTCCCCAAGTAAATAATGTCTCCACAGCTTCAAAGCAAGGATCAATACCGCTAACTCCAAGTCATGAGTAGGATAGTTCTTCTCATGCGGCCTCAACTGCCTCGATGCATACACAACAACACGGCCCTTCTGCATAAGAACTTCTCCAAGACCCTTACCAGAAGCATCACAGTGAACCACAAATCCACCTGAACCGTTAGGAATAGTCAACACAGGCGATGACGTCAATCTGTTCTTCAACTCAACAAAATCCTCATTGCACTCATCAGACCAATAAAACTTCTGATCCTTCCCAGTCAATTTAGTCAAAGGTCCTGCTATCTTCGAAAAATCCTGGACGAAGTTTCGATAATAGCCAGCCAAACCAAGAAAATTCCTGACTTCTGAAACTGACTTGGGAATAGGCTAATCCTTTACAGCCTCAACCTTCGCAGGATCCACAAAAATACCATCGCCAGAAACAATGTGCCCCAAGAAAGAAATCCTGTCGAGCCAAAACTCGCACTTGCTAAGTTTCCCATAGAGCTGATTCTCTCTCAAAGTCTACAGAACCACTCTAAGATACTCAGCATGATCTTCCCAATTCTGAGAATACTCCAAAATATCATCAATGAAGACCACCACGAACCTATCCAAGAACTGAGAGAACACCCGGTTCATAAGACTCATGAATACAGTCGGCGCATTCGTGACCCCGAACGACATCGCAAGATACTCATAATGCCCGTATCTAGTCCTGAAAGCAGTCTTATGTATATCTACGGCCTTCAACTTGACTTAGTGATATCCAGAATGAAGATCCAACTTCGAGAAAACAGCAGCCCCACTTAGCTGATCAAACAAATCATCAATCCTAGGCAACAGATACCGATTCTTCATAGTAACTCTATTCAGTTCTCAATAATCCATGCACAGACAATGACTACCATCTTTCTTATCAACAAAAAGGACCGGAGCACCCAAGGCGAAACACTTGATCTGATGAAACCCAAATTAAGCAACTGCTGAATCTGCACCTTAAGCTCTGCCAGCTCAACCGGTGCCATCCTGTAGGGACTCTTCGATATCGGTTCTGTTCCAGGCTGAACATCAATACCGAATTCCACTTTCCTATCAGGGGGTAAGCCAGGCAACTCATCCGAAAAAACATCCAAGAAATCCCGAACTACTAGAGTAACACCAAGATGCTCAGCTGCGCCTCTAGTAGTTGTTGTGGAGTCTTCTAGCTCCAAAAATAAATAGCATCCAGAATCTGAGTTGGTATATGTTCTATTTATGCATGCATGGTTGGTGAAGTGTTGTGCAAATCCCAGTTCGAGCCAAGCTTGTCTAATATATTAGGTAACTAATACATTAGCCAAACCTGATGCTCTGATACCATAAAAAACCTTGTCATGCCCCGCTTCCCAAAAAGAAATACGGAATACGGGTACGTAACAAAAATCCAGCGAATAATTTTCATCATTCTTAAGCTGTTTCAGAATCTTTATAACATATCACAGAATTCATCAGAGTCGTAAAAAAAAGGCACAACCATTCATGAATACTTGAAACAAATTACCAACAAAAATTTACTTGAAACCAAACACAATATCCTCAAATAAATCAGAGTCTGGAGAAAATAATATCCTGGGTCACATCGCCCAAATACAAAGAATATCCAATAAACCAAATACACTTATTCAATGTTCAAGCAACAATAAAATAATAATAATAAAGCAGAAATCTCCAGCACTAAAACATCATCTCGCCAATACCTTCTGGCAGCTGACCATCCTGATCTGCAATAGTAAATTTGCAGGAAAAGGAGAAAATAAGAAAACATGTACCCGTCAATTGTAAGTCGCGGGTCACAAATAATGTAGAATACAAGTACATGGGAAAACTAACTAATAGCATGTCATAATGCATCAATAGTAATATCTAGCATGGTATCCTAACAGTACAGTTGTTTTATGTCAAAGGTAGTGCCATAAGGTAACTAACAGTCTCTAGTAACAATAAGCTCATTATATCAGTAATTAAGGATAACAATATATCAGTATCAGTAGCAGTATGTTCAGTGTATCAGTGTAACAGTCCCAGTATAACAGTCTTAGTCTAACAGTGACAGTCTAACAGTATCAGTTTTATGTTCTTACAGTCTTGTGTGTATTACTAACTAGGTAGCACTTCGTGCGCCCCAAAATCATATCACATGGTTGCTACAACAAACAGTTTCGCTTAGTAAGATTTCATAGGGGACCATGATGGGGCAGTGTACTCAGGTATCAATAACAGTAGCAGTAACAGTAACAGTAATAGTTAGAACCAAGTGGTCCTCTTCTACTCTACACCTTCTTACAGAAGAAGTAATGTAGACAGGGTCAAAAAACAGTAACAATAACAGTAACGGTAACATTATGGAACACTAGTTCCCTTCTAAGTACATGTTTCCATATTTTCCACTACTAGATCTTCCCTTAAACCCCGGCTTGGTTACTTTATTATGGTTATCAAACAGATAGGAATGTGTACTAAATAGTGTCAAACTAAGATGGTATAATCAGTATTAGGTTCAGGGAAACAAATAATCAGTCATAGATGATATACAGTCACATAATCGGACAAAGCAATGTACGTTCATAAACAGGACAGCATGACCAATCAGTACTAAAACAGTGATTCTGGTCTGTATAGAATTGCAAACCTAGATTCGTCAAAGGATCTGGAAACTAGACATCCACAAGACTCCATCGCATATAAATAAGTCACATACTAGTTCATAATATCTCAGCTCAACACTGATTTGAATACAGAATTTAGGTTCAGCCAGAACTCAGGAAAACGACATCAGAAGCATGAAAACGGCATGAAAACACTTTGAACAAATCCACGAAAAATCTAGGGTAATCCCCTATATGTCTAGAACCAAAATAACATGTTTTATAATATTCCAGTAAGTATAGGTTAGTCATCAAAAATACCAAAGCATCAAGAAAATATAGTTTAACAAATCTGAAAATCTCAACACTGCTATACGAAAACTAAGATATCTCGCAACCAGTGAATCGAAATCCAATTCTGCCAAAGGAATATGAAAATAGATAGAATTTACTAACTTTCATATTATGCAAAGAATTTTCATACAGTATAAGGAGTTATAGTGAAAATATAGTTCTTTATTGAACAGTAAGCAAAATACAGCATGAGTAGATTTTAGAAAAGAGCATGAAACACCACATCTTTAAAATTCATAAAAAATCTGGGTGGTTCCTAACATCATATAGAAATACTGACCAAAATATTAGATCAAGATATTATGTATAGAATAGTTCTTGAAAATAATTTGTTAACAAAATCAACCAAAAACTAAATCTGGAATAGATCGACATGTCTGTACTAAAACTCACATAACTCAGTCATACGAAATCCAAATCAAGCAAAACCATTGGGGTTTGAAAATAGACAAAATTATCTAAAATTTATCTTTTATTTTGGAATTAAGATTCAGACTTGTAGCACGGACGAAAACAGCAATCAAAATAGAACACCCAGTAAATACAGATTTAACCCTTCAAATCTAGAACATCATAACTTCAAGAATATTGTTCCAAACACATCCAAGCTTGAAATACAACCTACCAAGCATCTAAACATCATGGTTTAGTGTTATTAACATGTCTACACATATTATTTCACATGGGTATTCATCCAAACACAATTTTCACACAATTATTCACATACATGGTTCAAAATGAAGATTTGGATAAATCCTAGGTTATCTCCAATCATAATTGGTGTCATAAGTCATCTACAGCCAAATTATCACAATAGAGACAAAACCCATCAAGGAAAACATAATCTTTGGTTTTCTCTAGACCCAACTACATTATATGTGAACTTTTTGACTTGTATCAAACTAAATGAATTGTAGTACAAGTTATTTGCCTTAGTAGGAGATGAAGAACGATCCTAAAGTGAAGAGAAGAGAAGCCCACGAATGAAATCCTCTCCAAGCGCGAATCCAAGCAACAACGAACACAAACTCCCACACGAACAATCTCCTTGGTGCAACGAACGAAAGTGAAAAATACCTACTTTGAGAAACCACAAAGAGAGAGACTGCAAGAGTAGGTGATGATGGTGGTTGAGTTGGTTTGTATGGTGATCGACAACAATGGGAAAGGGAGGTCTCGGGTTAGTATGGAGATGGTCGGATGTAGGGGATTGTGTGGTGGTCGGAGGTTGAGAGGATGGAGGGGGGCTCGGTTTGGGGGATGCATGCAGGCTGGGATGAGACACAAAAGGGGAGGCCGAGATTCTTTGGAGAGGGAGAGAGAGATAATTAGGTTTAGGGTTAGGGTTTGAGGGGGTTTAGGATATTTATATAGGAGGTAAAAGTGGGTTAATGGGTTGTGGGTATTAGTATGTAGTAATAGGTATACAAATGGGTAATGGGTATTGGGTCAATTTCAAATAGGAATATAATTTAGTGTGAAATCTATGGCTCCTGAAAAATCTAATTAGGAGTCAAAAATCTTAGGTTTGGAAAATCACCACCAAAATACCATCACTACACCCAAAATATAAAATAAAGTGAACGAGGCCAAGAAAGTGAGAAAAAGAATCCAAATGATGAAAACGAACAAAAGCGACGAACAAACGACACAAGGAACTCAAATTGAAATAAAATGAATATATATTGAAAACAAATCCAATATACGGTCCAGAAAAATACAAGAGAGATAAAAATACACAAAAATAAAAAATACATTCCAAAATGCAAAACAAAAGAAAACAGGTGTTACACAGCACTTCGGCGACGGAGGGGTGCAGTGGGAGCCGAACCCGCACTAAGAACGCGTCAACTGGCCAAAAGCACATGTCAACTGGCATTAGCGAGTTGACCCTCACCCCGGGCCCGGGAGCATCAAGTCGAACTCTGGCGGGATCTGAAACCATACCCTAATCTTCGCCAAGTCCTCCTTGGTCAGGATGGAGACCGTCTCGTCTGCCTCAGACGTCTCTCTAGCCTGGTTTTCTTCAAAGCTCCAAGCCATCCCATACATTATCCGCTCCGCCTGGTTCTTCGGAAGCTCTTGAACCCTCGGCAGTCCTGTCACGACCCCAGGCAACCTTTCGGATGCCCCCATCCTCTGATCCTCTTCGATCCTCATCTCAACGACCACCGATGTCTGCCCAATAACGATCTTACCCTTATCGATTGGGGGGGACCAGACTAGAGGAGGCCTCGGGGGCGAGAAGGGGGGAGGTCTCCTTCCTCGAAGGCTCGATAGACATTTTCTAAAAAGCAAAAATAAACTAAGTATGGAGTGACCTTGACTTGAAAGCAACAGTCGGAAAACAAGCCGGAAGACGGTGAAAACTCGTCGGAAGCTCTCGTAAAGTAAAATTCTCGCCTGAGTAAAAAAAAACAGAAATGAGCAAATGACAGTGGGGGTAGAGATTTATAGAGGCTAAGGTTTGTGGCACGCCAAACAAGGCGAAAGGGCCCCCAGTAGCACAAAGGCCTAGCCCATCTAGTGAGAAGACGGAAGAAATGCGTTGACTGGTCGACGGCCCCTGGGTCCCACATGCCACGTGGTGCTCTTTCATTCGTCGACAGCAGTTCCGTAGTCGATTGCCACCGACGTCGAACCGCAAGAAAATGCTTTGACTGGTCAACAGCCCCTGGGTCCCACAGGCCATGTGGCCCTCTCTCATTCGTCGACAGCAGTTCCGAAGTCGATTGCCACGGACGTCAAAATACAAGAAAATGCGTTGACTGGTCAATGGCCCCTGGATCCTACAGGCCACGTGGCGCTCTCTCATTCGTCGACAGCAGTTTCGAAGTCGATTGCCACTGACGTCGAAACGCAAGAAAATGTGTTGACTAGTCAATGGCCCCTGGGTCCCACAGACTACATGGCGCTCTCTCATTCGTCGACAACATTTCCGAAGTCGATTGCCACTGACTTCGAAACTCAAGAAAATGCGTTGACTGGTCAACGGCCCCTGGGTCCCACAGGCCATGTGGTGCTCTCTCATTCGTCGACAGCGGTGCCGATGTCGATTGCCACCGTTGGCGAAACACGAGAATAGCCAGGGTCCCACCTACCACGTGTCCCTCTCTCCGACTTCGACAAGCCTTTCGAAGTGACTTGCCACCGAGGTCTGAATGCGAGAACAGCCAGGGGACCACTGGCCACATGTCCCCGTGGACCTCGGCGAATGCCCCGAGGTCGGTCACCACCGACCTCCAAACAGGCAAAAGTTGCTTCCTTCACGACCGTCAGATCACCGAGATCTTCGTGCCCCCAGTTGATGGACGACCCAGATTTGGCCACATCATAAAAAGGTGATTAAAATGGTTTTTTTGTTAATTATTAATTCAGATTATTTATTTTAAAATAGCAAAAAAATGCCCAAAAATTCAGGAAAATTAAGTAAAATTTCAAAAAAATAATTATGAATTTGGGGGAATATTTTTAAGCCCGTGGGTAAATAATTATTAGTTGGAACAATTAATTAGTGCTCCTGAAAAATAAACCATTGTTTCGCAAAATTGAATAAATGGTCCGAAAAATAGTTAAAAATCCAGAAAAATCGCCAAAAATCCAAAGCAACTAAGACGCAACTTTGAGCATGCTACCTTCTCAGGAAAGTACAGTCACCCCACAATCGAGATTCAAACACCCTTTGAGGACTCCGATAAAACCCTATATGCCATTAAAACAACAAAACTACTCCCACAAGACTGTAACACATAGTCTTTGGGAGTGGGGGGCTTGTGATATGGCTAAAAATGGGGTTAAATCGGAACCGTTCAAAGTGGACACGAACTTGAAGTCGCAGGGGCAAGATGGTAATTTCATCTGCAGATGGGTCCAAATTGGGAACCAGGTCTCTCCTCTTGGACCCGTAAACAGATCTGTTCGGTTGAGAACGGATGTCAGCCCGTTAGGGACCAGTTCAACAGGATTGGAGCAAATCCTGGCTTGTCCCTATTTTGAGTGGGTGGTTATAACCACCCCTATCCAGCCACACCGGAAAGTAGGGATTCACTCTTATCCTGAAAGAGATTCCGATGGCGACTATAAATACCCCCTACCTCCTACTGTTACAGGTGATCACTCTTTGCACACTTGAGCTCTTTTCCCTTTACTTTGTCTGGTATTGACAAGAGCGTCGAAGGGTTCGTCGTTGGCATCCATCCCGGTGTTTCGAACGTTTGTGTAGATCAGCGAGAGCACTAAGGAGTCAGCTTACCAACAAGAAAGAAGGGAGATCCAGTCTGTTCGAGTTCCTCACGAACCTACAAATCTCATCTATTGTCCCCACACCAGAATCCAGCGGCAACATCTAACAATATCATGCATCATATAACAAAATTTAGAAAGTAAAGAGACATCCACCTCAAAAGGAGAATTCCTAGTAGTAGAATTCCTAGAAAATAATGCTCCAAAACTGCACAAAAGAAAACCGGCCTCCTCCTTTAGCAAAACCGCAAGTCAATCACCAATACTCTCTCTTTTGTTTAGTTTAGTTTTGAGTTCATTTGGGTTAGATTATAGGGGGTATTTATAGGATAAAATAATGAGTAGTTATAATAACTTTCTACTCCCTAAAAGAGCTCACCACTCCTCCCACACACTCTCTCCACTTCTCACATGTTGGCCGGCCTATACATGGGGTGTGCACGTGCACGTGCACCCTATGTGCACACCTCTTCATACCATTTTATTATTAGTTTTTAATTTAATTAGATGTGTGTGTTACGCATGGCAAGGTGTACTAATTTAACTAAATTTTAAATGCGCGTTAAGTGCACACAAAAATAATTATGGGCTTTAATTTGCAAAAGTTTTAATGGGCTACAAAATATAGATTTAAGCCTAGTTGGTTTTTATTAAAATTGACCACACTAGTGACTTGTGAAATGAGGGGAAAATTTTCATGACTCAAGATTATTTATATTAATCAACATGTGCAAAGTACGTGCAAAAGAAAGATATCAAAATAAGTTTTTTTATCGGGGATGTTCCAAACTTCATCTCCAAGTTTGATCGTACGACTTATTTCTCAAGACTACAACCTAGGTTTTCTAAATCTCTTTATCTATTTATGTAATGACTAATTTGAGAGTCAAAAGCAAAAGAGAGAGTACTTTATTGATAAGTGCAATTAATACAGTTCTCCATTGTAAATAACTAGCTATCTTCTTGTGAAACTTGAGAGATAGATAGGTTCATGGTGCGAGTGTAATACTTTTATCTTCTCTAGTTAAAATAATATTTCCCTTCTTTCTCCACCGAATTAGGTTCTCCCACACCGGGATAAATTATAGTGTGCTTTGTGTGATTAGTTTAATCTACTTGTTTGATTGTTCGTCATTGCATTTGTTGTTGCCAAATTCATCAATAAATTCCTAACAACCAGCATGATGCAGCCCCTTAAAAGGGAGGTTGAATAGGCTATTGATGGGCAGTTCTGGTTGAGGATATTGAAGAGGTCCTTCTTATAAGGAGGAGGTGAGGAAAGAAGGTTGAATTGTCGGCTGGTAACGGTCGCCTTCCTTTTCCTCTTTGGAAGTATGGCTGAAAAAGGTTGATTTTTACAGGCAAAGTTTCGTCGAAAATCTTCACTGTTTTCCCCAGAAGGCGCAATTTGTTGCTACTAATTTTCAGAAGGAGCAAACAGATATTGTGAGTTCTTTTCATTCAAAACAATAAACAGCCTAACCTTTGCTTTTCGCTGGTGTTGACTGCCGTAAACTATTCTTGACTCTGAAATCTGACTGTCGGGGGCAGTTGTGATCACTCCGATTGACCTGAAACATTGTAATAGGCCCCTTCGACAAACTCTCCGATGCCCAAATCAGAAAATTCAGAATATAAGAAGAGTTTTGTGAACAAAAATTGTGATTACCTTGTTTACGAAGAGGTCAAGAGTTATTTATAGTCGCTGGGGGGCCAGTTTCGAGATATTGGATTTATCTCTACTTTTCGGTGTTGTGATAAGGTTTGTTATCCTCTCCCATTTAAAGATATCGAGTTAGGACTCCTCCCTCGATAAATAGATCGAATTTTTAAACTTCTCTAATGCACGGAGAGATAGTAGATTAAACTAACTCATTTGGATGAACATGAACTCCTTCATGTTGGATTTTTTTGGCATATAGGCCGGGTCAAGTTGATGTGCCTAAGAGTGGCCCAACTTCCTCTTACGGGCATGTATCTGCTGAAATTTACCATTTTCCCTCTTCGACCTTTCAGATGCGTGCCCGGTTTGAGAAGTCCTCATTTAGTTTTATTTTTACCCATACCAAAAATCTTTTTTATCTTAACTTGTTGGAATTTGGTGAGAAATTTGTAGAATTTCAATAATTAAATTAATTTGTTTTATTTTATTTTATCAAGTCAACTGCACTTAGTCGTATAGAAAGTCTTCTACAGAAATGTCTTATAGATTCAAGTTTTACAGGCTATTCAGGGTTGTTTAGTTACTTGAGTTTAGACAATACTTCTTTTTGTGTTTACGTTGTATAAGAGTTATAGGGTGGTTTGGTTGGCGGTAAAATTACTGTAGGAAAACAAATCCATTTTTATCTTAACTTTTTTGAATTTGGTGAGAAAGTTGTAGAATTTCAATAATTAAATTAATTCTTTTCATTATTGTGAGGTTGAATAGGCTATTGATGGGCAGTTCTGGTTGAGGATATTGAAGAGGTCCTTCTTATAAGGAGGAGGTGAGGAAAGAAGGTTGAATTGTCGGCTGGTAACGGTCGCCTTCCTTTTCCTCTTTGGAAGTATGGCTGAAAAAGGTTGATTTTTACTGGCAAAGTTTCGTCGAAAATCTTTACTGTTTTCCCCAGAAGGCGCAATTTGTTGCTACTAATTTTCGGAAGGAGCAAACAGATATTGTGAGTTCTTTTCATTCAAAACAATAAACAGCCTAACCTTTGCTTTTCGCTGGTGTTGACTGCCGTAAACTATTCTTGACTCTAAAATCTGACTGTCGGGGGCGGTTGTGATCACTCCGATTGACCTGAAACATTGTAATAGGCCCCTTCGACAAACTCTCCGATGCCCAAATCAGAAAATTCAGAATATAAGAAGAGTTTTGTGAACAAAAATTGTGATTACCTTGTTTACGAAGAGGTCAAGAGTTATTTATAGTCACTGGGGGGCCAGTTTCGAGATATTGGATTTATCTCTACTTTTCGGTGTTGTGATAAGGTTTGTTATCCTCTCCCATGTAAAGATATCGAGTTAGGACTCCTCCCTCGATAAATAGATCGAATTTTTAAACTTCTCTAATGCACGGAGAGATAGTAGATTAAACTAACTCATTTGGATGAACATGAACTCCTTCATGTTGGATTTTTTTGGCATATAGGCCGGGTCAAGTTGATGTGCCTAAGAGTGGCCCAACTTCCTCTTACGGGCATGTATCTGCTGAAATTTACCATTTTCCCTCTTCGACCTTTCAGATGCGTGCCCGGTTTGAGCAGTCCTCGTTTAGTTTTATTTTTACCCATATCAAAATCTTTTTTATCTTAACTTGTTGGAATTTGGTGAGAAATTTGTAGAATTTCAATAATTAAATTAATTTGTTTTATTTTATTTTATCAAGTCAACTGCACTTAGTCGTATAGAAAGTCTTCTACAGAAATGTCTTATAGATTCAAGTTTTACAAGCTATTCAGGGTTGTTTAGTTACTTGAGTTTAGACAATACTTCTTTTTGTGTTTACGTTGTATAAGAGTTATAGGGTGGTTTGGTTGGCGGTAAAAGTACTGTAGGAAAACAAATCCATTTTTATCTTAACTTTTTTGAATTTGGTGAGAAAGTTGTAGAATTTCAATAATTAAATTAATTCTTTTCATTATTGTGAGGTTGAATAGGCTATTGATGGGCAGTTCTGGTTGAGGATATTGAAGAGGTCCTTCTTATAAGGAGGAGGTGAGGAAAGAAGGTTGAATTGTCGGCTGGTAACGGTCGCCTTCCTTTTCCTCTTTGGAAGTATGGCTGAAAAAGGTTGATTTTTACTGGCAAAGTTTCGTCGAAAATCTTTACTGTTTTCCCCAGAAGGCGCAATTTGTTGCTACTAATTTTCGGAAGGAGCAAACAGATATTGTGAGTTCTTTTCATTCAAAACAATAAACAGCCTAACCTTTGCTTTTCGCTGGTGTTGACTGCCGTAAACTATTCTTGACTCTGAAATCTGACTGTCGGGGGCGGTTGTGATCACTCCGATTGACCTGAAACATTGTAATAGGCCCCTTCGACAAACTCTCCGATGCCCAAATCAGAAAATTCAGAATATAAGAAGAGTTTTGTGAACAAAAATTGTGATTACCTTGTTTACGAAGAGGTCAAGAGTTATTTATAGTCGCTGGGGGGCCAGTTTCGAGATATTGGATTTATCTCTACTTTTCGGTGTTGTGATAAGGTTTGTTATCCTCTCCCATGTAAAGATATCGAGTTAGGACTCCTCCCTCGATAAATAGATCGAATTTTTAAACTTCTCTAACGCACGGAGAGATAGTAGATTAAACTAACTCATTTGGATGAACATGAACTCCTTCATGTTGGATTTTTTTGGCATATAGGCCGGGTCAAGTTGATGTGCCTAAGAGTGGCCCAACTTCCTCTTACGGGCATGTATCTGCTGAAATTTACCATTTTCCCTCTTCGACCTTTCAGATGCGTGCCCGGTTTGAGCAGTCCTCATTTAGTTTTATTTTTACCCATATCAAAAATCTTTTTTATCTTAACTTGTTGGAATTTGGTGAGAAATTTGTAGAATTTCAATAATTAAATTAATTTGTTTTATTTTATTTTATCAAGTCAACTGCACTTAGTCGTATAGAAAGTCTTCTACAGAAATGTCTTATAGATTCAAGTTTTACAGGCTATTCAGGGTTGTTTAGTTACTTGAGTTTAGACAATACTTCTTTTTGTGTTTACGTTGTATAAGAGTTATAGGGTGGTTTGGTTGGCGGTAAAATTACTGTAGGAAAACAAATCCATTTTTATCTTAACTTTTTTGAATTTGGTGAGAAAGTTGTAGAATTTCAATAATTAAATTAATTCTTTTCATTATTGTGAGGTTGAATAGGCTATTGATGGGCAGTTCTGGTTGGGGATATTGAAGAGGTCCTTCTTATAAGGAGTAGGTGAGGAAAGAAGGTTGAATTGGCGGCTGGTAACGGTCGCCTTCCTTTTCCTCTTTGGAAGTATGGCTGAAAAAGGTTGATTTTTACTGGCAAAGTTTCGTCGAAAATCTTTACTGTTTTCCCCAGAAGGCGCAATTTGTTGCTACTAATTTTCGGAAGGAGCAAACAGATATTGTGAGTTCTTTTCATTCAAAACAATAAACAGCCTAACCTTTGCTTTTCGCTGGTGTTGACTGCCGTAAACTATTCTTGACTCTGAAATCTGACTGTCGGGGGCGGTTGTGATCACTCCGATTGACCTGAAACATTGTAATAGGCCCCTTCGACAAACTCTCCGATGCCCAAATCAGAAAATTCAGAATATAAGAAGAGTTTTGTGAACAAAAATTGTGATTACCTTGTTTACGAAGAGGTCAAGAGTTATTTATAGTCGCTGGGGGGCCAGTTTCGAGATATTGGATTTATCTCTACTTTTCGGTGTTGTGATAAGGTTTGTTATCCTCTCCCATGTAAAGATATCGAGTTAGGACTCCTCCCTCGATAAATAGATCGAATTTTTAAACTTCTCTAACGCACGGAGAGATAGTAGATTAAACTAACTCATTTGGATGAACATGAACTCCTTCATGTTGGATTTTTTTGGCATATAGGCCGGGTCAAGTTGATGTGCCTAAGAGTGGCCCAACTTCCTCTTACGGGCATGTATCTGCTGAAATTTACCATTTTCCCTCTTCGACCTTTCAGATGCGTGCCCGGTTTGAGCAGTCCTCATTTAGTTTTATTTTTACCCATATCAAAAATCTTTTTTATCTTAACTTGTTGGAATTTGGTGAGAAATTTGTAGAATTTCAATAATTAAATTAATTTGTTTTATTTTATTTTATCAAGTCAACTGCACTTAGTCGTATAGAAAGTCTTCTACAGAAATGTCTTATAGATTCAAGTTTTACAGGCTATTCAGGGTTGTTTAGTTACTTGAGTTTAGACAATACTTCTTTTTGTGTTTACGTTGTATAAGAGTTTTAGGGTGGTTTGGTTGGCGGTAAAATTACTGTAGGAAAACAAATCCATTTTTATCTTAACTTTTTTGAATTTGGTGAGAAAGTTGTAGAATTTCAATAATTAAATTAATTCTTTTCATTATTGTGAGGTTGAATAGGCTATTGATGGGCAGTTCTGGTTGGGGATATTGAAGAGGTCCTTCTTATAAGGAGGAGGTGAGGAAAGAAGGTTGAATTGGCGGCTGGTAACGGTCGCCTTCCTTTTCCTCTTTGGAAGTATGGCTGAAAAAGGTTGATTTTTACTGGCAAAGTTTCGTCGAAAATCTTTACTGTTTTCCCCAGAAGGCGCAATTTGTTGCTACTAATTTTCGGAAGGAGCAAACAGATATTGTGAGTTCTTTTCATTCAAAACAATAAACAGCCTAACCTTTGCTTTTCGCTGGTGTTGACTGCCGTAAACTATTCTTGACTCTGAAATCTGACTGTCGGGGGCGGTTGTGATCACTCCGATTGACCTGAAACATTGTAATAGGCCCCTTCGACAAACTCTCCGATGCCCAAATCAGAAAATTCAGAATATAAGAAGAGTTTTGTGAACAAAAATTGTGATTACCTTGTTTACGAAGAGGTCAAGAGTTATTTATAGTCGCTGGGGGGCCAGTTTCGAGATATTGGATTTATCTCTACTTTTCGGTGTTGTGATAAGGTTTGTTATCCTCTCCCATGTAAAGATATCGAGTTAGGACTCCTCCCTCGATAAATAGATCGAATTTTTAAACTTCTCTAACGCACGGAGAGATAGTAGATTAAACTAACTCATTTGGATGAACATGAACTCCTTCATGTTGGATTTTTTTGGCATATAGGCCGGGTCAAGTTGATGTGCCTAAGAGTGGCCCAACTTCCTCTTACGGGCATGTATCTGCTGAAATTTACCATTTTCCCTCTTCGACCTTTCAGATGCGTGCCCGGTTTGAGCAGTCCTCATTTAGTTTTATTTTTACCCATATCAAAAATCTTTTTTATCTTAACTTGTTGGAATTTGGTGAGAAATTTGTAGAATTTCAATAATTAAATTAATTTGTTTTATTTTATTTTATCAAGTCAACTGCACTTAGTCGTATAGAAAGTCTTCTACAGAAATGTCTTATAGATTCAAGTTTTACAGGCTATTCAGGGTTGTTTAGTTACTTGAGTTTAGACAATACTTCTTTTTGTGTTTACGTTGTATAAGAGTTTTAGGGTGGTTTGGTTGGCGGTAAAATTACTGTAGGAAAACAAATCCATTTTTATCTTAACTTTTTTGAATTTGGTGAGAAAGTTGTAGAATTTCAATAATTAAATTAATTCTTTTCATTATTGTGAGGTTGAATAGGCTATTGATGGGCAGTTCTGGTTGGGGATATTGAAGAGGTCCTTCTTATAAGGAGGAGGTGAGGAAAGAAGGTTGAATTGGCGGCTGGTAACGGTCGCCTTCCTTTTCCTCTTTGGAAGTATGGCTGAAAAAGGTTGATTTTTACTGGCAAAGTTTCGTCGAAAATCTTTACTGTTTTCCCCAGAAGGCGCAATTTGTTGCTACTAATTTTCGGAAGGAGCAAACAGATATTGTGAGTTCTTTTCATTCAAAACAATAAACAGCCTAACCTTTGCTTTTCGCTGGTGTTGACTGCCGTAAACTATTCTTGACTCTGAAATCTGACTGTCGGGGGCGGTTGTGATCACTCCGATTGACCTGAAACATTGTAATAGGCCCCTTCGACAAACTCTCCGATGCCCAAATCAGAAAATTCAGAATATAAGAAGAGTTTTGTGAACAAAAATTGTGATTACCTTGTTTACGAAGAGGTCAAGAGTTATTTATAGTCGCTGGGGGGCCAGTTTCGAGATATTGGATTTATCTCTACTTTTCGGTGTTGTGATAAGGTTTGTTATCCTCTCCCATGTAAAGATATCGAGTTAGGACTCCTCCCTCGATAAATAGATCGAATTTTTAAACTTCTCTAACGCACGGAGAGATAGTAGATTAAACTAACTCATTTGGATGAACATGAACTCCTTCATGTTGGATTTTTTTGGCATATAGGCCGGGTCAAGTTGATGTGCCTAAGAGTGGCCCAACTTCCTCTTACGGGCATGTATCTGCTGAAATTTACCATTTTCCCTCTTCGACCTTTCAGATGCGTGCCCGGTTTGAGCAGTCCTCATTTAGTTTTATTTTTACCCATATCAAAAATCTTTTTTATCTTAACTTGTTGGAATTTGGTGAGAAATTTGTAGAATTTCAATAATTAAATTAATTTGTTTTATTTTATTTTATCAAGTCAACTGCACTTAGTCGTATAGAAAGTCTTCTACAGAAATGTCTTATAGATTCAAGTTTTACAGGCTATTCAGGGTTGTTTAGTTACTTGAGTTTAGACAATACTTCTTTTTGTGTTTACGTTGTATAAGAGTTATAGGGTGGTTTGGTTGGCGGTAAAAGTACTGTAGGAAAACAAATCCATTTTTATCTTAACTTTTTTGAATTTGGTGAGAAAGTTGTAGAATTTCTATAATTAAATTAATTCTTTTCATTATTTTGAGGTTGAATAGGCTATTGATGGGCAGTTCTGGTTGAGGATATTGAAGAGGTCCTTCTTATAAGGAGGAGGTGAGGAAAGAAGGTTGAATTGTCGGCTGGTAACGGTCGCCTTCCTTTTCCTCTTTGGAAGTATGGCTGAAAAAGGTTGATTTTTACTGGCAAAGTTTCGTCGAAAATCTTTACTGTTTTCCCCAGAAGGCGCAATTTGTTGCTACTAATTTTCGGAAGGAGCAAACAGATATTGTGAGTTCTTTTCATTCAAAACAATAAACAGCCTAACCTTTGCTTTTCGCTGGTGTTGACTGCCGTAAACTATTCTTGACTCTGAAATCTGACTGTCGGGGGCGGTTGTGATCACTCCGATTGACCTGAAACATTGTAATAGGCCCCTTCGACAAACTCTCCGATGCCCAAATCAGAAAATTCAGAATATAAGAAGAGTTTTGTGAACAAAAATTGTGATTACCTTGTTTACGAAGAGGTCAAGAGTTATTTATAGTCGCTGGGGGGCCAGTTTCGAGATATTGGATTTATCTCTACTTTTCGGTGTTGTGATAAGGTTTGTTATCCTCTCCCATGTAAAGATATCGAGTTAGGACTCCTTCCTCGATAAATAGATCGAATTTTTAAACTTCTCTAATGCACGGAGAGATAGTAGATTAAACTAACTCATTTGGATGAACATGAACTCCTTCATGTTGGATTTTTTTGGCATATAGGCCGGGTCAAGTTGATGTGCCTAAGAGTGGCCCAACTTCCTCTTACGGGCATGTATCTGCTGAAATTTACCATTTTCCCTCTTCGACCTTTCAGATGCGTGCCCGGTTTGAGCAGTCCTCATTTAGTTTTATTTTTACCCATATCAAAAATCTTTTTTATCTTAACTTGTTGGAATTTGGTGAGAAATTTGTAGAATTTCAATAATTAAATTAATTTGTTTTATTTTATTTTATCAAGTCAACTGCACTTAGTCGTATAGAAAGTCTTCTACAGAAATGTCTTATAGATTCAAGTTTTACAGGCTATTCAGGGTTGTTTAGTTACTTGAGTTTAGACAATACTTCTTTTTGTGTTTACGTTGTATAAGAGTTATAGGGTGGTTTGGTTGGCGGTAAAATTACTGTAGGAAAACAAATCCATTTTTATCTTAACTTTTTTGAATTTGGTGAGAAAGTTGTAGAATTTCAATAATTAAATTAATTCTTTTCATTATTGTGAGGTTGAATAGGCTATTGATGGGCAGTTCTGGTTGAGGATATTGAAGAGGTCCTTCTTATAAGGAGGAGGTGAGGAAAGAAGGTTGAATTGTCGGCTGGTAATGGTCGCCTTCCTTTTCCTCTTTGGAAGTATGGCTGAAAAAGGTTGATTTTTACTGGCAAAGTTTCGTCGAAAATCTTTACTGTTTTCCCCAGAAGGCGCAATTTGTTGCTACTAATTTTCGGAACGAGCAAACATATATTGTGAGTTCTTTTCATTCAAAACAATAAACAGCCTAACCTTTGCTTTTCGCTGGTGTTGACTGCCGTAAACTATTCTTGACTCTGAAATCTGACTGTCGGGGGCGGTTGTGATCACTCCGATTGACCTGAAACATTGTAATAGGCCCCTTCGACAAACTCTCCGATGCCCAAATCAGAAAATTCAGAATATAAGAAGAGTTTTGTGAACAAAAATTGTGATTACCTTGTTTACGAAGAGGTCAAGAGTTATTTATAGTCGCTGGGGGGCCAGTTTCGAGATATTGGATTTATCTCTACTTTTCGGTGTTGTGATAAGGTTTGTTATCCTCTCCCATGTAAAGATATCGAGTTAGGACTCCTCCCTCGATAAATAGATCGAATTTTTAAACTTCTCTAATGCACGGAGAGATAGTAGATTAAACTAACTCATTTGGATGAACATGAACTCCTTCATGTTGGATTTTTTTGGCATATAGGCCGGGTCAAGTTGATGTGCCTAAGAGTGGCCCAACTTCCTCTTACGGGCATGTATCTGCTGAAATTTACCATTTTCCCTCTTCGACCTTTCAGATGCGTGCCCGGTTTGAGCAGTCCTCATTTAGTTTTATTTTTACCCATATCAAAAATCTTTTTTATCTTAACTTGTTGGAATTTGGTGAGAAATTTGTAGAATTTCAATAATTAAATAATTTGTTTTATTTTATTTTATCAAGTCAACTGCATTTAGTCGTATAGAAAGTCTTCTACAGAAATGTCTTATAGATTCAAGTTTTACAGGCTATTCAGGGTTGTTTAGTTACTTGAGTTTAGACAATACTTCTTTTTGTGTTTACGTTGTATAAGAGTTTTAGGGTGGTTTGGTTGGCGGTAAAATTACTGTAGGAAAACAAATCCATTTTTATCTTAACTTTTTTGAATTTGGTGAGAAAGTTGTAGAATTTCAATAATTAAATTAATTCTTTTCATTATTGTGAGGTTGAATAGGCTATTGATGGGCAGTTCTGGTTGGGGATATTGAAGAGGTCCTTCTTATAAGGAGGAGGTAAGGAAAGAAGGTTGAATTGGCGGCTGGTAACGGTCGCCTTCCTTTTCCTCTTTGGAAGTATGGCTGAAAAAGGTTGATTTTTACTGGCAAAGTTTCGTCGAAAATCTTTACTGTTTTCCCCAGAAGGCGCAATTTGTTGCTACTAATTTTCGGAAGGAGCAAACAGATATTGTGAGTTCTTTTCATTCAAAACAATAAACAGCCTAACCTTTGCTTTTCGCTGGTGTTGACTGCCGTAAACTATTCTTGACTCTGAAATCTGACTGTCGGGGGCGGTTGTGATCACTCCGATTGACCTGAAACATTGTAATAGGCCCCTTCGACAAACTCTCCGATGCCCAAATCAGAAAATTCAGAATATAAGAAGAGTTTTGTGAACAAAAATTGTGATTACCTTGTTTACGAAGAGGTCAAGAGTTATTTATAGTCGCTGGGGGGCCAGTTTCGAGATATTGGATTTATCTCTACTTTTCGGTGTTGTGATAAGGTTTGTTATCCTCTCCCATGTAAAGATATCGAGTTAGGACTCCTCCCTCGATAAATAGATCGAATTTTTAAACTTCTCTAACGCACGGAGAGATAGTAGATTAAACTAACTCATTTGGATGAACATGAACTCCTTCATGTTGGATTTTTTTGGCATATAGGCCGGGTCAAGTTGATGTGCCTAAGAGTGGCCCAACTTCCTCTTACGGGCATGTATCTGCTGAAATTTACCATTTTCCCTCTTCGACCTTTCAGATGCGTGCCCGGTTTGAGCAGTCCTCATTTAGTTTTATTTTTACCCATATCAAAAATCTTTTTTATCTTAACTTGTTGGAATTTGGTGAGAAATTTGTAGAATTTCAATAATTAAATTAATTTGTTTTATTTTATTTTATCAAGTCAACTGCACTTAGTCGTATAGAAAGTCTTCTACAGAAATGTCTTATAGATTCAAGTTTTACAGGCTATTCAGGGTTGTTTAGTTACTTGAGTTTAGACAATACTTCTTTTTGTGTTTACGTTGTATAAGAGTTTTAGGGTGGTTTGGTTGGCGGTAAAATTACTGTAGGAAAACAAATCCATTTTTATCTTAACTTTTTTGAATTTTGTGAGAAAGTTGTAGAATTTCAATAATTAAATTAATTCTTTTCATTATTGTGAGGTTGAATAGGCTATTGATGGGCAGTTCTGGTTGGGGATATTGAAGAGGTCCTTCTTATAAGGAGGAGGTGAGGAAAGAAGGTTGAATTGGCGGCTGGTAACGGTCGCCTTCCTTTTCCTCTTTGGAAGTATGGCTGAAAAAGGTTGATTTTTACTGGCAAAGTTTCGTCGAAAATCTTTACTGTTTTCCCCAGAAGGCGCAATTTGTTGCTACTAATTTTCGGAAGGAGCAAACAGATATTGTGAGTTCTTTTCATTCAAAACAATAAACAGCCTAACCTTTGCTTTTCGCTGGTGTTGACTGCCGTAAACTGTTCTTGACTCTGAAATCTGACTGTCGGGGGCGGTTGTGATCACTCCGATTGACCTGAAACATTGTAATAGGCCCCTTCGACAAACTCTCCGATGCCCAAATCAGAAAATTCAGAATATAAGAAGAGTTTTGTGAACAAAAATTGTGATTACCTTGTTTACGAAGAGGTCAAGAGTTATTTATAGTCGCTGGGGGGCCAGTTTCGAGATATTGGATTTATCTCTACTTTTCGGTGTTGTGATAAGGTTTGTTATCCTCTCCCATGTAAAGATATCGAGTTAGGACTCCTCCCTCGATAAATAGATCGAATTTTTAAACTTCTCTAACGCACGGAGAGATAGTAGATTAAACTAACTCATTTGGATGAACATGAACTCCTTCATGTTGGATTTTTTTGGCATATAGGCCGGGTCAAGTTGATGTGCCTAAGAGTGGCCCAACTTCCTCTTACGGGCATGTATCTGCTGAAATTTACCATTTTCCCTCTTCGACCTTTCAGATGCGTGCCCGGTTTGAGCAGTCCTCATTTAGTTTTATTTTTACCCATATCAAAAATCTTTTTTATCTTAACTTGTTGTAATTTGGTGAGAAATTTGTAGAATTTCAATAATTAAATTAATTTGTTTTATTTTATTTTATCAAGTCAACTGCACTTAGTCGTATAGAAAGTCTTCTACAGAAATGTCTTATAGATTCAAGTTTTACAGGCTATTCAGGGTTGTTTAGTTACTTGAGTTTAGACAATACTTCTTTTTGTGTTTACGTTCTATAAGAGTTATAGGGTGGTTTGGTTGGCGGTAAAATTACTGTAGGAAAACAAATCCATTTTTATCTTAACTTTTTTGAATTTGGTGAGAAAGTTGTAGAATTTCAATAATTAAATTAATTCTTTTCATTATTGTGAGGTTGAATAGGCTATTGATGGGCAGTTCTGGTTGAGGATATTGAAGAGGTCCTTCTTATAAGGAGGAGGTGAGGAAAGAAGGTTGAATTGTCGGCTGGTAACGGTCGCCTTCCTTTTCCTCTTTGGAAGTATGGCTGAAAAAGGTTGATTTTTACTGGCAAAGTTTCGTCGAAAATCTTTACTGTTTTCCCCAGAAGGCGCAATTTGTTGCTACTAATTTTCGGAAGGAGCAAACAGATATTGTGAGTTCTTTTCATTCAAAACAATAAACAGCCTAACCTTTGCTTTTCGCTGGTGTTGACTGCCGTAAACTATTCTTGACTCTGAAATCTGACTGTCGGGGGCGGTTGTGATCACTCCGATTGACCTGAAACATTGTAATAGGCCCCTTCGACAAACTCTCCGATGCCCAAATCAGAAAATTCAGAATATAAGAAGAGTTTTGTGAACAAAAATTGTGATTACCTTGTTTACGAAGAGGTCAAGAGTTATTTATAGTCGCTGGGGGGCCAGTTTCGAGATATTGGATTTATCTCTACTTTTCGGTGTTGTGATAAGGTTTGTTATCCTCTCCCATGTAAAGATATCGAGTTAGGACTCCTCCCTCGATAAATAGATCGAATTTTTAAACTTCTCTAATGCACGGAGAGATAGTAGATTAAACTAACTCATTTGGATGAACATGAACTCCTTCATGTTGGATTTTTTTGGCATATAGGTCGGGTCAAGTTGATGTGCCTAAGAGTGGCCCAACTTCCTCTTACGGGCATGTATCTGCTGAAATTTACCATTTTCCCTCTTCGACCTTTCAGATGCGTGCCCGGTTTGAGCAGTCCTCATTTAGTTTTATTTTTACCCATATCAAAAATCTTTTTTATCTTAACTTGTTGGAATTTGGTGAGAAATTTGTAGAATTTTAATAATTAAATTAATTTGTTTTATTTTATTTTATCAAGTCAACTGCACTTAGTCGTATAGAAAGTCTTCTACAGAAATGTCTTATAGATTCAAGTTTTACAGGCTATTCAGGGTTGTTTAGTTACTTGAGTTTAGACAATACTTCTTTTTGTGTTTACGTTGTATAAGAGTTATAGGGTGGTTTGGTTGGCGGTAAAATTACTGTAGGAAAACAAATCCATTTTTATCTTAACTTTTTTGAATTTGGTGAGAAAGTTGTAGAATTTCAATAATTAAATTAATTCTTTTCATTATTGTGAGGTTGAATAGGCTATTGATGGGCAGTTCTGGTTGGGGATATTGAAGAGGTCCTTCTTATAAGGAGGAGGTGAGGAAAGAAGGTTGAATTGTCGGCTGGTAACGGTCGCCTTCCTTTTCCTCTTTGGAAGTATGGCTGAAAAAGGTTGATTTTTACTGGCAAAGTTTTGTCGAAAATCTTTACTGTTTTCCCCAGAAGGCGCAATTTGTTGCTACTAATTTTCGGAAGGAGCAAACAGATATTGTGAGTTCTTTTCATTCAAAACAATAAACAGCCTAACCTTTGCTTTTCGCTGGTGTTGACTGCCGTAAACTATTCTTGACTCTGAAATCTGACTGTCGGGGGCGGTTGTGATCACTCCGATTGACCTGAAACATTGTAATAGGCCCCTTCGACAAACTCTCCGATGCCCAAATCAGAAAATTCAGAATATAAGAAGAGTTTTGTGAACAAAAATTGTGATTACCTTGTTTACGAAGAGGTCAAGAGTTATTTATAGTCGCTGGGGGGCCAGTTTCGAGATATTGGATTTATCTCTACTTTTCGGTGTCGTGATAAGGTTTGTTATCCTCTCCCATGTAAAGATATCGAGTTAGGACTCCTCCCTCGATAAATAGATCGAATTTTTAAACTTCTCTAACGCACGGAGAGATAGTAGATTAAACTAACTCATTTGGATGAACATGAACTCCTTCATGTTGGATTTTTTTGGCATATAGGCCGGGTCAAGTTGATGTGCCTAAGAGTGGCCCAACTTCCTCTTACGGGCATGTATCTGCTGAAATTTACCATTTTCCCTCTTCGACCTTTCAGATGCGTGCCCGGTTTGAGCAGTCCTCATTTAGTTTTATTTTTACCCATATCAAAAATCTTTTTTATCTTAACTTGTTGTAATTTGGTGAGAAATTTGTAGAATTTCAATAATTAAATTAATTTGTTTTATTTTATTTTATCAAGTCAACTGCACTTAGTCGTATAGAAAGTCTTCTACAGAAATGTCTTATAGATTCAAGTTTTACAGGCTATTCAGGGTTGTTTAGTTACTTGAGTTTAGACAATACTTCTTTTTGTGTTTACGTTGTATAAGAGTTATAGGGTGGTTTGGTTGGCGGTAAAATTACTGTAGGAAAACAAATCCATTTTTATCTTAACTTTTTTGAATTTGGTGAGAAAGTTGTAGAATTTCAATAATTAAATTAATTCTTTTCATTATTGTGAGGTTGAATAGGCTATTGATGGGCAGTTCTGGTTGAGGATATTGAAGAGGTCCTTCTTATAAGGAGGAGGTGAGGAAAGAAGGTTGAATTGTCGGCTGGTAACGGTCGCCTTCCTTTTCCTCTTTGGAAGTATGGCTGAAAAAGGTTGATTTTTACTGGCAAAGTTTCGTCGAAAATCTTTACTGTTTTCCCCAGAAGGCGCAATTTGTTGCTACTAATTTTCGGAAGGAGCAAACAGATATTGTGAGTTCTTTTCATTCAAAACAATAAACAGCCTAACCTTTGCTTTTCGCTGGTGTTGACTGCCGTAAACTATTCTTGACTCTGAAATCTGACTGTCGGGGGCGGTTGTGATCACTCCGATTGACCTGAAACATTGTAATAGGCCCCTTCGACAAACTCTCCGATGCCCAAATCAGAAAATTCAGAATATAAGAAGAGTTTTGTGAACAAAAATTGTGATTACCTTGTTTACGAAGAGGTCAAGAGTTATTTATAGTCGCTGGGGGGCCAGTTTCGAGATATTGGATTTATCTCTACTTTTCGGTGTCGTGATAAGGTTTGTTATCCTCTCCCATGTAAAGATATCGAGTTAGGACTCCTCCCTCGATAAATAGATCGAATTTTTAAACTTCTCTAACGCACGGAGAGATAGTAGATTAAACTAACTCATTTGGATGAACATGAACTCCTTCATGTTGGATTTTTTTGGCATATAGGCCGGGTCAAGTTGATGTGCCTAAGAGTGGCCCAACTTCCTCTTACGGGCATGTATCTGCTGAAATTTACCATTTTCCCTCTTCGACCTTTCAGATGCGTGCCCGGTTTGAGCAGTCCTCATTTAGTTTTATTTTTACCCATATCAAAAATCTTTTTTATCTTAACTTGTTGTAATTTGGTGAGAAATTTGTAGAATTTCAATAATTAAATTAATTTGTTTTATTTTATTTTATCAAGTCAACTGCACTTAGTCGTATAGAAAGTCTTCTACAGAAATGTCTTATAGATTCAAGTTTTACAGGCTATTCAGGGTTGTTTAGTTACTTGAGTTTAGACAATACTTCTTTTTGTGTTTACGTTCTATAAGAGTTATAGGGTGGTTTGGTTGGCGGTAAAATTACTGTAGGAAAACAAATCCATTTTTATCTTAACTTTTTTGAATTTGGTGAGAAAGTTGTAGAATTTCAATAATTAAATTAATTCTTTTCATTATTGTGAGGTTGAATAGGCTATTGATGGGCAGTTCTGGTTGAGGATATTGAAGAGGTCCTTCTTATAAGGAGGAGGTGAGGAAAGAAGGTTGAATTGTCGGCTGGTAACGGTCGCCTTCCTTTTCCTCTTTGGAAGTATGGCTGAAAAAGGTTGATTTTTACTGGCAAAGTTTCGTCGAAAATCTTTACTGTTTTCCCCAGAAGGCGCAATTTGTTGCTACTAATTTTCGGAAGGAGCAAACAGATATTGTGAGTTCTTTTCATTCAAAACAATAAACAGCCTAACCTTTGCTTTTCGCTGGTGTTGACTGCCGTAAACTATTCTTGACTCTGAAATCTGACTGTCGGGGGCGGTTGTGATCACTCCGATTGACCTGAAACATTGTAATAGGCCCCTTCGACAAACTCTCCGATGCCCAAATCAGAAAATTCAGAATATAAGAAGAGTTTTGTGAACAAAAATTGTGATTACCTTGTTTACGAAGAGGTCAAGAGTTATTTATAGTCGCTGGGGGGCCAGTTTCGAGATATTGGATTTATCTCTACTTTTCGGTGTTGTGATAAGGTTTGTTATCCTCTCCCATGTAAAGATATCGAGTTAGGACTCCTCCCTCGATAAATAGATCGAATTTTTAAACTTCTCTAATGCACGGAGAGATAGTAGATTAAACTAACTCATTTGGATGAACATGAACTCCTTCATGTTGGATTTTTTTGGCATATAGGTCGGGTCAAGTTGATGTGCCTAAGAGTGGCCCAACTTCCTCTTACGGGCATGTATCTGCTGAAATTTACCATTTTCCCTCTTCGACCTTTCAGATGCGTGCCCGGTTTGAGCAGTCCTCATTTAGTTTTATTTTTACCCATATCAAAAATCTTTTTTATCTTAACTTGTTGGAATTTGGTGAGAAATTTGTAGAATTTTAATAATTAAATTAATTTGTTTTATTTTATTTTATCAAGTCAACTGCACTTAGTCGTATAGAAAGTCTTCTACAGAAATGTCTTATAGATTCAAGTTTTACAGGCTATTCAGGGTTGTTTAGTTACTTGAGTTTAGACAATACTTCTTTTTGTGTTTACGTTGTATAAGAGTTATAGGGTGGTTTGGTTGGCGGTAAAATTAATGTAGGAAAACAAATCCATTTTTATCTTAACTTTTTTGAATTTGGTGAGAAAGTTGTAGAATTTCAATAATTAAATTAATTCTTTTCATTATTGTGAGGTTGAATAGGCTATTGATGGGCAGTTCTGGTTGGGGATATTGAAGAGGTCCTTCTTATAAGGAGGAGGTGAGGAAAGAAGGTTGAATTGTCGGCTGGTAACGGTCGCCTTCCTTTTCCTCTTTGGAAGTATGGCTGAAAAAGGTTGATTTTTACTGGCAAAGATTTGTCGAAAATCTTTACTGTTTTCCCCAGAAGGCGCAATTTGTTGCTACTAATTTTCGGAAGGAGCAAACAGATATTGTGAGTTCTTTTCATTCAAAACAATAAACAGCCTAACCTTTGCTTTTCGCTGGTGTTGACTGCCGTAAACTATTCTTGACTCTGAAATCTGACTGTCGGGGGCGGTTGTGATCACTCCGATTGACCTGAAACATTGTAATAGGCCCCTTCGACAAACTCTCCGATGCCCAAATCAGAAAATTCAGAATATAAGAAGAGTTTTGTGAACAAAAATTGTGATTACCTTGTTTACGAAGAGGTCAAGAGTTATTTATAGTCGCTGGGGGGCCAGTTTCGAGATATTGGATTTATCTCTACTTTTCGGTGTTGTGATAAGGTTTGTTATCCTCTCCCATGTAAAGATATCGAGTTAGGACTCCTCCCTCGATAAATAGATCGAATTTTTAAACTTCTCTAACGCACGGAGAGATAGTAGATTAAACTAACTCATTTGGATGAACATGAACTCCTTCATGTTGGATTTTTTTGGCATATAGGCCGGGTCAAGTTGATGTGCCTAAGAGTGGCCCAACTTCCTCTTACGGGCATGTATCTGCTGAAATTTACCATTTTCCCTCTTCGACCTTTCAGATGCGTGCCCGGTTTGAGCAGTCCTCATTTAGTTTTATTTTTACCCATATCAAAAATCTTTTTTATCTTAACTTGTTGGAATTTGGTGAGAAATTTGTAGAATTTCAATAATTAAATTAATTTGTTTTATTTTATTTTATCAAGTCAACTGCACTTAGTCGTATAGAAAGTCTTCTACAGAAATGTCTTATAGATTCAAGTTTTACAGGCTATTCAGGGTTGTTTAGTTACTTGAGTTTAGACAATACTTCTTTTTGTGTTTACGTTGTATAAGAGTTATAGGGTGGTTTGGTTGGCGGTAAAAGTACTGTAGGAAAACAAATCCATTTTTATCTTAACTTTTTTGAATTTGGTGAGAAAGTTGTAGAATTTCTATAATTAAATTAATTCTTTTCATTATTGTGAGGTTGAATAGGCTATTGATGTGCAGCTCTGGTTGAGGATATTGAAGAGGTCCTTCTTATAAGGAGGAGGTGAGGAAAGAAGGTTGAATTGTCGGCTGGTAACGGTCGCCTTCCTTTTCCTCTTTGGAAGTATGGCTGAAAAAGGTTGATTTTTACTGGCAAAGTTTCGTCGAAAATCTTTACTGTTTTCCCCAGAAGGCGCAATTTGTTGCTACTAATTTTCGGAAGGAGCAAACAGATATTGTGAGTTCTTTTCATTCAAAACAATAAACAGCCTAACCTTTGCTTTTCGCTGGTGTTGACTGCCGTAAACTATTCTTGACTCTGAAATCTGACTGTCGGGGGCGGTTGTGATCACTCCGATTGACCTGAAACATTGTAATAGGCCCCTTCGACAAACTCTCCGATGCCCAAATCAGAAAATTCAGAATATAAGAAGAGTTTTGTGAACAAAAATTGTGATTACCTTGTTTACGAAGAGGTCAAGAGTTATTTATAGTCGCTGGGGGGCCAGTTTCGAGATATTGGATTTATCTCTACTTTTCGGTGTCGTGATAAGGTTTGTTATCCTCTCCCATGTAAAGATATCGAGTTAGGACTCCTCCCTCGATAAATAGATCGAATTTTTAAACTTCTCTAATGCACGGAGAGATAGTAGATTAAACTAACTCATTTGGATGAACATGAACTCCTTCATGTTGGATTTTTTTGGCATATAGGCCGGGTCAAGTTGATGTGCCTAAGAGTGGCCCAACTTCCTCTTACGGGCACGTATC
Source organism: Hemerocallis citrina (assembly GCA_017893485.1). NCBI lineage: Eukaryota > Viridiplantae > Streptophyta > Magnoliopsida > Asparagales > Asphodelaceae > Hemerocallis > Hemerocallis citrina. Next base: position 218,076,885 of record CM030361.1, on the reverse strand, counting down.
TGCTGAAATTTACCATTTTCCCTCTTCGACCTTTCAGATGCATGCCCGGTTTGAGCAGTCCTCATTTAGTTTTATTTTTACCCATATCAAAAATCTTTTTTATCTTAACTTGTTGGAATTTGGTGAGAAATTTGTAGAATTTCAATAATTAAATTAATTTCTTTTATTTTATTTTATCAAGTCAACTGCACTTAGTCGTATAGAAAGTCTTCTACAGAAATGTCTTATAGATTCAAGTTTTACAGGCTATTCAGGGTTGTTTAGTTACTTGAGTTTAGACAATACTTCTTTTTGTGTTTACGTTGTATAAGAGTTATAGGGTGGTTTGGTTGGCGGTAAAATTACTGTAGGAAAACAAATCCATTTTTATCTTAACTTTTTTGAATTTGGTGAGAAAGTTGTAGAATTTCAATAATTAAATTAATTCTTTTCATTATTGTGAGGTTGAATAGGCTATTGATGGGCAGTTCTGGTTGGGGATATTGAAGAGGTCCTTCTTATAAGGAGGAGGTGAGGAAAGAAGGTTGAATTGGCGGCTGGTAACGGTCGCCTTCCTTTTCCTCTTTGGAAGTATGGCTGAAAAAGGTTGATTTTTACTGGCAAAGTTTCGTCGAAAATCTTTACTGTTTTCCCCAGAAAGCGCAATTTGTTGCTACTAATTTTCGGAAGGAGCAAACAGATATTGTGAGTTCTTTTCATTCAAAACAATAAACAGCCTAACCTTTGCTTTTCGCTGGTGTTGACTGCCGTAAACTATTCTTGACTCTGAAATCTGACTGTCGGGGGCGGTTGTGATCACTCCGATTGACCTGAAACATTGTAATAGGCCCCTTCGACAAACTCTCCGATGCCCAAATCAGAAAATTCAGAATATAAGAAGAGTTTTGTGAACAAAAATTGTGATTACCTTGTTTACGAAGAGGTCAAGAGTTATTTATAGTCGCTGGGGGGCCAGTTTCGAGATATTGGATTTATCTCTACTTTTCGGTGTTGTGATAAGGTTTGTTATCCTCTCCCATGTAAAGATATCGAGTTAGGACTCCTCCCTCGATAAATAGATCGAATTTTTAAACTTCTCTAATGCACGGAGAGATAGTAGATTAAACTAACTCATTTGGATGAACATGAACTCCTTCATGTTGGATTTTTTTGGCATATAGGCCAGGTCAAGTTGATGTGCCTAAGAGTGGCCCAACTTCCTCTTACAGGCATGTATCTGCTGAAATTTACCATTTTCCCTCTTCGACCTTTCAGATGCGTGCCCGGTTTGAGCAGTCCTCATTTAGTTTTATTTTTACCCATATCAAAAATCTTTTTTATCTTAACTTGTTGGAATTTGGTGAGAAATTTGTAGAATTTCAATAATTAAATTGTTTTGTTTTATTTTATTTTATCAAGTCAATTGCACTTAGTCGTATAGAAAGTCTTCTACAGAAATGTCTTATAGATTCAAGTTTTACAGGCTATTCAGGGTTGTTTAGTTACTTGAGTTTAGACAATACTTCTTTTTGTGTTTACGTTGTATAAGAGTTATAGGGTGGTTTGGTTGGCGGTAAAATTACTGTAGGAAAACAAATCCATTTTTATCTTAACTTTTTTGAATTTGGTGGGAAAGTTGTAGAATTTCAATAATTAAATTAATTCGTTTTATTTTATTTACTCAACTGCTCTTAGTCGCATAGAAAGTCTTCTACAGAAATGTCTTATAGATTCAACCTTTACAGGCTATTGAGGGTTGTTTAGTTACTTGAGTTTAGACAATACTTCTTTTTGTGTTTACGTTGTATAACAATTATAGGGTGGTTTGGTTGGCTGTAAAATTACTGTAGGAAAACAAATCCATGGAAAAGCACTGTAGCAATGCTTTGATTAGCTGTAAATGGAGTTGGAGGAGTTTTCTTTTACACATTATTGCAGCTGCACAAATTTGTACTTTTTGCCCTGAAAGCACTTGCAACTACTGTTCACAATTTTTTAATCATTTATTTCTCTCACTCTCTCTCCACTTCTGAAGTGTCTTTTGTCTCTTTGAAATTATGAAATCCTATTTAAACCAAAAGATTCCCCTCTCCTCTTCCGATGTGGGACTAAAAGTCCCCCCAATTAGTTTTGCCCAGAAACTAGGCATACCCACATTGATTAAGCCCTAATTAATCCTATTTAAGACTAATCCTATTTAATTAAGATTAAGCCCTAATCATTTAATTAATTAAGATCAATTAAGATTAGTTTAATTAAAATTAAGTTCTAATTAATTGACTTACAGTTTTTTTTTGGGTTTAATTAATTACGATCAATTTAATTAAAATTAAACGGCTGTTAGTTGAGTTTTATTTAAAATTAATTAAGATCAATTTAGTTTAATTAATTTAAGCCCTAATTAATTGAGATTAATTTCAAGTAAACCAAAAAGTCAAAAGTGTTTTAAATTACTTTCGCTACAGTATTCTTACAAATCAAACAAAGCTAATTTTACGTGAAATAGAATTCTTGCTACAATAAATCTACATTCAACCAAATAGTTTGCGCTATACTACTGCTCCCTCTCTTGATTTCTCTTACAACCAACCAAACCACCCCTATATGATTGAATAGTGTTGACTTTTCAAGATATGTGAAAAGTTGTTTTCTCAGTAGCTACTTATGCAGGGTTTCTTCCATTTGATGTAGGGCTTTGTTCTTATCTATTGTATTCAATTTTACAGAAATCAAAAAGAAATTAGACTATGCTTCTCTCCCGCTAAAAACAGCCTTACAGAAAAATCTCTTGCCCCCCTTTCCATGGTACTTGAGTAAGATCAAATATTTGAGTTGATTCTCCACTAGAGCAAACTGGCATAATTGAGTATACAAACAGTGGGTTGTTGTATTCCGAAGCAAATCGCTTAGTCCCCATTACAGAGGAGAGGCCGTTAATATTGATTTAAAGACAGCATGAACGTGTTTCAATTCACTGATTTATGTCTCTCTTATTTTATCTTATTTTTCATTATGTTAATTCCACCATTGTTTAATTTCCCACTAACATAAGTATAAAACTCTCATCCTCACCTTGATGTAGTAATGTAGTGGTAGGGGGTAGGGACATTTCCCAATTATTAATATAGCAAAAATCTACTAGTTTAAGATATTATTACTACCCTGTAACAGCTTATTACTAGGATTGGGTGAGGGATAGTTACAACGAAGAAACAAAGAGGATGAAGCTTATTACTAGGACCAAAGGCAGTCTTCTTCATGTACGACGTATAAGAAAATCTATGATTGTGAATATGTGGATAACCGAACGAGCATACTGCCTGTATGAAATGGTACTGAAGACAGTTTAGTCGTCATTACCCTGTACTGCACCATGGGGTGTCTGCTTAAAAGGCGTTTTTACCTCACGCCTCTAGTTCTTCTGGTACCTGTAAAAGGAGTTACAATTATGTGATTATAAAAGAAAAGGGATTAGAATGATCCGTAAAATATTCTAAACACCTATTCTTTTAATTTCTTTTAATTGATCTTCAGAGGCTTCAGTTTTCGATATATGCAAAGGACTGAACAACAGCCTCCTCCACGTGATGTGATTTCGACACATTGGCTTATTCCACTCATTACTCGAGTTATATAATTCCAATTAAAGAACCATCAGATTCTGCTTTTAGAGGACTCATCCTCACACATTTTGGCTCTTTTAATTTTACCAAAAGGGCATTCAGGAAGAGATTCTTACAATTGCATGACCCAAGGCAGCAGCTAAACTGCACTTCAAATCTAGGATTTACTGACTTCTTTCATCTATAGTTTGAGTTATACAGCTCATGTTTGTAATCTGTTTAATGCAATGAATGGGGACTAACTAACACGTTTCAAAATGATTTTTCGGAATCTATTGAGTCTATGATTACACATGTCATGCTTTACAGGGCATGTTCAGCAGTTTTTCCTGCCCTTTGTCTAATGGCACCCTACTTTGTTCTGCACATATCTTGTGCTAAACACACCCGGTTCGCATTCCACTTGTTTTCCCTATTCGGGGACTTTATCCACTATATTACTTAAGTTTAGGATCTTGGTTTTGAACCGATTAAACATAGACACAGCCCTATAATTTGCCACTACTAAATGTTAAAACTATCTGAATTCACAATCAAAACCCTACTCATTCATTGCCCTGCCTTTTGCAATATTTTCCACCCCTCTATATATATATATATATATATATATATATATATATATGTATATATTCATTGCCCTGCCTTTTGCAATATTTTTCCCTATATATATATATAGGGCCATCTTCCGTTGCAAACGCAAATGTCGTGCAAACGCGTGCAAACTCCTTAACCCGTCATTTGCAATGACGGGTTAAGGCAAAACACATAACACGTCATCCCCAATGACGGGTTATGTGTTTTGCCTTAACCCGTCATCCCCAATGATGGGTTAAGGCGTTTGCACGTTTGGGCCTTCTTCCGTTGCAAACGCTACTGTAGCGTTTGCAAACGTGCAAACATATATATATAAGATAGAGATAGTGAACTGAAATGTTAGGCTCACATCCATCAAGAGATTCATCCAAATATCATGTATCTATATACAACACAAGCAACATATACTACTTCCTTAAGCATCCAAGCAGTTAATCTCGGATTAATCCCCAATTAATTCCCAATTAATCACTAATCGGAGGCTAAGTGATTATTTTTTTAGCGATTTTTAATATTTCAATAATTAGCAATTTAATCGGGTTTCAGCCGATTAGTGGATAATCGGCCAATTTTAAGTGGCCGATGAACCGATTAAATCCTTTCTTTTAATTTTCATGCTCATTTGTATTATTTGGAATCAATCCAATCCAAACTCAAATCCTAATCCAAAATCCAAACCCACTCCGGTCCTCTCGCAAGCCCAAACCGACATGTTGCCGCTCTGTTCTTCTTCCACGCGCAAACCCAATCCTAACCCGCCGCCGCTCTCACCCGACCCGACTCACATCCAAAATCCAAACTCAGCTCATACCAAGTGCTCTTTTCTTTTTCTCTATAACTATATGTTCCTATTTGATAATCTCATAATAGTTTTAAATTAGGGTTTATGGTTGCTACATAATGAGAATAGATCATTTTTTTTAATTTTATATGTATACTAGGTGCCCATGGGCATGTGCCTACGGCACGTCTTCGGAACAATGCAGCATATGAAAATAAGCATTATAATGTCAGAAATATATAAAAAAGGAATTAATTGATCTAATATGAAAATTTTGTAGATGTCATACAAAAAAAGAAAACTTACATGACCATATATAGTAATGTTATCCATTGCAAGAAGCAGTGAGAAGTCAGACAGATGCTGTTATTTAGTTCTGATAAAGAACTTGCTTTGTATATTAAAAATGAAAAATATTTGACGATTAACTTTGGTGTTCTCAGTGTATTCTACTATCAGATGTTAACATACTTTCTGAGAGATACACTATAATAATATTCATGTATAATACTGGATACATTTACTTTCCAGCATTTCGGATGAATAAATCTGAAACTTCCATCATGGAGTTTATATAGCTCAAGTTTGAATAGTATGACAACAATCAGTTGTAAATAAAAGCCAATGTTTGAATAATTATAAATGGGGGTGTAAAATCCAACTTCTTAGAATTTTGAGGGTGCAAAATGAAGAAATTTAACTTTTGAGGATATATTTGCTACTTTAAGTGTAACTTTAGAGGTTGAAATTTACCCAAGTGAATATCCATTTAAATTTTCTATTGCATTTGAAATCAAATAAGAAAAATCAGTGAAATTTTCTACATGAGCAATAAAAAAAAGGCATAAAAATCAGAAAAATCTGAAAATTTACAAACCTGAAAACTGAATATCAAAATTTCTAGGTAGAGAGAGAAAGAGAGATAAATCTGAAAAAGTGAAGAGAGAGGAGAGATAATAATAAAGTGAGGAAGATTTTGTTTTGGGGGAAAAACTTTTGGGGAAAATTGTCTTTTGGGAGGGTAAATATGAGCCATTGATTTTGTTTCAACTGAAGGAGAGCCACTTGATAGCTTTTTTTTTCAAATTGCCTTGTGATTTATTATTATTATTATTATTATTACACACACACACACACACACACACACACACACACAATTTTTCCGATTTAATCCCCGATTTTCATATTAATCGATTAATCACTAATCGCTTCTAGACAAATTAGTTCCAAAAACTGATTTTAACTGCCTAGTTAAGCATTTCCACAAACAGCTAGCCTGCACAATACTCTTGCTTAAGCATGCACATAACTATATTCACATTATATATATATATATATATATATATATATATATATATATACACACACACACACAATTTTTCCGATTTAATCTCCAATTTTCCGATTAACCGATTAATCACTAATCGCTAATCGCTTCTAGACAAATGAGTTCCAAAAACCGATTTTAACTGCCTAGTTAAGCATTTCCACAAACACCTAGCACTACAAAAGATACTCGATTTACCGGCGAATCTTCCCCGGCATTTTACTAGTAGCGTCGGGGTAGGGAGCGAATAGGAATTGGGCGCCAGATGGGAAGGTTATACACCGGCGGCCGCTTTAAACCGCCGGGCAATATTCGTATTCACCGGCATTTTTTTTAAAAAAGCCGGTGAAGTGTATTATTCACCGGCGTTTTAATAATAAACGCCGGTGAATATACCGATACATTCACCGGCGTGTCTAATTGAAACGCCGGTGAATAACCTTCGATAAATCCCGCGAACCCTAATCTTTCGCTCGCCATTTTCCGAAACCCCCAAAAAAAAGGGGGCGCTTCGTTTTCCCTCCTTCCTCACTCTACTTCTCGCACGTTTGCCTCCGCCCCTTCGTCCTCTTCGACAGTCTTCGACCTTTCGTCATCGTCCCTTCTTCCCTTCGTCATTTTCGATTTCCCTCCTCCCTCTCTCTATTTGGAGGTGAATCGGCGATCGGAAACCACCGTGTCGCCCCGCTCTCTCTCTATCTCCTACGCCCCCACGCTCGTCGCCCCGCTCTCTCTCTCTCTCTCTTCGGTATCATCTCTTGATTTCCCTTATTTTTCAAAAAAAGCATGTTTTTTCAGATTATGCATCTTGATTTCCTTAACATGAATGGTTTAGTTGGGATGAAGAATGAATAGAAAAATATATGCGTAGATACTGAAAATTTTCATCTTCTTTTACTGTTAATGAAGCTTATTTCATGCATTTGACTGTCATCTTGGCATGTTTTTTTGACCAAAATGGGTTCGCTGTTAACTGAGGATGGTATAGCTGTATGCCAAAATCCTCCGGATATGTACAACAATTGGGTTTTAGATTTAGTTGGGCTAAAGAATTAGTAGAGCAACATATATGCTCAGATAATGGAAATTTTCATTTTCAGATACTGTTAATGAAGCTGATTGCCATCTTTGGCATGATTTTTTAACAAAAAATGGGTACACTTCCAAACTAAGTATGCTGCTAGCATCCTCATCTTCTTTTACTGTTAATGAAGCTTATTTTCATGCATCGGATTGTCAGCTTGGCATGTTTTTTGGACCAAAATGGGTTGACTGTGAACTGAGGATGGTATAGGTACGTATGCCAAAATCCTTCGGGTATGCACAACAATTGGGTTTTAGATTTAGTTGGGCTAAAGAATTAGTAGAGCAACATATATGCTCAAATAATGGATATTATCATTTTCAGATACTGTTAGATAAACTGATTGCCATCTTAGGCATGATTTTTTAACATAAAATGGGTACACTTCCAAACTAAGTATGCTGCTGGCATCCTCATCTTCTTTTACTGTTAATGAAGCTTATTTTCATGCATCTGATTGTCATCTTGGCATGTTTTTTTGACCAAAATGGGTTCGCTGTGAACTGAGGATGTTATAGGTACGTATGCCAAAATCCTCCGGATAAGCACAACAATTGGGTTTTAGATTTAGTTGGGCCAAAGAATTAGTAGAGCAACATATATGCTCAGATAATGGGTATTTTCATTTTCAGATACTGTTAGATAAGCTGATTGTCATCTTAGGCATGATTTTGTAACAAAAAATGGGCTCACTTCCAAACTAAGTATGCTGGTAGCATCCTCATCTTCTTTTACTGTTAGTGAAGCTTATCTCATGCATCTAATTGTCATCTTAGCATGTTTTTTTGACCAAAATGGGTTCACTGTGAACTGAGGATGGTATAGGTACGTATGCCAAAATCCTCTGGATATGTACAACAATTGGGTTTTAGATTTAGTTGGGCTGAAGAATTAGTAGAGCAACATATATGCTCAGATAATGGATATTTTCATTTTCAGATACTGTTAGAGAAACTGATTGCCATCTTAGACATGATTTTTTAACATAAAATGGGTTCACTTCCAAACTAAGTATGCTGCTAGCATCCTCATCTTCTTTTACTGTTAGTGCCGTCAGCTGTATGCCGTCAGCTTCCAAACACGCCGGTGTATGCCGTCAGCTGTAACGGCACCGAGGAACACCGACGTTTTACAAATGCCGGTGTACCTAACTACACCGGCATTTTTGGTCGCACCGGTGATTGTAAGCAGGGAAAACCGGGCAGTCATAAACGCACATACACCGACGGTCTATGACCGCCAGTATACTTGCATTCTACACGGGCGTTTATGGAAGCGCCGGTGAATGGATAAATACCGGCGGTTTACGGCCGCCGGTGAATGTATATAGGGTGTAAAAGAATGGCACACAGAGACCCCCATACACCGGCGTTTGCTGACTGCCGGTGTAGTTTTAACATTTACCGGCGTCCAGTAAAACCGCCGGTGTATACCCCTTCCTTTCCGCGACGCTCGCTTCGGCGGCATTTGGACCGGCGCTATTATAAACGCCGGTGTAAGTTTCACCGGCGTAAAAAAATGCCGGTAAAGACGTAAAAAAACGCCGAGAAATCGAGTATGTTTTGTAGTGTAGCCTGCACAATACTCTTGCTTAAGCATGCACATAACTATATTCACATTAACATTTCCTTGAGAACCCGACCTTCCTAAACTCACAAACTCATATACAATATTAAAACCACATAAACTAACAAACTCCCAATTAATATGATCAGTTACTACATAACCATCACTTTAACTATCTCATAGTTATTAGCCCAATTGTACAAACCAACTATATTAAACCATTAAGATGCATAGATTAGAGATTAGCCACACATTCATCCTTAACATCATGTTCATAGACATAGACTTGCATCGAGAATTCAGAAATCATCCTACTATATAACTCTACGAACCAATAACAAGAAAATCAACAACTTAGAGAGGTTACCCACGTTTTGTTCTTGATGAATTTCCTTTCTTCACCACAGCTTTTTCCTTCTTTGTTATCCACTTTGCTCCTAAATTGACGAAACCCTAGCAATTCAACTCTTGATTGATCTCCTTTTCATTCGTTGTTGGTGAAATCAATTGTGTCAGGGTTAGGGTTGCGATTGGATCGGGATCGCGCCATGAATGAGGGAAGAGGGATTTGGGAACGAGAGATTGGAGATTGGAGGAGAAGAGTAACAACTTTTTTATTGATTTTTCCAAAAGAAAATACAGCTCATTTATAAAGGAAGGAAGGGAGACGGTTGCGCTAGAGACAAAAAAAGAAAACACACACTTAGCACACCTTTCCCCTACCCTCCCTTTTACAGTTTAAAAAAGGTGCGCACATTACGTTCAAAACAGATACGAATAGATACCTAGAATTAAACTATCCTATTTCTACACCAGGAAACTCTTGCAACTCTAACGGCTTATCGGAGCTAGTGGTGCTACTCCGGCAATGGTCGGCACCCTAGTGACCCTGACAATTCCTCCCCCCTTAACAGCGAGCTTGTCCCAAGCTCGAAGGTTGGGAATTTTGCATGAAATTCATCTATATCCATCCATGAAGCACTCTCATAACCTGAGTTCTTCCATTTGACTAATAATTGGACACCTCCTCTATTGTTATTTTTGTACATATGTCTTTCTAATACCACTTCAGATTCATCAAAAGGGGTATTATCAACCGACCAATGGGGCAATTCAGGAGCAACAATGACAGTGTGAAGACCATTGCTTTTCTTTAACTTCGAGACATGGAAGACAGGGTGAATGAAAGCATTAGTTGGTAGGTCAAGACGATAAGCTACTGAACCCACTCTTTCCACAACTTTATAAGGCCCGAAGAACTTCAAAGATAGCTTTTGAGGGAAGGGATTTCGCAAGGAAACATGCTTGTAGGGCTGCAGCCTGAGAAAAACTAGATCTCCAACTGCAAACTCACGCTCACTCCTCCTCTTATCAGCAAAGCGCTTTTATACGCTTTTGAGCCATTAAGATGCTATCCTTCAGTAGCTTCAAAATAACACCTCTTGACATTATAGCTTCTTAAAACAGTAGGGAGGTTCGAAGTTACTCTTACATAGTGTAGTAGTGATGGTGGGGGTCTCCCATATACTCCCTTAAATGGAGTGATGCCTATCGAAACATGCCAACAAGTATTATACCGAAATTCTTCCCAAGCAGGCCATTTACTCCAATCTAGTAGTTTTTGGCCACAGAAACATTGCAGGTACATCTCCAGGGCTTGATTTACAATCTTCGTCTGGCCGTCACTCTGGGGATGATAGGCTGTTGAGTGGTGGAGCTTACAGTTTTGCAAATTGAAAAACTCTCTCCAAAATTTACTGGTGAAGATGGGGTCTCGATCACTCACTATGGACTTGGGCATTCCATGTAGCTTGTATACATTCTCCACAAAAGCATGCACAACTGACTGAGAAGAGTAAGGGTGTGAGAGGGCAATAAAATGGGTGTATTTCGAGAGAAGATCAACCACCACCATGATCACCCTCTTGTTATAGCTTTTTGGAAGACCCTCAATGAAGTCCATTGATATATCATTCCATATCATGTCAGGAATCTGTAGGGGTTGAAGAAAACCTGCAGGAAGCATGGTTTCACTCGTGTTCTGTTGACAGCTCAAACACTCCCTTATCATGCTCTTGATATCCTTGCTAATTCCCTCCCAAGTGAATGCTCTTCTAACTCTCTGCAGTGTCTTATGGAAGCCTGAATGTCCACCTTCATTAGAGGAATGATGATCAAAGAAAATTGTCTTCCTTAGTTCTGCAGTTGGAATCACCAATATTCTTCCCTTATAGTACCAAATGCCCCATATTTGTTTGTATAAATTGAAGTCCAACTTCCCTTCATGTACTTTTTCTTGCAGATTAGTGAAGTAAGGATCCTGCACCACCATCCTCTTCACTTCTAACCACTGTGGAATCATAAAAGTAGTCACATAGCAGAAGTCTTGTACCTCTCTCCTCCTCGAGAGGCTGTCAGCAACCCCATTATCACTGCCCTTCTTATACTCTACTTTGAAAGTTAACCCAAGCAATTTCCAGGGCCATTTTTCTTGGAATTCTGTGTTGATTCTTTGGTCTATGATATATTTGATACTTTGTTGATCAGTTCTACTGGTGAAGGTGCTGCCAAGTAAGTATTGTCGCCATTGTTTAACTGCTTGTAAGATGGCTAAAACCTCTTTCTCATAGGTGGATAAGGCCAAATTTTTTCCTTTTAGACCCTTGCTCATAAAATCTATAGGATGGGAATCTTGGAGGAGTACTGCACCCATTCCATGCTACAACGCATCAGTATCAATTACAAAAGGTTTGGAGAAGTCGGGAGCCTTGAGAACTGGTGTGGTTGTCATTGCTTTCTTAAGTGAAGTAAAGGCACTAGTAGCTGCAGTCGACCATTTCAATGCATTCTTTTTCAATAACTGAGTTAGTGGGTAAGAAATGCCCCTATAGTCCTTGACGAATTTGTGATAGTACCCAGTTAATCCACAGAATCCTCGTAACTCCTTCACTGTTCTTGGTTCTAGCCATGTTTCCACAGCCAATCTTTGCTTGAGTCTACTGAGATTCCCTCCACACTGATTACATGACCTAAATATCTAATAGATACTTGGCCAAAATCACACTTGCTCATCTTCGCGACCAGTTTGTTAGCTCTCAAAACTTCCAGGGTGAGTGAAAAATGTGAGAGGTGGCTCTCCCATGTTGGACTATAAACCAAAATGTCATCGAAGAATACAAGAACAAATTTGCGCAGATACTCTTAGAAGACTTCATTCATCAGACATTGTCACGCCCCGCTTTCCAAAAGAAAATACGGAATACGGATTCATGACTAAGCCCAACGAATGATTTTCATCATCCATAAGCTGTTCAAAAATCTTACATCTCACGAAATAATCAAAGTCGGAAGCAAAAGTATTAACCAACATGCACATATGAACCAAAAATACCAACAAGAATACTTGAAACCAAATATATAAATCTCAAATAGTCATGATCTGAATAAGACAAATATCCTGGGTCACATTGCCCAAATACAAGAATAAATCCAAGTATCAAAATACAATATTGTTCAAGCAAGAAACAAGAATATAATAATGACAAGATCCAGCACTAATACTTCATGTCACCGATACCATCTAGAACCTGTTCTCCAAAATCTACAATTTACCAATTACATGGATAGGAAAAAGAAAACAAGTACCCGTCAATTGCAAGTTACGGGCCGCTTGTAATGCAGGATACAAGTACATGGAAAAACTAACTAGCAACATGGAATAAGCATGATGTCAAAATAAATAACTAGCATGGTAAGGTGATCAAGTGTAAACGGCATGAATTAAGTGTCAAGTAAACAAGTATCATGTAAACAAGCATCAAGTATCAAGTATCATGTAATCATGTATCAAGTGTCATGTCTCAAGTCTCATGTAAACAAGTCTCATGTATCATGTAGTCAAGTGTCAAGCAAGTATGTATCATGTTCAAGTATCTTATTCAAGTCTTGTAGTGATTACTATATAGGTAGCACTCCATGCATCCCACCTTACATGGTTGCTACAACAAATAGTTTTGCTTTAGATTTCATAGTTGACCATAGAGGGCAGTGTACTCAGGGACAAGTCAAGTAACAAGTATCAAGCACGAGTCACGTAATTATGAACATGTGGCAGCAAGTAGTATCAAGTACGAGTCACGTAATCGTGAACAAGTGGCAGCAAGTATCAAGCATGAATCATGTATTCATGAGACATGACAACAAAGTAGTAACAAGCATGAATCATGTAATCATAAAACATGGCAACAATAATATCAAGCACGAGTCACGTAATCATGAATAAGTGGCAGCAAGTATCAAGCATGAATCATGTAGTCATGAGACATGGCAACAAGTAGTAACAAGCATGAATCATGTAATCATGAAACATGGTAACAAGTAATATCAAGTATGGATCATGTAGTCATGAAATATGGCAACAAGTAATATCAAGCATGAATCATGTAATCAAGAAACATGGAAACAAGTAATGGGAAATACGGGCCCCCTTCCGAGTACACGTTTCTGAATTATCCACTATTCGATCTTTCCCTTAAACCCTGCCTTGATTATTTATTATTATTAATGTCAAACAAGCATTTAAGTGTACAAAATATGTCAAGAATAACATGGCATGATCATGTGACAAGTTCCAGTTGCAAGATAAACATGTACGAGTGCAAGATAATACATAAAAGAAAAAAAAAACCAAATCTCAAGTTCAGGACAGCAAGACCACACTGCAGTAAAACAGTGATTCCCAGTATTACAAACATGCAAATCTGAATCCGTCAAAACGTCTTGAAAATAGACTCCCAACCGAATCCAGCGAGTATAAATAAGTCATATAGTAATTCACAAAAATATATTTCAAAACTGATTTGAATCCAGAAAATAGGTTCAGTCAGAAATCAGGAACTCATATTCAAGAGCAGGAAAAAAGTATCAAAACACCTCAAATAAATCCAGGAAAAATCTGGGGTATTCCTCTGTATGTCTAGTATCATAATATAATGTTTCTTAATATTCCAGTAAGATTATTTCAGTCAACAAAAATAAGAAAACATCAACAAATGATAGTTTGGCAAATATGGAATTCCCAACACTGCTGTACGAAAACATAATATCTCGCAAACCGTGAAACGAAATCCAAATCCGCGAAAGGGAGAAGAGAATAAAAAAAATAATCTAACTTTCATATTTCATAAATATTTTTCATACAGGAAAAAGAATTAAGGTGAAACTACAAATCTTTACCGAACAGCGAGCAAAATCCAGCAAGTATAGCTTTCATAAACAAGCATGGAACGGCATATAAAACTCATCAATAACATTCACCAAAATTCTGGGTAATCCCTAGATAGATATAAAAATACTGACCAAAGTTTCAGATCAAAATAATATGTGTATCATAAGTATCAAAATAATTTAGTCATCAAAATTATCAAGAAACGAAATCTGAAATTGATCGACACCTCTGTAGTAAAATAGTCATATCTCACACATACGAAAACGAAATTGAGCAAGGTCAGAGGGTTTGGAAAGAAGACGAATTCCTCTAAAACTCCTGTTTTATACTGAAATTAAGATTCTGACCTTAGTATGGTATAAATTAGTGATCAAGACAGATTATCGGCAAAATACAGAATTTCCTTTAGGAACAAAACCAACACGAATCACACGAAACTTGATCGAACCATAACTAAATATAAATTAGAGTCTACTAAGTGTCCAAACAACCTGAAATAGGGTATACAACATGTCCACAATAAGTATATCACATGGATCTCGCAAGCACAAGTGTTCTCATAATTGTTTCACATATACGTCACATCAAGAATGGACAAAACCTAGGTTAATTCATGTCATATGTGTCGTGAGGCAACTATGGTCAATAGCACTATAGAGACAATACTCATAAAACATACGTCACACACGAGTTATCTCTAAAACCCAACTACACTACAAGTGGTATTTATGACTTGTACCATACAAAGGAACTGAGTACAAGTTACTTGCCTTAATCGACGACGAAAACGACTCCAAACAAGAATAACGGGAACAGATTCCCGGGCAAACGAATACACGAACCAAAAGCGAGCAAAACCCACGAACGAATGGAACACGAGCAACGAAGTCCAACGAACAAAACTCGAACTCGCACGAACAATAACCACACGAACACAACCACGAGCAACAACCACCACGGACCCACGCCCGAACAACGACTCAAACCCAAACACACACCGCGACCAAGAGATGGCGAGGGAGGGAACAACATCTAGGGTTGCTGCTGTTGTCAACCGAGGGCAGCACACAGTGAGACGACGAGACGACGGTAGCAACTGCGACTACAGTCCACCGAGAGAGCGATGAGGAGGGGTCACCGGGGAATGGCGGCTGCTGCCTGGCTGTACCAGAGGGAGAGGGCAGCGGCACAGTGGGTCGCCGCGGTAGGGATGATAGGAGGGTGGTCGGGAGGTCGCTGGCTGACGTTGTTAGTGGCTGTAGGAGGGACGACGGGGCTGACCTTGCAGAGCGGTGCCGAGGTGGGTCAGTGCTGAGGCGGCGGTAGGGGGAGGGTAGTACAGTCGGGCTATAGTCGACGAAGGGAGAGGAGGAGGAGCACCTGGGAGAGGGAGAGATGGGTTTGGGAGAGATGGAAGGGAAACGGCACATGGGTTAGGGGGGAGAAACATATGGGTGCATATATAGGGATATATAATTGGGTTTAGGCTGAGTAGGGGTGCTGACGGGTTGGGTTTTAATTGGGTTGCGGGTAGGGTAGTTAGGTGCTAACGGGTCTGGGGTTTTATTTAATGGGTATTGTGTTTTAATATATAGATGGAGTTAGGTAGAGTATGGGTTATAGGGTTTTGAGGAAATATCCAATAGGGAAATATATGGTTTATAAAATCTAATAAAAAGTAATATAACAATATTAGATAAATTAGAATATGATAATAAAAAAATAAAAATAAAATAATAATGCAAATAATAACACTGACTAAAATAACACTGATAAAAATAATGATAGTAATAATAATAATAATAGAAATCAGAGTAATAATAACAATAATAAGATTTGTATAAAAAATCATAGGAAATAGTTACAAATAAAATCATTGATCGAAAATAGATTTTAATAGAAGATCCAAAAATTCATTTTAATGAAAAGAATTTTAAAGCGGAAAAATAATTTACAAAAATTTAAAATACCAAAAAATACACAGAAAATACGGATTTGGGAAAACAGGGGTTACAGACATTGAAAAGTGGCTGGAGCGTTAGTGAGACCAAAGGGCATGACTAAGAATTCAAAGTGGCTATGGTGTGTTCGAAAGGCTGCTTTGAGCACATCACTATCCCTCACTCTTATCTGATGGTAGCCTGACCTCAAGTCGATCTTAGAGAAGTATCTGGCTCAAATTAACTCATCCAATAGATCATCTATAATGGGTATTCGAAATTTGGCTTTAATAGTTTGGTTATTTAATGCTCGATAGTCCACACACAATCTCCAACTACCATCCCCTTTCTTCACAAGTATGATGGGTGAGGTATAGGGGCTGTTGCTTTGTCAAATTAAACCAGAGCTGAGCATTTCTTCTATCTGCTTCTCAATCTCATTCTTGTAGTAATGGGGGTGTTTATGGTCTGAGATACACTGGTTTAGCACCCTCAATCACAGGTATTTGGTGGTCTACCGATCTCTGTGGAGGTAAACCAACTTGTTCTGAGAAGTCATCTTTGTAAGCTTCCAGTATCTACTGTAGATTTTCTTCTCCCTTACTCATCTGATACATGATGCAAGGCTGCAACTCCTCACTCGAAGCTTCCTCTACTTCAATTAAAAATGCTTGGCAAGTATAGCTTCCCAACTTCACTAATTCACTTAATTCCATATACTACAGTTGAGGGTTGATCATGCCCTGCAGTCTCTTCATCAGACCTTCCACAGCAAAGTCCATGGTCATTTTGTTGAAATCCATCGTGACCGGCCCAAGAGTCCTCAACCAATGAGCCCCCAATACCATCTGAGCATGACCTAAGGGTAGAAGTAACAATTCAGCTTGAAGGTTCACACCTTGGACTACAAAACTCATGTTTGCAACTTTGCCTTCACTGTACATGCATACCCTATTAGAGACTGTTACCTTGTACCTGGGTTCCTTCAAGATTGGTAGATTGGCCTTCTCTGCAGTCAAGGGATCAAGGTAGTTGTGCATAGAGCCATATCAATCAATATGTTCACTTCTCTCCTGTTGATCCTTCCTTTAACTCTCATAGTTTGTGGATATAGATGCGATCCAACGAGGGCATGGAGTGATATCTCCGGGTGAATTAAGGCTAGAGGTGAAGTTATCTGGGAAGACTCTTCTACCTGTGTAGCTTCAAAATGTACTTCCTTACTTACTTCTTCTTCTTCTTCCCATCTATCTAGATAGTGGAATTTCTGCCCTTTGCACAAATATCCTTGCACATACTTCTTATCGTAGTTAAAGAACAGCTGCTTGGCCCTTCTCTCTTTCATTTCCTCGTAATTCAACCTCCTTGGAACAACATTAGGAACTGTCGCAACAGGAGGATAAGTGGTTGGAATTCGTGAGGTGTTTGGGTTGTTTGAATTGGAAACAGGGGATGCTTTGACCACGAAGGGAGGTCGATAGTTCTTCTTTAAACAAACAATTTTCTCTTCAAAATGCCTTGCTAATCCCACTACTTCGTTCACATTCTTAGTTCTCTGAGACTTCACATCCCATCGGATCTCATCCCTTAAACCACTAATAAACGTGCTCAGGTAATGAGATTCTGTCCAATCTTTCACAAAATTTGAGAGTCGATCAAACTCTTGTATGTATGGCTCTAACTCCCCCTTCTGTTGCAATTTGTACAGTATCCCCTCGTAGTCCTAAAACTCTGTCGGACCAAATCTAGTAATTAGCTCTTCAAGAAAGCCCGGGCAGGTTGCTTCGTGTATTTTGGGTTTAATATGTCTGCAGAACCACTGAGCGGGCCTTCCCCTCAGATTCAATGCTGTGTATCTCAATTTCTGGCCCTCAGGTACCTCGTAAAACTCGAGAAATTGCTCTATTCCATAGATCCATTCCATTGGATCACCCTCTTGAAACATAGGAAATTCTACCTTAAACGGAGTTTTGAACAGCTGCTCACCATTATTAAACCCCGAAGAGTTAATGGAGCTGGAGTGGGGGTGGTTTACCTATCGGTGGTGCACTTGGAGATTCAGATTAGGGAGCAATGGTAGATTGGTGAGTCGAGCTTAGGGTCTGCTGCTTGATCGACATCAGATTCTCCATCCTCGCTTCCATCGATGAGAATCTCTTTCCAATGTTAGTTGCTATTGTCTCCACCCTCTCAGAAAGGAACCCATTCTGCAGCTGAGCCTCTGCCATTTGGCTCTTCAAGTTCGTCACATCTCCTTCCATGGACGTGTTGCCTTCGTCACGACCATCGCCATCGGAGCCGCTTGGCCTCTGATACCAAGTTATCAGGATTAGTGTTGCGATTGCATCGGGATCGCACCATGAATGAGGGAAGAGGGATTTGGGAATGAGAGGTTGGAGATTGGTGGAGAAGAGTAACAACTTTTTTTTTTGATTTTTCCAAAAGAAAATACAGCTCATTTATAAAGGAAGGAGGGGAGACGGTTGCGCTAGAGACAAAAAAGAAACACGCGCTCAGCGTACCTTTCCCCTACCCGCCCTTTTATAGTTTAAAAAAGGTGCGCACATTACGTAAAAATAGATACGAATAGATACCCAGAATTAAACTATCCTACTTCTACACTAGGGAACTCTTGCAACTCTGATGGCTTATTGGAGCTAATGGTGCTACTCTGGCAATGGTCGGCACCCTGGTGACCCTGACAAATTGTGTCTATGCGAATAAGAAGTGGTGGGCTGTTTAGAAGGGAGAATTTGATGGCAGCAAATGAGGGAAAGGGGGGATTTTTTCCCCCTAAATAAGCCCCTTTTCAAAATAAATTCCAGAGGTCACCATTCCCCAAAATAATTTCACGTTTTACTTTCTTTTTTGACGTGATTGCCACGTAAGACTAAATTGCAGTTTACAACAATGGCCACAGCCTATACTAAGCCACAAATACGATATGCAAATTCTATTATTTCGTTGCCGCTATTGGAAATTGCGGCCACAATTCATCTAGTTCATTACAGGCGTCGTAGTTACCAATAATGGCTTTATAAGTGAAAAAATTAAAAAGCGTTGCCGCAATTACTAACTGCGGCTATGTTTATACAATGACCTCAATTAGGCACTGTGGGTCTTACTATACTTTTTCATTGGCTGAACGTTGTCAATTAACAGGGAAGCTTATCAGTGAAGGGCAAATGGCTGAGTAACTGAGGAATTGGTAATAAACTAAATGAAATGTGACCGCAAGTTTTTAGCGGCAATGAAATAATAGAAGTTGCATATCATATTTACGAATTAGTATAGACTATTGCCGCTGTTGCGAACTTTTGTTTAGTGTGATGTGACAAAAAAAAGTCATGCGAAGAATTATTTTTGTGAAGGGCGCCCTCTAAAATTTATTTTGAAAATAGGCTTATATATGGAATCTTTTTGGAGGGGGGAGAGGGTTGAGAGGGGCTCGGCCTGGTGTTGGGATTGGGTGGGAACCAATAAAGAGTTTACCAAAAAAAAAATAAAAAATTTAAAAACAGAAAGGGCAAATTTTACTAAATTATTCCCATGTTTCGTCAAGCTGCAAATAACTATACTCAGATTTTTTTTTGTTGTTGGTATACTTCATCCATATCTTGGGTACAGATTGCTGTACTATGTCCAATTTAGGTATCATGTGATACCAGGTGACTACTTTTTGGTATTTTTTACCCGATTTCTTCTTAATTTACCCATGTTAACTACTGTTGTTTAGTTATGTAATTTTCTTTAATTTAAAAAGCTCATAACCATATTCCTCTATTGGAAAGAAATATGTTAGAAGGGAAAATGAGGTAAAGAGAAGATGATGAGTTGTTTTAGGTAAAGTATATTTTAATTACTTAAAAGAATGGAAAGAAAGTTAAGAAGTACAAGGGAGAGAGAGAGAGTGCTTAGACAGGTCAAAGCAGGGGTATAATGATCAATATGGTGAAAATTTGATGTCGTTAGAGCGAATCACTAAACCGCAACAAGTTTAGGTACGAAGTATATCGTACCAAAAAAAAGGGTATAGTTATTTGTACCTTGGTGAAACAAGGGTAAAGTTTTGTGAATTTTATGCATGGTGAAACCATGAGTTACCTTTGACTAATGGAGGGAGAGAGTATTTACATACCATAAATCATTTATGGTATATAGACCAGAAAAGTATATTTCATTGACTTGGCTGGAGTTATTATGGTAAATGATAGAATTAGCAACCAATCCCTGATTTGGGGGGATTTGACTAACATCTATGATTGGCTGAAAATCCATTTCTGCTTGGCCAGCAAGCAAGACCTAATTGTAGATCTGGCTGGGTTAATGGGCGTAGTGATTGCCCATATTCTTGATTTTTTTTTCAAAATATGCCACTTTTTGAGCTAGGATATTTCGCGCCCGCTGTTTTAAACTACTAGCCTAGTTTATATGATTTTTGAGACACTCACAGTTGGGAACAATGAGTGTAGTTTATAATTATCAAACAAGACTCGATGTTCCCAACTGCGAGGATATTTACCCTAGGATCGCAGTTGAGAACGACGAATGTACACTTTTTCCAAATTCACAAAGAGTGAAATCTCTAGTTGGGATTCAGAGAATTTTCAAAAAAAATCTCTACAACTATATATTGTTTAAATTCATCTCATTCTTGATAGATACGCACTGGGGTAATTTTCTTTTTTTTCTTAATTCATCCCATTCTTGATATGTGTGTGTGTGTGTGTCTCGCTACCTTAGAACATATAGATATACAAATAAAGAGTCTTGAGGGCTTCTAATCTTAAATCGCGAGGTTCCTTTATTTATGCTCAAAACACATGGGGACTGCACAATCTTGAAGGCTCAGTCTTGACCATCGTTGTAGAAGGAGACTCCATTTGGCAGTTCCATGGGTGGAGAAAATCAAGATGGATTCAATGATGAAACTGTAAGTGTAACCTCAATTTTTCATTTTATGTATTTTTTGAGTGTATTTTTTTTCCTTGTATTTGATTCTTCTTGTATCTCTTTGGACCGTATATTGGATTTTTATTCTCAATATATTCTTTTGTTTAGGTTTTCGTCATTTTATTTGATCTTTGGATTCAATTATCTGTCTATTCTTCCATCTCTACTTGGTCGAGCTTTTGTTTTGATTCCCATTATTTTATGTGTTCATGTCTTATTTTATTTGACTCATTTTGTTCCCCATCTCTTCATTGGATTTTTTTTTATTGATGTCCTATAGCAGTTATTTCTATTTGGATCCATTAAACCCCAAAAAACCCAATTTAAATCCTATTATACTTAATGGATCTTTCTTATCTTAACTCTTCCCCATTCCCTAATACCATATTCTATAACCATTACCCTGTTTTGTACCAACCTAAATACCCAAACCCACTAATTAAACCCCCCTAACCTATTATACTACCCACACCCGCACTCCCATCCGATCCGTTATCATCCTATACTGTGCCGCCTCCACCTTCCTCTAACCCTAAATACTTCAACCCATATTTAAACCCCTCCTACTCCATACAACCACCATCTCCATCTCTCTTTTCCCCTGTGCCCTCTCTTGTCTCTCTCCCGAGCTGCTGCAACCCCCCGACCTCCAAACCACCTTCCCATGCTTTCGTCCTCCTCTGGGCACGACGCAGCCGACCCCGTTTCTCCAGTCTCTCTCTCCCTGTTGTCGGTAGCAGCGTCGTTGCGTCGCTGCTGTGCTCCCGACCTGCCTCCTCTCCGCTGCAGACAGCTGCAGCAACTATGTGGCGACCCCCTGGCCACCATGGCCCTCCGCCGTGCCGTTTTCCCCCTCCAATGCCAAGTGACAGCCGCGACACCAACAACAGCGAGCCATTGTCGTCGCTCTTTCCGTTTTCTTGTTGGTGT
This sequence comes from Hemerocallis citrina, assembly GCA_017893485.1. Classification (NCBI taxonomy): domain Eukaryota; kingdom Viridiplantae; phylum Streptophyta; class Magnoliopsida; order Asparagales; family Asphodelaceae; genus Hemerocallis; species Hemerocallis citrina. The sequence goes on along the minus strand of CM030361.1, from coordinate 218,054,881 downwards.
GCACATGCTATCATGGTTGTGTAGTTCTCGTTCTTGGTTTGTGGTGATTCATGTTAGTTGTTCGATTGTGTTCGTGCCTCAGGAATCCATTCCCGTTATTCTTACATCGCTCTGTTTTCGTCGTCGATTATAAGGCAAGTAACTTGTATTCTTTTTTTTGTGTAATACAAGTACTAAATACCGCCTGCAGTGTAGTTGGGTTCTAGAGACAATTTGTGTGTGAAATCCCTTGTTGATATTGTCTCTATTGTGTTGATTCATCATAGTTGCCTTACGACATACATAACATGAAATAACCTAGGATTGACCACTTCTTGTTGTATACATGCATGTTGTTCATATGATATCATGTGCTCGTTCGTGTTATTCGTGGCAGACTTGTTGTGGACTTGTGAAATACACTATGCTATGTTGCTTGGACACCTAGTACACTATATTTCATGTTTGGTTATGATTTAGATGAGTTTTATGTGAACTAGTTGATTTTGTGCAAGAAGGATATTTTCAGTTTTGCCGGTTTTTCTGTTTTGATCAGTATTTTAGACCCTATTAAGGTCAGTGTTTGAAAATATTTTCTGAACATGATTTGTAAAGAATTCTGTCTATTTACCAACCCTTTTAACAGATCTCAGTTTCGATTTACGTGTTGTGAGTTATGTCTATTTTACTACAGTGGTGTCGAGAGATTTCCAGATTTTTTTCTATGAATTCTGAAGAGTAATCTATTTTTATTATGATGTTTAAAGTATTATTTTGATCCAATATTTTGCACAATATAACTAGACTTGATTGGGATTAACCCTGAATTTTTGTGGATTTATTTGATGAGTTTTACAAGCCATTTTATGTTTTCAAACAATTACTATACAAGTAGATTTTTCATACTGTTCAGTAAAGAACCTAATTTTCGACCTAATTCTACTTGTTGTCTTTAAAATATTTCTGAATATGAAAGTTAGCCTATTGTATCTATTTTGTCAAACTATTGACGGATTTGGTTTTCGATTTATGGTTTGTGAGATATTTTTGTTTTCGTACTGCAGTATTTGCGATTTCAGATTTACAAAACTACTGCATCTTGATGTTTTCTGATTTTACTTAACTACTCTATTTATATTGGAAAATTATGAAACTTGATTTTCAGCTACTATACATATAGTGGAATACCTCAGATTTTTCGTGGATTTATCTAATGAGTTTTCATGCTGTTTCCCTGACTTTGAATTCAATCTCTTGATTTCTCGCTGAACGCATATTCTGGTTTCAATTCAGTTTTGAGTTATGTTTTTGTGAAATACTATATGACTTATATATATTTGCTGGATTCGGACGGGAGTCTATTTTTCAGATTTGTTGAAGGATCCAAATTTGCATGTTTATAGCAACGGGTATCCCTATTTTAGTGCAGCACTATCTTGCTGTCCTGAACTAGAAGTCTTGTTGTCGCACTCTTGATGTGTTGTCTTTCGCCTGTACATGTTTATTCATCCTGAACTTGTTACTTATTCATGCCATGTTATTCTTGTCCTATTTGTGATACATACATTCTTGTTTGATAATAATAATAAATAACCAAGTCGAGGTTAAAGAAAAAGATCTAATAGTAGAAAATACATAAACGTATACTCGGAAGGGGATCCACAGATCCTGCGTGATTACTTGATACATGATACTTGACACGTGATTACTTGACACTTGCATGCAAGACACGTGATTACTTGCCACTTACACAACTTGACATGTGATACATGATACATGATACTTGCAGCTTGGAGCTCGATTACTTGATACTTCTCCCTGAGTACACTGCCTTCTATGGTCCACTATGAAATCTAAAGCGAAACTATTTGAATGTAGCAACCATGTAGTAAAATTCGGGATGCATGAAGTACTACCTAGATAGTAATAACTACAAGACTCGACCATGACACTTGAACATGATACTTGATACTTGACTACATGATACATGATACTTGATACATGACACATGCTACATGTTTACATGATACTTGATACTTGTTACTTTTCTACATGATACTTGTTCACTTGACACTTGATACATGCTACTTACACTTGTTCATCTTGCCATGCTAGTTGTTATATTTTATTATCGTACCTATTCTATGTTATTAGTTATCTTTTTCCATATACTTGTATCCTACACTACGAGTAGCCCGTAACTTGTATTGATGGGAGTTTGTTTTCTTTTTTCTATTCCTGTAATTTATTTAATTGCAGATCAGTATGATCAACTGCCATATGGAGTTGGTGATATGAGATATTAGTGCTGGAATTTTGCTATAATTATTTCTTGTTGCTTATTTGAACAATTGTATCTTGTACTAGGATTTATTTGTATTTGGGCAATGTGACCCAGAATATTGACTTATTCAGATCTGGATTATTTGAGATTATAATATTTTGGTTTCAAGTAATCTTGTTGGTATTTTGATTCATATGTGCATGCTTGGTTGATTTCTTTTGCTTCTGACTCTGAATATTCTTGTGAAATGTTGTAAAGATTCTGAACAGCTTATGGATGATGCAAATCATTCGCTGGGCTTAGTCACGTATCCGTATTTCGTATTCTCTTTTGGAAAGTGGAGCGTGACAGTAAAGAAGGCTAGTTCGAGACCTACTCCAGAACTAGGGGAACCAGCAATTCTGAAAGAAAATTTAAATGTCTGTGAATCAGTTTACTGGAATTGCAGAGCAAACTGATGGAGTAAAATATCAAACATCTTCAAAAATTCACCAAGGATAGTACTTATGAAGTGATTCAACCATACATTCAAGACTCGTTTAGATTTGTTTTGTAATCATGTGATACAACTAGTAATTCTGGTATTTGTGTGCTACTTACGATGTTTAATTAAGTTTTAGATTTTGTGTGTTCTTATCAATATATATTAGTTGCAATTTGTTTCAGATTTTGTGTGTTTCAGATTCAATTTGATTCAGTTTGTATATGATATTAGCTCCCTTTTAGTAATACGCTTTTTTATTATTATTTTTCTTTTAAAAACACCGGGATAGAGTATTTTTTTAAAAAAAATAAATAACTATCCTGCATTTTTGGCCAACACCGGGATAGTTACCTCTATAGCGGCGTTGATAATAAACGACGGGATAGACCTATTAGCTATCACGACGTAGGCTATTGCAGCATTTCTGGCAATGTTTCTAGAAATGCTGTTACGCTCTATCCTGACATTTAAAAACGACAGGAAAGGTCAAAATTTTGTCAGGAGTGTGTGGATTTATATCCTTCTTTATAAATAATTTCATAAACTCAATGAGAAATGATAGGGTGCCACGTCCTGCAATGTGGTCACCTCCCCACTTTTTTTTCACCACTCTTCTCCTTTTCCTCTCTTAAAATCCAAAACTCCTCTCTCTCTAAAAGCCTAAAATCTCCCGTGCAAAAAACCCTAGGAATCATTATCAACTAGAGGCAGCCTGATTGCAGGCGGTAGCTGGCAAACTGCGGAGAGAGCGATAGGAGTCACGATGGCTAGAGAAGCATGGAGAAGCTGTCTGGTGTTGGTCCGGTGGATTCTGGGGCCATTGTGGAGGTGAGGGTCGCAGCTGGAAGTGGCGTTGGAGTTGACATTGATGGGTTCGGAGGAGGTGACAGAGATGAGGAAGCACTGGGTTATTTTTTTTTTTGATATAAATATAGTTCCTTTTGCTTTATGATTCGTGTCAAGTTTACCAAGATTCATGCCTATTTTGGCAACTGTGGCATGGTGGATGATGGCATGCCTCTCAAACTTAATTATTTATTAAAATAATATTATTTAAATAAATTTCCCTTTTTAAAAACTAAAATGGTTTTTCACAATTACTTTTAAAAGTTAGAAAAGGTAATTGAAAAGCATCTTTAAAATACTTTGGCTCAATCAAAATAAGATGGCTATAATTTTTTTAAAGAGTTTATGATACGGGTAAAAAACGTAGCTAAACCCCACTGTTTGATCCCAACACGAATTACGAGGTTGCATGACCAGAATCACGACCTCATGGACCTTCTCCAGGCCCATTATCTTATCAGCCCACTAAGGGAGAGTTAAACAGTCATACATGGTCAGTAGTCAAATCCCCAAGAATCAGGGAATTGACAGCTAAATTTTATCCCTAATCATTGGATTTTTCTGATGCAGTCAGGAATCTTTTCCTAACAGATTCCCTTCTATTCAAAGATCGACAAGGATATGCCTACTACCCTATGAATATAGGACCCCCTTCACTGTTACCAGGTAATCACTCTTTTATCACCTAATATCACTTTAAACAACGAATTACTGACTTCATCGTCGGAGGGCCTGTTACCAGGAACACTCCCGGTGTCTCAGGCTTTTTACAGCTGTCTAGTGGTGATCAACCACCATCAGATCCATTAAATCCAACCACATACTAGCCTCACATTAGGATCAGATCAATGACTGTGATCTGCGGTTCCTTCTCATCCAAAGAACTCGTCATCTGTTGCTCCAAAACCCGAAAAATAGCAGCAGCAGATTGGTGTCGTTTGTGGTAAAGCAGATCGATCTAGCCTCTGACTTCATTCATTATAACACCCCACAAAATTGAGTTATGACAATTTTGCTCCAGGTGTGTTACGCACATGTATTTCATACTTTTACGAGTAATAGTCGTAATGTATTTTCCTACGTATTTCTGTATTTCAATTATTTATACATTTTTCGTCTCCTCGAAATTGATTTTTATCCTATTTTGAGCCACTTAAACATTTATTTTTAATCATGGTGTTTTTATGTAAATTGCGTGTGTTTTCAATACACGTGTCAATTATGTATGTTTTACCGTTACGTGAAATATGCATAACATTATTGATATAATTATTTTACGTAAGTTGTATTTCGATCGTTTATAAACATTTCTCCATTGCTCAAACCTCTTTTTGTATTTGAATATTTATTAACACGTGCGATACACGAATTTTTCAATGCACGTATTTATAGTACAAAAATTAATTGAAAAATCTTTTGGAGTTACATAGATATTTTTTCTTCAATTTACCTAGTACGAATGCATGATCTAATTTTTATTAAAACTAGCTTACTTTACATATAAATTGTATGTCATTATTTTAGTGTGTAGTCTACGTATTTTTATATCCCATTTGAAATCGTGCTTGGACCATGCTTGTTGGCCAGCCAAACCAAAAGAGAGCAACTTTGACTTGGTCCAATGCATGGGAGTAATGGGTGGTTAGTTATTATCATGGGTAGTTAATCTTTGGTAAATAAAACCCCACTCTCTTTCCTTATATACATATATGTATGTATATATGTACACATGCTCCACATTTCCTTTCTTCTCGGTGAATCCCGAGCTCTTTTCCCCTTTACCTCTATCATCCACTCCTTCACCACATATACATATGTACATATATACAATTATAATACTACTTCATATATATATATATATATATATATATGTACATTTGTATGCTTACATATATATATATATGTACATTTGTATGCTTACTCCACTTCATCTCAAAATTTGGAGCCATCGGATTGGCGAAGAGGAATGCTTTTGGGGATTTTACTTGCATAGAGTTCATCATTTCAGTGAGTGTCTCTTTTACTTTCCAATTATAGTAGAATTGCATGTGTAGGTAGATTATGCTTGAAATGGATATTTGGTATAAGTTCTTTAGTTACTTTTGTGATGCATGTTGTGTTCTAAATTTTTTAGTGGTAATGAAATTTGGGAAATTAATGCATTTTAGGTGAAATAATTGTTATGATGTCAAATTGAAACTCTATTTAGAGCATATTGTAGTGTTGTTAGGCACATAATAGTAAGTCATGATTAGATTATATGAATTGTGTACATATATACATAAAGTTGCTAAATTAGGCATAAGAAATTGTGTAAATATTGGGGAGGATTCTAATTAATTAAATAGGGAGATGAGAATTCTCCATACAATGACTAAAAGAAATTATATTCATATAGTCTTGATGATAATATAAAGTATATGTTTAAGAAGGTTCCAAAAAAATTACTATTTACAATATTTGTGTAAAACTTCACTTTAATATAGATAAAATCAGTGAAAATGTATTTTGGAAGTTTGAAAATGTATTTTAGTAGTATTGATTATGATGGAAAGTAATAGAAATCGAAATTTATTGAAAGAGTTAAATATAATTGAAATCAGAGACTGGGTTTTAAGGTTTCAAACCTCTATACTATTAGTTGTTGCATTCCTGAGTTATACAATAAACTCAAAAAGCTTTTTATTGCAATGTGAAGATTGGCTCATTGGTCTGGGCGACTCTTGGGATCTTTATTGGTCTTGGGTTCGAATTCAGGAGTCTACTCTGTGGGGTTTTATTTTATTTTTGATCTTTTTCAAGTTTTAAAAATTTGAGAAACATCATAGAAATATTATAGATTATAATTAGAACACTTGAAAATTATTTCACATTATTCTAAGAGATATTTTGAGAATTTAAAAGTCATATTCATGTATTAGATGAGTTTTGAATCCATGTTTTGAAAGAAAATGTACCTAATTAAAGATTTTAAGATTTGATTAATAATAAAATTAAACACATGATTAGGAGATTACAATCGGGAATCTCTAGTGATAAATCTTAAAGAAATTGTGTACTAAGAAATGGTGTTTTAAGCTTAAAGAACTTTTGTATTGAGAAATATAATTAAAGTATATATAAACATGATAATGGTTTCATTAATCAAAAGAACATTGTGAATTATTAAAGTGAATAGTTTGGTTGGTTAACCAAGAAGTTGCTTACTTCATGATTGATAAATAAGAGAATTGATGAAAGAATTGAATGAGATGTGAATGAATGAAATTTCAAAATGTGAATAATGAATAATCCATGATGTTGAATATGAATGATGTTGATTCTAGAGGCTAAGTGAGCCCCATGTACTGGCAAAGTGATAAAAGTGATTAATTGATTGGAGAAGTGGCCAATATGGGCTATCGTTCTCGGTATATTATTTAAGACCAGTAGGAGGGGAAGCTAGCTCTTGGTGGAATTATTATTCATATTTCAAATTTAAGGATAGGAACTAGAAGAAGATGTGATAAAACTTGTACAAACATAAGTGGGGTGCGTCAATATAGTCTGACGGTGGATTCCTGGACTATAGACACAGTCAGATAGTGGATTCCTGGACTGTGGTTGCTTGCGGGGTGAGACAAGTCTCAATTAAATTCGGTTATATGATTGATTTGACGGTGGATTCCAGGATCATGAATAGTCGGGTGGATGAGAGATAGTTCACCATTATATATGTATATACCAGGGCTATAACGGCACTGGCGGAATGTTCACACGATGAGAATTTCCATATAGTCTGACAGTGGATTCAAGGACTGGAGTTCGTACTCGTGGAATGTCTAAATCTTGCTTTTGTTATCGTAGTAGTTTTTGCATGGCGAGGGATTAAACCCGATATTGTTTAGTACGTAAGGGCTTGCCCTTGGACTTATGTACTATGTGATGCATAGAATCCGAACAAGTATGCATTAGTATCATCGTAGACTAAACATCCGCATTAGGCATTAAGTCATATTATACACTGAAATGTTTGAGATAGTAACTTTTTACACTTGATTGTGCATTCAAGTTTGTGTCTACTGAAGTAAGAGAAACATTGTTTTATAGCATTGCGTCAGTTGTACGTGCCCACAGTTTTCAAGTGCGGGACTTGGATGCATAAGGATGAATTGGTGCTGATGATTATTTCCAGATTAAAGTTGTTGAATGTTTAAGTTGTATATATTTTGTTGTAACTTCCGCTGTGTATTTTTGTAACATAACAATGTTGTATAATGAAAACTTTTAAATTTCTTATAAATTTGTACGAATTGAAGAAAACGATCTTGTTGTGCTACGAATTACATGTAAATGGAATTCGGGGCGTTACAGTTTGGTATCAGAGTCAACTTCAATGAATAGTACAAAATTATAAGGTAGACACAATTAGGGTGGACATTAGAGTGTGAGTATCGGTTTGGAGTCATGGATGATGAAGTTATTGAACATACATTCACGATACTCCCCTAGTATACAATTGATGTGATATTGTATGCGAGCATGCTTTCCCCTTGTATCACGAGAGTTATGGTTGGTTTGAACCTACATTCATGATACCTTACACGTAGACTAACTTTTCTCTTTAATTTTTCTTCGTGTATTTTCCTCATAGTAATTTTCATTTAACATTTTTCAAATAAATATTTTTTTATAATATTAATTTACTTTGATATTTATTATTTTATTTACAACCCCTAGTCTTAATCTTTAAGTTTGACTTACTCGTTTTCTTTCCTGATGTTTTATCATCCTTACTTTTATGCCCTTTTACGTTACTTATTTATTTTTGTTATTACTTTTACGTATTCTATTAAGTTTTGAATTACTGCTTATTAAATTATTATTAAGACTATCATTTATCTTTATTATTATTTCTATCAGATTTTGATTTTTGGTTTTTCTATGTTTACATTCACTTTACTAATACTTTGATTTCACTATACTATATTTTTTCATTATTTTATGTTGTCTTGTTTATGATTGTAACCTTTTTTACTTATATACATGCAATATACCTCCATACAATAAGATTCCATTTTATTACTATTTTGTTATTATTTATTATTTTCTACCCTTTGTTATATTTACTTTTCACTATTAATAGCTACTTATTCATTTTGTAGCTTTACACTTCTCTAATATAATAGATATACTCACTATTTATATTTTATCTTTATTTCAATTTTATTGTCTTTACATTCTTGGTTACTACATATACTTTCCATTGATTTCCATATATATATCATATATTTCAACATACTTACTATACATATCATTTTACATTTATCCAATTACTACATTACTATATTTTTTTTAATATAATTATTTATGTTTAGTATCCTAATTTACTATACTACATAATTATTGTTCTCATTTGTATTTTCAGCTCATGCATATATTTTATACCATTTTTGTCTTAGTGTTATAAATCCTTTTCATTACTACTAATTTTATATATTCAATATTTAAAATCCATATTCTATTTTGATAATTCATCGTGTAACTTTCTACTTCATTTCCTCCCCTTACTATCCACACCTTTACATCTATTTTTATTTCACAAATTTCAAAACATAACATCATTAAGCACTCAATATCCAAGTACATATGGAAGATTACATCTTTCCATTCATCATTTCAGTGCAACCTAATGTCGAGAGGGAAATATGCAACTAGATGTCAATGGAGGCAAACTGCAACTGGATGTCTGGAAGACAAAATCTGCAACCGAATGTCCAGAAGGTAAACTGCAACTGGATGTCATAGATGCAATTATGCAACTCAATGTCAATGAGGCATGCCTACAGTTGGACACCAACGAGCCGAACCCATAACAAAAGATATTATTCTACTTTAATAACCCCCACTTTTATTTCTATATATATTACCTACCACTATTCTATTTTGTACTAAGTTTTACCCTTTTGGTTTTACCATTCTTAATGTTTTAAAGCTCAGCCTATACTACTTCAACTTTACTATTTCTAACACATACACATTTTTAATTAATTACCTTATTGTTTATACCTATTTTATATCTATCCTATGTATGTTATTTCATTTATTTCTATATTATTGATGTTTACTATTAAGTATTTTGCTATCTTCTTATTACTATTTTGTATATATATACTATATCTTACATATTTTAGCATTCTTGTATTTTTATACCACATCACCTTATTTTTATTTTTGCTAACTCATCTTATAATTGGTGACTACTCATGTAATATTGCTTTGTTTATTTGTACTTTTAGTTACTATTTACATTTTTTTTCTATGAAATTAATATTATATATTATTTCAAAAATGACTTGTTACTTTTACTTTTTTTTTTCTCAAGTTTCTTATGCATTTCATATTTATGATACTGTTGTTTTTACGATTAATTTATAATACTATATGCTAGTTTCTTGCTCTACTTGACAATTTCAAAATATTTTGATATATATCAACCAGTATTGTATATATTTAATTTTTAAATCGTATGTATAATTATTGTATTTACTTCATGAATTACTTTATGATATTAACTTAATATACAAAAATATCTTTTTATCGTATATTGTCTATATCTTTAATTAAATTTCATGCTCATTTATTTTTCAAACTCTTATCCAATAGTCTTCTCTTAAATTGCTAATTTAATTTTTATCTCGTAATATATTGTACTAGTTCAGTTTGCGATTTTAATCATTCTACTGCTTAGTACTTTGATAAACTTTTAATTACTAAGCCTATTAATAATTTATTATGGTATCTATTGACTATGTTTCTCTTTATTCTTTCCAATTGCTTTGTTTTCCAAATTCTTTCACAATTAACGACTTAATTTATATTCTTCTTTTATCTAATACTTTACCTAATATTATTTTTGTATCAAAATTTCTTTCAAGCTATACTATCTTTCATGATCACGTTTCTTTTTCTGCTATTTTTCTAGTTTTCTTGTTTTGTTCTTATAAATTTTTGATACTCAGTTTTTTATATAAATTTACTTTGTTTTTCCACATTACATATTTTTACACTACATTTATTTTCTTAATATTTGCAGTTTTTCTATATATACAGTAATGATATTTTTCTTTGGTGTGTATGAAATATAACTTTTACCCTAGTAAGTTCTGATGACAAAACTGTTCTAAGGGGGGAGAGGAGGGGGGGGGGAGTAACACCTCGCAAAATTGAGTGATGACAATTTTACTCCACGTGTGTTACACACATGTATTCCATATGAGTAATAGTCATAACGTATTTTTCTACGTATTTCTGCTTTCAATTATTTATACATTTTTTCGTCTCCTCAAAACTCATTTTTATACTATTTTGAGCCATCTTAAATATTTATTTTTAATCTTGGTGTTTTTACGTAAATTGCGCGTGTTTTCAATACATGTGTCGATTATGTATGTTTTACTGTTACGTTAACCGTAACAATATTAATATAAATATTTTACGTACGTTGTATTTCGATCATTTATGAACATTTTTTTGTTGCTCAAACCCCTTTATGCATTTGAATATTTATTGACACGTGTGATACACGAATTTTTCAATGCACTTATTTATGATACAAAAGTTAATTGTAAAGTCTTTTGGAGTTACATATATATATTTTCTTCCATTTATTTAGTACGAATGCATGATCTAATTTTTATTAAAACTAGCTTACTTTTCATATAAATTGGATGTGATTATTTTAGTGTGTGGTTTACGTACTTTTTATAACCCATTTGAAACCGTGCTTGAACCATGCTTGTTGGCCAACCAAACCAAAATAGAGCAACTTTGACTTGGTCCAAAGCATGGGAATAATGGGTGGTTAGTTATTATCATGGGTAGTTAATTTTTGGTAAATAAAACCCCACTTTCTTTCCTTATATACATATATGTATGTATATATGTACAGATGCTCCACATTTCCTTTCTTCTCAGTGAATCCCGAGCTCTTTACCCCTTTACCTCTATCATCCACTCCCTCACCCCATATACTTATGTACATATATACAATTATACTACTACTTCATTTAGATATATATATGTTTGTACATCTGTATGCTTACTCCACTTCATCTCGAAAATTGAAGCCATCAGATTGGAGAAGAGGAATGATTTTGGGGATTTTACTTGCATAGAGTTCATCATTTAGGTGGGTGTCTCTTTCACTTTCTAAATTATTGCAGAAATGCATGTGTATGTAGATTATGCTTGGAATGGATATTTGGTATAAGTTCTTTAGTTACTTCTGTGATGCATGTTGTGTTCTAAAATTTTTAGTGGTAATGAAATGTGAGAAATTAATGCATGCTAGGTGAAAGAATTGTTATGATGTCAAATTGGAACTCTATTTAGAGCATATTGTAGTGTTGTTTGGCACATAATAGTAACCCATGATTAGATTATATGAATTGTGTACATATATAAATAAAATTGTTAAATTAGGAATAAGAAATTGTCTAAATTGGGGAGAATTATAATTAATTAAATAGGGAGATGAGAATTCTCCATACAATGGCTAAAAGAAATTATATTCATGTAGTCTTGATGATAATATAAAGTATATTTATAGGAAGGTTCCAAAAAAAATACCATTTACAATATTCGTGTAAAGTTTCACTTTAATATAGATAAAATCAGTGAAAAAGTATTTCTGGAAGTTTAGAAATATATTTTACTAGTATTGATTATGATGGAAAGCAATAGAAATCGAAATTTATTGGAAGAGTTAAATATAAGTGAAACCAGGGACTGAATTGTAAGGTTTCAAACCCCTATACTATCAGTTGTGATGCTTGGGTATATTGAGTAGTGCGTGAGCGCAAGGGGCTTGGGCGATCTGGTTGTACCCGCGGGTTCGAGCCAGGGGAGGCTCTGCCTCTTTTGTGCTTTTTGGAAAATAAATGAAGTAGCATTCCTGGGTTATAAAAACAATTCAATGGGCTTATTATCGCAATGTGAAGATTGACTCATTGGTCTGGGCGACTCTTGGGGTCTCTGTTGGTCCTGGTTGCAAATCCGGGGGTCTACTCTGTATGGTTTATTTTATTTTTGATCTTTTTCAAGTTTTAAAAAGTGATAAACTTCATATAAATATTATAGATTATAATTAGAACACTTGGGAATTATTTCACATTATTCTAAGAGATATTTTGAAAATTTAAAAGTCATATTCATGTATTAGATGAGTTTTAAATCCAAGTTTTGAAAGAAGATGTACATAATTAAAGATTTTAAGAGTTGGTTAATAATAAAATTAAACACATGATTAGGAGATCACAATCAGCAATTTGTAGTGATAATGTAACCCCTGTTTTGTGTATTTTTGAGTGTATTTTTCTTTTTGGTGTATTTCTTTCTTTGAATCTTTTTTCTGGACCGTATATTGGATCTTTTGTGTTCAATATATTCATTTTATTATTTTTATCATCTTTTATTTGGGTTCTTAATTTTTTGTCCGCCATTGTTTTGTCTCTATTGGACCGTGCTATTATTTTTTATCCTTTTTATTCTATTTGTTCATGTCCTATTTCATTTATCCTTTTGGTGTCCATCTCATATCTTTTTGGTTTCTACTAAACCCTATACCCTATAAACTACCCAAATCCTATACACATATTACCCAATTACCCAATTACATCCCACTAATACTCCTAAAACCCATTTTAAGCTAATACCGAAACCCATTCTTTAATCCAATACCCTACCCTGTTCCTACTATCTCCAAACCCATTAATTAATACCCTAACTCCACCACCCAAATCCATTCAAACCCAAACACACTTGCACTTATACTACCCGAAACCCACTTTAGGAAAACCCTAACTCTCCATACATATATATAAATATCCATGCTGCCTCCATCCACGTGAGCCGCCCCTCCTTCTTCTCACCCGCACCTCCTAAACCCTAGCTTACCATCCTCTCTTCCCTCTCCCCACGAGCATCTCCAGAACCCATCCCAACCTCTGTTCCCTGTGCTATCCCAGCGACTACAACTGCAGCACCGTCGCCGACCCTGTCTCCCGGTGCTCCCCTTTATCGCAGACCAGAGGATAGTAGCAACAGCGCGCCTGGCATTGTTCCTCTCCGATTGCAGCAGCCCGCAGCAACAGCATCGCTCGGTTTCCTCTAGCCACTGCCTTTGTCGTTGTCTCTCCCCCTCGCTTGTGTGCGAGTGTTGCTTTTGGTTCGTTGCGATCGTGAGTTTGGTTCATGGTTCATTGTTCTTGATCTTGTTTGTTTGTTGAGTTCGTATCTGGGAATCCGTTCCCGTTATTCTTGGTCTTGCATCGTCATCGTCGTCGTCGGTTAAGGCAAGTAACTTGTATTAAATTTCTTTGCAAATACAAGTACTAAATACCGCCTGTAGTATAGTTGGGTTCTAGAGACAATTTGTGTGTGAATTCTCTGTAATCTATTATCTCTATTGTGATGATTTGACCATAGCTGCCTCACGAAATATATATGACATGAAACAACCTATGGTTGACCACTTTTGATGTATATGTTCGTGCTACTTTGAGATATCTGTTCTTGATGTGTTATTCGTGATATACTTGTCGAATACTTGTAAAATACCTTATACCATGTTGGTTGGACATCTAGTACGCTATATTTTATGTTTGGGTTGATTTGGATGAATTTCGTATTATCTATGTTGATTTGTGTATGAGAGACAAATTCTGTATTTTTCTGTTACTTTGCTTTTGATCAGTATTTTAGACCATATTAAGGTCAGTATGTGAAAATATTTTGTGAACATGATTGGTAGAGAATTCTGTCTATTTTCCAACCCTTCTGACAGATCTTAGTTTCGATTTATGTATTGTGAGTTATGTTTATTTTACTACAGAGGTGTAAGTAGATTCCAGATTTTGTTTTCTATGAACTCTGAAAAGTAATCTATTTTTATTGTGATGTTAAAAGTATTATTTTGATCCAATATTTTGCACAGTATAAATAGACCTGATTGGAATAACCTTGAATTTTTATGGATTTATTTGATGAGTTTTACAAACTTTTCTATGTTTCCAAACAATTACTATACTAGCAGAATTTCCTTGCTGTTTAGTAAAGAACCTGATTTTCGACCTAATTCTAATTGGTTTTTCTAAAATCTTTGTGAATATGAAAGTTTTCTTACTGTATCTATCTTATCACCCTTTTGACGGATTTGGATTTCGATTTATATTTTGTGAGATATTACTATTTTTGTACTGCAGTGTTTATAATTCCAGATTTACAAAACTACTGCATCTTGATGTTTTCTGATTTTTATTGACTAAACTATTTATATTAAAAAAATATGAAACTTTACATTCTAATGCTACACAAGTAGGGTAATATTCCAAATTTTTTGTGGATTTAATTAATGAGTTTTCATGCTGTTTTCCTGAATGTGAATACAAAATACTAATTTCTGACTGAACACGTTTTTTGATTTCAATTTAGTTTTGACTCATGTTTGTGTGAAATAATATATGACTTATATATGTTTGATGGATTTGGCCGGAAGTCTGTTTTCCAGATTCTTTGATGGGTCCAGATTTGCATTTTTGTAGTAACGGGAATCTCAGTTTTAGTGCAGTACTGTTTTGCTGTCCTAAACTAGAATTTTCGTTGTTCTATTCTTTTATGAGTTATCTTTCACCTGTACATGTTTATCTTTCACCATAAACCTGTTACCCGCTTATAACATGTTATTCTTGCTCTGTTTATGACACATACATGCCTGTCTGATAATAATAATAATAAATAATCAAGCCGGGGTTAAGGAAAAGATCTAGTGGTGGGAAATTATAGAAATGTGTACTTGGAAGGGAGCCGTATTTCCCATACTGAGCATCTGTTATGTGATACGATATTGTTATACTGATTACCTGACTGCACACTTCCCTATAGGAAGGTGTACTCGGAGGAGGACCAATAGGTTCTGACTGTCTGATTACTGTTACTAATTACCTGACTGCACACTTCCCTATACAAAGGTATACTCGGAGGAGGACCAATAGGTTCTTACTGTCTGATTACTGATACCTGAGTACACGGCCTTATATGATCCCCTATGAAATCTAAAACGTAATTTGTTTGAATGTTGCAACCATGTGATAAAAATCTGGGGCGCATGAAGTGCTACCTAGTTAGCAATAAACACAAAACTGTAAGAACATGCATCTATTAACTGTTATCTATTACATGCTACTGGACACTATTATCTGTTACTATCTGACTATTACCTGATACTGTTACCTGATACTGTTATCCGTATACCGTCTGCATACTGTTGACACTTGACACATCTTATCTGTATCTGTTAGTATACCATGCTACCTGATTTGTTTTCCTGATTCATGTTAGACATTATATTTCTGTTAATATGCCTATTTCATGCTATGTTAGTTTCTTCTTTTATTATTTACTTATTTGCCCTTTTTTCCTGTACTTGTATCCTGCACTACAAGCGACCCGTAACTTGCATTGACGGGAGTTTGTTTGTTTGTTTTTTTTTTTTCTTCCTGCAATTTATGTAATTGCAGACCAGGGTGATCAGCTGCCAGATGGAGTTGGTGATATGAGATATTAGTGCTGGAGTTTTTTTATTATTATTTCTGTTGTTTATTTGAACAATTGTATTTGATACTTGGATATATTTGTTTTTGGGCAATGTGACCCAGGATATTAACTTGTTCAGATCTGATTTATTTGAGATTATTATATTTTGGTTTCAAGTAAATTTCTCTTGGTATATTTGATTTGATTATGCGTTTGTGGTTGACTTTTCTTGCTTCCGACTCTGATTATTCTTGTGAAATGTTGTAAAGATTCTAAACAGCTTATGGATGATAAAAATCATTTGTTGGGCTTAGTCATGTATCCGTATTCCGTATTCTCTTTTTGGAAGCGGGGCATGACAAGATTTTTAGTGGTATCAGAGCCCAGATTTGGCTAATGTATTAGTTGCCTAATATATTAGGTAAGCTTGGCTCGAACTGGGATCGGCTCAACACTTCACCAACCATGCATGCATAAATGAATTATTATCAACTTTGATCTGGATTCTAATTGTTTATGGTTTTGTACAGACAATGGCTCGTAAAGGTTCTACTTCTCGT
The DNA here is from genome assembly GCA_017893485.1 of Hemerocallis citrina. Taxonomy (NCBI): domain Eukaryota; kingdom Viridiplantae; phylum Streptophyta; class Magnoliopsida; order Asparagales; family Asphodelaceae; genus Hemerocallis; species Hemerocallis citrina. The sequence continues at coordinate 218,038,155 of CM030361.1, read as the reverse complement.
CCCCAAGATGATCATCCTGGGACTAACGCTGTCACAACTGTGCTTGAGCGCTTGATCAATATGCACCAGAACCACAATACTTGGTGATGGCTTCTTTGGAAGCTGCTCGGGTTCTGCCGCCCGCTGTGCCAATGCAGGCAGCTTTTCCTCCCCGTCCGGGTACAGTCACGGACTTCATGAGGCTGCATCCCGACAGGTTTTCGGGCACTGTGTGAGACCCCGTATTTCTAGAGAGTATATATATATATATATATATATATATATATATATATATACTAGTATGGTATATATATAGTATGGTATATATATAGTATATATATTGTATGTATATAAGAATGAGAAGTAGAAAAGAAAGAATGGATGGATGGTAGTGACGTGGCATGAAGAGGGAAAAAGAAGGAAAGTGTGGGTTTGGTGTTGACTAGTTGACCATATATATGGAATAAATGAAGGAAGGATTGGATAAATGAATGAATGAAGGAATGAAAGAATGGAAGTGTGCTGGTGGTGTGCTTTGACCGGGGTTGACCGAAGGGATTAATATCCCATATCGATGGTAACTTAGGGAAAATATAAGGATATATTAGGAAGCCCATGATAAAGGGATACCCAACGTCCGGACACCCTTTTGAGGCAGCCTGTGGTGGGCGTGGCTAGAATTTAGTTAATTGTGTGCGTACGAGCTGAGTGCGGGGCGTTACAGATTGTATCGAAGCCAACTTTCGATATCGAATGTAGGACTTGTATATAGGAAGTGAGTGATATGTGTATGAGATGCGTAAGACCCTGTGTGGGTAGCGATTAGGAGACAAGTCTATATTCGACTAGAAAGACGATCCTGTGCTAGATTGCACATCCCGTATTCAGCGAGGACGCTGAATTTTTAATAGGAGGTGAATGTGAGACCCCGTATTTCTAGAGAGTATATATATATATATATATATATATATATATATATATATATATATATATATATATATAGTATGGTATATATATAGTATATATATTGTATGTATATAAGAATGAGAAGTAGAAAAGAAAGAATGGATGGATGGTAGTGACATGGCATGAAGAGGGAAAAAGAAGGAAAGTGTGGGTGTGGTGTTGACTTGTTGACCATATATATGGAATAAATGAAGGAAGGATTGGATAAATGAATGAATGAAGGAATGAAAGAATGGAAGTGTGCTGGTGGTGTGCTTTGACCGGGGTTGACCGAAGGGATTAATATCCCATATCGATGGTAACTTAGGGAAAATATAAGGATATATTAGGAAGCCCATGATAAAAGGGATACCCAACGTCCGGACACCCTTTTGAGGCAGCCTGTGGTGGACGTGGCTAGAATTTAGTTAATTGTGTGCGTACGAGCTGAGTGCGGGGCGTTACACACTGAGACGCCTTTGGAGGCTAAATAGTGGTTGATCCGGACTGAGCAACTACTTTTGTCACTAGAGTTGCAGATCCAGATCGAGTAGATGTGGTGGCCATCCAGCTGGTGGATCTGGCTCATATTTGGTGGAGGTCTGAGTCCGAAAGGCTCGAACGACCGATCAATTAGGCCACTTTCACTAGGGGCTTCTTGGAGAAGTTCTTTCCTAGCAGCACTAGAGTTGAGATGGAGCAACAATTCCTGGTCCTGAAATAGGTTGGTCATTATTTCTATTATTGAAATTTTGTTACATATAGTCCATGCAAAGTTGTATCATGAGACTTTCTTGAAACATGGCTCCAGGTCTATGGACGAGTATGCAGCTGAATTTACAAGACTTAGCCACTTCGCTGCCGTTCTTGTGGCAAACAAAGAGGACAGGGCTCGTAGATTCATATTGGGACTTGAGCGAGAGATTATGGTGCAGCTTGTCTCCTTTCGCTTGCGCACTTATGCAGAAGCTCTTAAGGCAGCTCGAGCTCAGGAGCTAGCTCATGGTGGATTGGTTCCTTCCCAGCGGACTGTTCCACACTCTGTGGTGGATTGGCTCCTTCCCAGCGGACTATTCCGCACTCTGTGGTTTCTAGGCCTTCTGGTGGGCCAGTTCGGAGGCATGTTCTCGCCCGTCCTATCAGGGCAGCTCCTTACTCTTCTGCTGGTTCCCAGAAGGGTGGTTTTTGTGACTTCTGCCAGATGTTTGGGCTTGACTGCAAGAACTGTTGGCGCATCAACCGCTGGTGCTTTAGGTGTGGTGCCGCTGATCATTCTGTGCGGTATTGTCCACAGCCACAACAGCAGTTGGCTCTTCCAGTCAGGGGTCCCGTTCAGCAGGTGGCCCCCGCTCGTGGTCCTGTTAGGCCATCGCTTCCTCCTCAGTGTCAGATTTTCGGTCAGAGGACCACTGTTCTGAGGAGAGGTCAGGCTTTCAACCTGACTGCTGCAGATTCGAAGTCAGCTGAAGGTGTTGTTGTAGGTATCTTCGCTTTGTTGTTTTGTTGTTCTTCTTTTTGCATCTTTCTTTTTGTCTTGCTTTATTTTCTCTCTGCATTGTGTTTTCCTAATCCCTGTTCACCCATTCTTTTTCTCTGTCTCTTTTGATTCTATCTTAGGTATCGTCCTTGTTTGCTCTTTTCCTGCTCATGTTCTTTTTTATTCCGAGGCAACCCATTCTTTTGTCGCCTCTCGATTTGTGGCTCGCCATTAGTTGGAGTGTAGCAGCATGTCAGAGCTTGGAACATTGTGACATGTGGTGGTGTTGTCATTTGTTCCCGGGAGTGCAGGCAGTATTCCGTGGTTATTGGTAGTGCAGATTTCAAGGCCAATCTGATTGTAATTGGGAATTCAGGATTCGACGTTATTATGAGTATGGATTGGTTGGGTGAATTCCACGCCATTATTGATTGCCGTGCCAAGAAATTTGTGTTCCGGATCCAAAATCGCAGAGAGTTTGAGTTCCATGCCGGGAAGATGTCCCTTGGCCGAGCTGCAGTTGATCAGGAAGTTTGTGCAATGGAATTGCATTCAGACTGTAAGGCTGCGCCTCTAGTAGTTCGGGATTTCCTGGATGTATTTCCAGAGGAGTTGCCTGGCTTAGCCCCTGATAGGGATGTAGAGTTCGGTATTGAAGTTCAGCCAGGTACGGTGCCTATATCGAAGAGTCCTTATAGGATGGCACTAGTTTTGTTAGCAGAGCTTAAGGTGCAGATTCAGGAGTTGCTTGATTTGGGGTTGATCAGACCTAGTGTTTCGCCTTGGGGTGCTTCAGTCCTTTTTGTCAAGAAGAATGATGGTAGTTATCGACTGTGTGTGGATTATCGAGAACTAAACAGTGTTACTGTGAAGAACCGGTATCCGTTGCCCAAGGTCGATGACTTAATTGGTCAGTTGAGTGGAGTTGCTATTTTCTCGAAGTTAGATCTTCGTTTTGGGTATCATCAGGTCAAGGTGAGGGCGACTATGTACAGAAGATTGCATTCAGAACCAGATATGGGCACTATGAGTATCTTGTGATGCCGTTCGGGGTCACGAATGCGCCTGCTATATTCATGAGTCTTATGAACCGGGTCTTTTCTTAGTTCATGGATAGATTTTTGGTGGTCTTCATTGATGAAATTTTTTTATATTCTCGAAATCGGGAAGATTATGTTGAGCATCTTAGAGTGGTTCTGCAGACTTTGAGAGAGAATAAGCTCTATGGGAAACTCAGCAAGTGCGAGTTTTGGCTCGATAGGGTTTTTTTCTTGGGGCACATTATCTCGGGTGATGGTATTTCTGTAGATCCTTTGAAGGTTAAGGCTGTGAAGGATTGTCCTGTTCCCAAGTAAGTTTTGGAGGTCAGGAGTTTTCATAGTTTGGCTAGCTGTTATCAGAAATTCATCCAAGATTTTTCGAAGATAACAGGACCGTTGACTAAGCTGACTGGGAAGGACCAGAAGTTTTGTTGGTCCGAGGCTTGCAGTGAGACTTTTGCTGAGTTGAAGAGCAGATTGACGTCAGTGCCAGTATTGACTATTCCAGATGGTTCAAGCGGATTTGTAATTCACTGTGATGCTTCTGGTAAGGGTGTTGGGGTAGTTCTGATGCAGAAGGGCCGAGTCGTTGCGTATGCATCGAGGCAATTGAGGCCGTATGAGAGGAACTATCCGACTCATGACTTGGAGTTAGCGGCAGTGATCTATGCTTTGAAGCTGTTGAGACATTATCTACTTGGGGATCGAGTGGAGATCTTTACAGACCACAAAAGTCTGAAATACGTCTTCACCCAGAAGGAGTTAAACATGAGGCAAAGGTATTGGTTGGAACTTATGGCCGATTATGACATCAATTTGCAATACCATCCTAGTAAAGTAAACTTGGTGCCAGATGCTTTGAGCAGGAGACCAAAAATTATGTTCCTTACTCAGTAGAGGGATTTGATTGAGCAGATGCGAAGGTTGGAGTTGGATGGTTTGTTGCCGAGTTTTGATCTGAGTTGTTTGGCGCTCTAGCTTCAGTCGTCTTTCGTTGATCAGATCAAAGAGGCTCAGGCTGGTGATGCGCAGTTCCAGGGTTTTCGAGTTGAGGTTGAGTCTGGGTCCAGAACGGACATGGTTAATCATGCTGATGGATCACCTCGTTTTGGGTCCAGGTTATGTGTCCCGAAGGGTGAAGTTCGCATAGGTTGCTTGAGGAAGCCCACCAGTCTTCGTATTCTATCTATCCTGGAGGTACTAAGATGTATCGAGATTTGAAGCTTCATTTTTGGTGGCATGGTATGAAGAGGGATGTGGCTCGGTTTGTTCTCAGTGTTTAATCTACCAGCAGGTTAAGGCAGAGCATCAGAGAACCGCTGGACTTCTTCAGTCGCTTCCCATTTCGGAGTGGAAGTGGGAGCATATCACTATGAATTTTGTGACTGCTTTGCCGAGGAGTCCTAAGGGTCATAATGCCGTTTGGGTGATTGTCGGCCGTTTGACGAAGAGTACTCACTTCATTCCTTTTCGTGTCGGACAATCCAATGAGAGCCTAGCTGAGAAGTACATGCAAGAGATTGTTAGACTTCATGGGGTTCTATTCAGTATTGTATCCGACAGGGATACGAGATGCATATCTCAGTTTTGGGAGAGTCTTCAGAGCAGTTTGGGGAGTAAATTAAAGTACCGTATAGCTTTTCATCCTCAGACTAATGGACAGTCAGAGAGGACCATCTAGATTCTTGAGGACATGTTGCGGTCCTGTATGCTGCAGTTCGGTGGATCATGGGAGGACCATTTGCATCTCGTAGAGTTCTCGTACAATAACAGCTTTTAGGCCAATATTAAAGCTGCACCGTTCGAGGAACTTTATAGGCAGAAGTGCAGATCGCCAGCGTGATGGGATGACATTGGTGAGAGGAAGCTGTTGGGTCCGGAGTTGATCACCAGGACAGTTGATGCGGTGGTTCAGATTAGAAAGCACTTGCATGCAGCTCAGGATAGGCAGAGACGATGAGCCGATGTCCATCGGAGAGCTTTGGAGTTTGAGGTTGGTGACCATGTTTTCCTAAAGGTATAACCTTAGTGCGGTTTCATTAGGTTTGGTCCTGGGGGCAAGCTCAGCCTAGGTTTATTGGACCGTTTGATATTGTGGAGCGAGTAGGCAAATTGCTCTATCGTCTTGCATTTCCGCGAACTTTATCAGGAGTGCATGATGTTTTGTCTCACAACTCAGGAGATATATCCGAGATGAGAGCCACGTGATCGACTATTCTGAGTTGACCGTTCGACCGGATTTGACTTGTGAGATTCCGCCAGTTGCTATTGTGGATCGGCGGGAGAAAGTCCTTAAGAACAAGGCCATCAAGTTGGTTCGTGTTTCTTGGAATCCTCACTCGCCGGGTGAGTCAACTTGGGAGCTGGAGGAGGAGATTCAGCAGAAGTTTCCTTATTTATTTGAGTAGTTTTTGTTTTGTTCTTTCGTTTCTTTTGGGGGTTACCCTATGTACCTTCTTGTTAAATTTCGAGGACGAAATTCTTCTTGTTAGGTGGGTAGGATTTGTAACCCCTATTTTCTCATTTTGGGTATTTTTGAGGGAATTTTCTTTTTGGTGTATTTCTCTTTTTGTATCTTTTTCCTGGACCGTATATTGGATCTTTTGTTTTCAATATATTCATTTTATTGTTTTTATCATCTTTCATTTGGGTTCTTGATTCATTTGTCCACCATTGTTTCGTGTCTGTTGGATCGTGCTATTATTTTTGATCATCTTTATTCTATTTGTTCATGTTCTATTTCATTTATCCTTTTGGTGTCCATCCCATTTCTTTTTGGTTTCTACTGAACCTTATAACCCTATAAACTACCCAAATCCTATACACCAATTACCCAATTACCCAATTAGAATCCACTAATACTCCTAAAACCCATTTTAAGCTAATACTGAAACCGATTCTTTATTCCAATACCCTACCCTATTCCTACTATCCCCAAACCCATTAATTAATACCCTAACTCCACTACCCAAATCCATTCAAACCCAAACACACTTGCACCTATACTACCCGAAACCTACTTCAGCAAAACTCTAACTCCCCATACATATATATAAATACCCATGCTGCTTCCATCCCCGTGAGCCGCGCCTCCTTCTTCTCACCTGCACCTCCTAAACCCTAGATTCCCATCCTCTCTCCCTCTCCCCGTGAGCATCTCCAGAACCCATCCCGACCTCTATTCCCTGCGCCATCCGGGCGACTGCAGCTGCCGCAGCATCGCCGACCCCGTCTGTCTGTGCTCCCCTTCGTCGCAGACCAGATGACAACAGCAACAACGCGTCGGTGCTGTTCCTCTCCGACTGCAGCAGCTCGCAGCAACAACGTCACTCGGTTTTCCACTAGCCACTGCCTTTGCCGTTGTCTCTCCCCCTCGCACGAGTGCGAGTGTTGCTTTTGGTTCGTTGTGATCGTGAGTTTGGTTCGTGGTTCCTTGTTCTTGATCTTGTTCGTTCGATAAGTTCGTGTTCGGGAATCGGTTCCCGTTATTCTTGGTCTTGCATCGTCTTCGTCGTCGGTTAAGGCAAGTAATTGTATTAAATTCCTTTGCAAATATAAATACTAAATACTGTCGGTAGTATAGTTGGGTTCCAGAGACAATTTGTGTGTGAATTCTCTGTTATCTAATGTCTCTTTTGTGATGATTTGACCATAGTTGCTTCAAGACATATATGACATGAAACAACCTACGGTTAACAACTTTTGATGTATATGTTCATGCTACTTAAAGATATCTGTGCTTGATGTGTTATTTGTGATATACTTATCGAATACTTGTAAAATACCCTATACCATGTTGGTTGGACATCTAGTACACTATATTTCATGTTTGGGTTGATTTGGATGAATTTCGAATGATCTATGTTATTTGTGTATAAGGGACAAATTCTGTATTTTTCTATTACTTTGCTTTTGATCAGTAGTATTTTAGACCTGATTAAGATCAGTATATAAAAATATTTTGTGATCATGATTGGTAGAGAATTCTGTCTATTTTCACATAACTCACAATCCATAGATCTCAGTTTCGATTTATGGATTGTAAGTTATGTCTATTTTACTACAGAGGTGTAAAGAGATTCCAGTTTTTGTTATCTATGAACTCTGAAGAGTAATCTATTTTTATTGTGATGTTAAAAGTTTTATTTTGATCCAATATTTTGCACAGTATAACTAAACCTGATTGTGATTAACCCTGAATTTTTATGGATTTATTTGATGAGTTTTACAAACCGTTCTCTGTTTTCAAACAATTACTATACTAGCAGACTTTCCTTGATGTTCAGTAAAGAACCTGATTTTCGACCTAATTCTACTTGATGTTTCTAAAATCTTTGTGAATATGAGAGTTAGCCTACTGTATCTATTTTATCACCCTTTCAACGGATTTGGATTTTAATTTATGGTTTGTGAGATATTGCTGTTTACGTACTGTAGTGTTTATAATTCCAGATTTACAAACTACTGTAACTTGATGTTTTCTGATTTTTGTTGACTAAACTATTTATATTGAAAAATTATTAAACTTTATATTCTGGTGCTACACATACAGACTAATATCTCAGAATTTTCGTGGATTTAATTAAAGAGTTATCATGCTGTTTTATTGAATGTGAATACAAAATACTGATTTCTGACTGATCACGTTTTCTGGCTTCAATTCAGTTTTGACTCAGGTTTTTATGAAATACTATATGACTTATATATGTTTGATGGATTCGGCCGGAAGTCTGTTTTCCATATTCTTCGACGGGTCCAGATTTGCATTTTTGTAGTAACAGGAATCTCAGTTTTAGTGCAGTACTGTCTTATTGTCCTGAATTAGAGTTTTCGTTGTTCTGTTCTTTTATGAGTTATCTTTCACCTGTACATGTTTATCTTTCACCCTAAACCTGTTACCTGTTTATACCATGTTATTCTTGCTCTGTTTATGACACATACATGCCTGTCTGATAATAATAAAAAATAATCAAGCCAGGGTTAATGGAAAGATCTAGTGGTGGGAAATTATAGAAATGTGTACTTGGAAGGGGGCACGTGTTTCCCATACTGAGCATCTATTATGTGATACGATACTGTTATACTGATTACCTAACTGCACACTTCCATATAGGAAGGTGTACTCGGAGGAGGACCAATAGGTTCTGACTGTCTGATTACTGTTACTAATTACCTGACTGCACACTTCCCTATAGGAAGGTGCACTAGGAGGAGGAAAAATAGGTTCTTATTGTCTGATTACTGGCTAATTACTGATACCTGAGTACACGGCCTGCCTTATATGATCCCCTACGAAATCTAAAACGTAATTTGTTTGAATGTAGCAACCATGTGATAAAAACCTGGGGCGCATGAATTGCTACCTAGCTAGCAATAAACACACGACTGTAAGAACATGACATCTGTTAACTGTTATCTGTTACATGCTACTGGACACTGTTATCTATTACTGTCTGACTATTACATGATACTGTTATACGTATACCATCTGCATACTGTTGACACTTGACACATCTTATCTGTATCTGTTAGTATACTATGTTACCTGATTTGTTTTCCGGATTCATGTTAGACATTATATTTCTGTTAATATGCCTATTCCAAGCTATGTTAGTTTCTGCTTTTGTTACATACTTATTTACCCTTTTTCCTATACTTGTATTCTGCACTACAAGCGGCCCGTAACTTGCATTGATGGGAGTTTATTTGTTTGTATGTTTGTTTTTTTTTTTTATCTTCTCTTCCTACAATTTATGTAATTGCAGACCAGAGTGATCAACTGCCAGATGGAGTTGGTGATATGAGATATTAGTGCTGGAGTTTTTTTATTATTATTTCTGTTACTTATTTGAACAATTGTATTTGATACTTGGATTTTTTTTGTATTTGGGCAATGTGACCCAAGATATTGATTTGTTCAGATCTGATTTATTTGAGATTATTATATTTTGGTTTCAAGTAAATTTCTGTTGGTATATTTATTCGATTATGCATTTGTGGTTGACTTTTTTGCTTCCGACTCTGATTATTCTTGTAAAATGTTGTAAAGATTCTGAACAGATTATGGATAATGAAATCATTCGCTCGGCTTAGTCACGTATCCGTATTCCGTATTCTCTTTTGGAAAGTGGGGTGTGACAGATAAACCTTAAACAGACTGTGTATTAAAAAATTCTTTTTTAATCTTAAAGAACTTTTGCATTGAGAAACATACTTGAAGTATAGATAAACATGAAAAGGTTTCATTAATCAAAAGAACATTGTGAATTATTAAAGTGAATAGTTTGGTTGGTTAACCAAGAAGTTGCTTACTTCATGATTGATAAATAAGAGAATGGATGAAAAATTGAATGAGATGTGAATGAATGAAATTTCAAAATATGAATAATGAAGGTATGAATAACCCATGTTGTTGAACATGAAAGATGTTAATTCTAGAGGCTAAGTGAGACCCAGGTACCGGCATAGTGATGAAAGTGATTAAATAGATTTGAGAAGTGGCCAATATGGGCTATCGTTCTCGGTATATTGTTTAAGACCGGTAGGAGGGTAAGTTAGCTCTAGGTGGAATTATAATTCATATTCCAAATTTAAGGATAGGCGGTAAGAGAAGATGTGATAAAATTTGTGCAAACGTAAGTGAGGTTTTATTTTATATTTGATCTTTCTCAAGTTTTATAAATTTGGGAAACTTCATAGAAATATTATAGATTATAATTAGAACACTTGGAAATTATTTCACATTATTCTAAGAAATATTTTGAGAATTTAAAAGTCATATTCATGTATTAGATGGGGTTTAAATTCATGTTTTGAAAGAAGATGTACATAATTAAAGATTTTAAGAATTGGTTAATAATAGAATCAAACACATGATTAGGAGATCACAATCAGGAATTTGTAGTGATAAATCTTAAAGAGATTGTGTATTAAGAAATTGTGTTTTAATCTTAAAGAACTTTTGCATTGAGAAATATACTTGAAGTATAGATAAACATGAAAAAAATTTCATTAATCAAAATAACATCGTGAATTATTAAAGTGAATAGTTTGGTTGGTTAACCAAGAAGTTGCTTACTTCATGATTGATAAATAAGATAATGGATGAAAGAATTGAATGAGACATGAATGAATGAAATTTCAAAATGTGAATAATGAGACTATGAATAACCCACGATGTTGAACATGAAAGATGTTGATTTCTAGAGGCTTAGTGAGACCCAGGTACCAGCATAGTGATGAAAGTGATTAAATTGATTTGAGAAGTGGCCAATATGGGCTATCGTGCTCGGTATATTGTTTAAGACCGGTCCGAGGGTAAGCTAGCTCTAGGTAGAATTATTATTCATATTTCAAATTTAAGGATAGGCACTAGGAGAAGATGGGATAAAACTTGTGCAAACGTAAGTGAGGTTTTATTTTATATTTGATCTTTTTCAAGTTTTATAAAATTGGAAAACTTCATAGAAATATTATAGATTATAATTAGAACACTTCTGAATTATTTCACATTATTCTAAGAGATATTTTGAGAATTTAAAAGTCATATTCATGTATTAGATGAGTTTTAAATCCATGTTTTGAAAGAAGATGTACATAATTAAAGATTTTAAGAGTTGGTTAATATTAAAATCAAACACATGATTAGGAGATTACAATCGGGAATTTCTAGTGATAAATCTTAAAGAGGTTGGGTATTAAGAAATGGTGTTTTATTCTTAAAGAACTTTTGTATTAAGAAATATACTTGAAGTATAGATAAACTTGAAAAATGTTTCATTAATCAAAAGAACATTGTGCATTATTAAAGTGAATAGTTTGGTTGGTTAACCCCGAAGTTTATTACTTCATGATTGATAAATAAGAGAATGGATGAAAGAATTGAATGAGACGTGAATGAATGAAATTTCAAAATGTGAATAATGAGACTATGAATAACCCACGATGTTGAACATGAAAGATGTTGATTTCTAGAGGCTAAGTGAGACCCAGGTGCCGGCATAGTGATGAAAGTGATTAAATTGATTTGAGAAGTGACCGATATGGGCTATCGTGCTCGGTATATTGTTTAAGACCGGTCCGAGGGTAAGCTAGCTCTAGGTGGAATTATTATTCAAATTTCAAATTTAAGGATAGGCACTTGAAGAAGATGTGATAAAAATTGTACAAACGTAAGTGAGGCGCATTTGTATAGTCTGACGGTGGATTCCTAGACTATAGACCCAATCATATGGTGAATTTATGGACTGTGGTTGCTTGCGGGGTGAGATGAGCCTCAATTAAATCTGGGACTATGATTGATTTGATGGTGGATTACAGAATCATGAATAGTTGGGCGGATGAGAGGTAGGTCACCATTATATATGTATATACCGGGCCTAGAGCGCACTTGCGGGATGTTCGCACGACGGGGATTTCCTTATAGTCTGATGGTGGATCCAGGACTGAAGTCTGTACTCATGAAATGTCTAAATCTTGCTTTTGTTACAGTAGTAGTTTTTTGCATGGTGAGGGATGAAACCCTATATTGTGGAGTATGTAAGGACTTGCCCTCGAACCTATGTAGTATAGGATGCATAGAATCTGAACAAGTATGTATTAGTGTCATCGTAGTGTAAACCTCTGCATTAGGCATTAAGTCATATCATACACTGACATGTTTAAGATTGTCATTTTTTACACTTTATTGTGCATTCAAGTTTGTGTTTGCTAAAGTAAGAGAATCGTTGTATTATATCATTGCGTCAGTTGTATACAATTGACGTATCCACAGTTTTCAGGTGCAGGACTTGGATTAGCAAAAGGGCATAAAGATGAATTGGTGTTGATGATCATTTCCAGATTAAAGTTGTTGAATGTTTAAGTTGTATATATTTTGTTGTAACTTTTAATGTGTATTTTGGTAACAAAACAATGTTGTATAATGAAAAGTTTTAAATTCCTTATAAATTTGTACGAATTAAAGTAAAAGAACTTGTTGTGCTAGGAATTACATGTAAATGAAATTCAGGGCGTTACATCCATGGCCCCCAAAGCCAAAAAGACGGCTACCGCGAGTCGCCACGCTGACCCTCCTCTTCTTCCTCCTATTCTTTCTCGTTGTCGAGCGGCCACTCAGGGGTTGCAACAACAACGATCTGAACACCTTCAAGGACCGACACCGAGTGCATCCTGCTCGATCGCACAATTGGCTGAATGCCCAACGGTCTCGAACCTTCGAAAAGTCCTCAACAATCGATAGGAAGAGGAGGACCTTTGTCATCGCCTCAATCGATCAAGAAATGAAGGACCTTCAAATCATCCCCCGAGCCGAAGTAGCCACTCCTCAAAGGGTTGGGATAAGGAGCGCAGTCGCTCCCTGAGGGACCGCCGACCACCAAATGGCAACAGAGAAGGAGGCCATGTGACGAGGGACAAGTTCCAAGAGTTTCGGAATGAGGTCCTCCAAGCCCTCTGAGGCGGAACTCTGAACGACCATCACACCAACGACCGTCGCACCAGGGGAACGGAGAATGATGAGTCCTATGGGTCAATCCGATCTGGGAGACAAGAAGACGACGTCCTCAAACGTTTGCAGGAGATGGAAGACCGCCTCTCCCGGATTGAAAAAGATGGGTGGCAGTCTAACTGAGGGTATCGGCCAGTCCGGCCAACCTTCTCATCCCACATCTTAAGGTCCCCATTATGAGGAACTTTAATCCTCCTACATTTGAGACCTACAATAGAGAGTCGGATCATGCTAATCACATTGAGGGGTTCAAACCCTTATTATGATTCACAACGCCTCAGATCTTCTACTCTGCCACGCCTTCCCGGCAACACTGTGGGGTCCACACGAGAATGGTAGTCCAAACTCGCCCCCAACTCGATCTTCTCCTTCGAACAGCTCGAGGAGAGTTTCCTGACTCACTTTGTGACCAGCCACAAGGCTTAAAAGAAAAGTGCTTCCCTGCTTGACCTTAAACAGAAGGATCGGGAGTCCTTTCGGGTCTTCGTTCAGAGATTTACAGCCAAGGCCCGATCAGTCTCCTCCTTCGATGCTGCGGTCGCGGTAGCAGCCTTTCGGCACAATGTCCGACATGACTTGTTGAAGACCTCCTTAGCCAAGAAGCTCCTCTTCCTATCGATTGTTGGGCTTTTTCTCCAGAGTGAGAAGTATGTCCGGACTGAAGAGTTCTTGAACCCAGGAGGCCAAAAAGAATCCCCCGCCAAGGAAAAGAGAAAGATGGACAGTTCTGATGCCTCGAAGAATGCCTAGAAGGATGCTTCCGGGCAAAGACGTCCACCTTCGATCCCTCGCTTTGAGAAGTTCACTCCACTTAAATCGATTGTCTCCGCCATCGTGATGGAGGTGGAAGAAGAGGGGTTGATCCGACACCCCCTCGGTTAAATAACAAAACAATAAGAGGGCCATGAGGTTCTATTGCTACCACGAATACGAGACCAACAACTGTCGGTCACTCAAAGATGATATCGAGGCCCTCATTTGGAGAGGGTACTTGTCCAAATTCACTCAGGACGGTCCAAGAGGCTTTTCTCCTCCCTGACGTGCGAACAAGCGTCCGAAAGTAGAGTCCAAACCTCAAGACTCTGAAAGGATGGGCATCCTCCACTGTGTTCACGGTGGACCCATGAGGGGAGACTCAAGCTCCTCCCTCAATGCTTTCATCCTGGAAGTCAATTCAGTCCATAACTGTCCTCCTCCTTGGGGTCACAGACTATCAGTCTTATTCTCGAACGAGGACCTCGAAGGCGTTCGAGCCCCCCACTGCGATGCCTTGGTTATTAGCCTCGGCTTAGCTAACCATGAGGTCTGGCATATTCTTGTCGACAATGGGAGCTCGATTAATATCATGTTTATTGCCGCCTTTGAGGGGTTAGGACAAGAGATGGTATCGGGTCCTATCGGATTGGGTCCTCCACTGCCCGGACCCAGACCCGGTACCTTACTGGTCGAAAAATTGGACTCGGGCCCGGACTTGTAAGAATCGAGTCCGGGTCCTATTAAAAAAAATTTATGCATCGGGTCCTGTAGAAGAGAATCAATATTTGCACTTAAGTATTTTTGCACTCGATACCCTACAATTCTAACAAAATTTACACTTGGGTACATGAATTAATATTATATTTACACATCTATATTCAACAATTACTTTTATATGTATATTCTTATAACCCTATTATTCAAATTCGATATGTCGAGGGTATTTTTTAACGGGTCAGGGTCCGAGTCCGATTCGGTTCTATTTTGAGCGGACCCAGATCCGAAAGTGCATCGGGTCTTATTTTAGGACCCGAACCTGGGACTGTATAGATCGGGTCATTTCTGGTCCAATGCCGGGTCCAGGTCGGGTCCGGGTATCGGCTAAATGTGACAATGCTAGTTAAGACTATCTCAGGAAAGGTTAAAGCCTTCAGGCTACACCGTTCTTAGCTTCTCAGGTGCCCCCGGTTCAGATCGAGGTGATCATCACCCTGGATGTCATTGCCAGGAAATCCCTGACTTTCCTAACCAAGATGGTGGACTTTATGGTAGTCAATGCCAAAGCAGCTTATAATGCCATTCTCAAATATCCTGGCCTAGCTTCTCTTCAGGTAGTCCCATCGGCTTACCACATGAAAATGAAGTTACCTACTAAGGCAGGGGTCGGGGTCATCAAGGGAAATCAAGAGGTTGCTCGGGCTTGCTACACGGCGACAGTGAGTGGTGTTGGTGTATTCCCTAGAGTCCAGTTGTGTATTGACATTTCTAGTTTACATTGTATCATGATATTTATTTCATATATGAGACATTTTATTTATTGTGTTGTTTATAATGATTAAAGAACATAATAAAGTCCTTAGAATAATAGGTTCAATACCAAAGGATATCAAGTACATGACTTGATTGTGAGATCCTATTGGTTGTAATCAGAACACTACTCTTTAATGTCCCTAGTCAAGCAATATTGTAAATTATGACAACAATAATACATAGTGGTTAGTATGTGCGTACACTGATGACCATATCTCACGGGTCATGGATATGAGATATAGTGTCTTCACATGGTTACATATTAGAGTAATAATGTACTAGACTGACCCACCATGAGAATGCTGCATGGTTCGTTACATGAGGGTCATAAGTGATTCTCACAGTGACCATGGTGTATGTATTCCTTTGACTTGAAGTCACGAAGGTTCCCTACATGAGAAGTTATATGTTTTAATGTCGTCAAACGTTGCCTGTAATAAGGTGATTATAAAGTCGACTATTGGATATACTATAAATCATGTAGAGGGATGTGAGCGACTTAGATAGGATTTGTCACTCTTACATAACAGGAGCGATATCTATGGGCCCATTGATTGAGTGAGACTACAAAATGCATGGCCATGCTCAAATGAGTCAATATGAGATATTGAGCTCATTTATTTTAGTAAGTCTACTCGGACATCAAGAAACCAAAGATTGAACTATACAAGGGTGACATGCTCTATGCCTTGTGGCCAATTAAGATATATGGAACAAGGGACTAGACTACATGGTAATATTGGTCACGGATAGGTTATGTCTAATCACTAACATTCCCGTTACTTGAGTAGCAGTGATGTATTGCTAGATACTGCTTACTGTTTGTAATACTAGAATATGATTTCAGTATTACTGTCAACGTAAAGGGAACCTACAGGGTCACACACTTAGAATGGATCAAAATTGGGATTTAAATTCATAAGATCAATTTAACTGGGGATCCAAGTAAGACATGGACTCCTGACATTTGTTGGACATTTAATTAGATTAAATGGGCTGACTAAAGTTTAAAGGCCCACACATGAATCTGATCCAAGTCAGATTATGAGTCCAACGACTTCATTACTCTCTTAGGATTGATTTTCTGCAGCTATATATATGATACGTATCTGTGAAAAAGTGTTACATGAGAAAATCCTAGTCATCACAAAAATTGTGTGAGAGAGAGATCGTAAGAAATATCCTCTTCCCACAGCTAGCACTGCGGCGTGAGGGAAAACTTGATTTGATCCGTTCGTGTGGATACCGTAGTGGCACCGCAATATTGCAGTGTTGTGATCGGCATACTGTGGAGACAACAGATCCATCTTCAAGGTATAACTCCTATACTCTATTTATGGTTTCCGCATGGATCCATGGGTAGGTTTCGATATATTTTTCCGTTGTGTATTTGATCTGAGACTACCTTCGAAACATAACAGGTGGGGGGGGGGGGGTTTGTAACGCCTCGAATACCAAAATACGGTAATATGGTAATTCGTAGCTCAACAGGATCTACACTTCACTGCGTACAATTTCACCAGTAATTTTTAAACTTTTATTACAACAATGTTCTTTTACATCAATAACGCAGCGGAAAAATAAATGAAGTACAACATGTTAAATATACATTTCTAAGAACTTTAGCATTTAAGTAATCATCAGCATCAAATTCATCTTTATATCTTCTTGTAAATTCCATGTCCTGCATATGAAATAGTGGTCACGTCAGTTGCTTACAACCGACGCAATATTATACACGGCCATCCTCACTATGCCGAAAATATAACGATCCTTTAATACTTTAACAAAACACAAACTTGAATGTAAACAAGTGTTAAAAGTGATTACTCAAAACATGTCAGTGTATGTGATGCCTTAATGCCTAATGCAGATATTTTATGCTCAGATGACACTAATGCATACTTGTTCAGATTCTATGCATCTCATACTACATAGGTCCGAGGGCAAGCACCTACCTAATCGCCATGATAACTACCCAGTAATAAAACAAAGTTTAGACATTCCACGAGTACAGATTTCAGTCCCGGAATCCATCGCCTAACCATACAGAATCATCATCGTGCGAACATCCCGCAAGTGTCCCTCTAGCCCCGGTATATGCTTATACACTGGAGTACGGCCTACTATCCGCCCGACTAATCATGATCCCAGAATCCACCGCCCGATCAATCATAATCCCATATTTAATTAAGGTTCGCCTCCATCGCAAGCAACCACAGTCCCGAAATCCACCACCCAACTGAGTCTATAGTCCCGGAGATCCACCGCCTGATTATACAGAGGCCCTCCACTCACGTTTGCCCAAGTTTACTACATTTTCACTTAGTGCCCAGTTCTTAAGTTCAAGATATAAATAAATTATAATACACAGAGTTAGCTTCACCTCCTACCGAACTTAAACAAAAACACCGAGATAGCCCATATAGCCATATCTCAAATTAATCAATTATTTTAACATGTGCCGGTACCTGGGTCTCACTAAACCTCTAGATCACAACCTTTCATGTTCTGTAATTCATGGGTACTCATACCCTTCAATATTCATGTATTAAAATTTCACTTAATTCATATCTTCAACTTTATTCTTTCTCATATTAATCAATTCATCTTACTCTTGTAGCCATCATTCATGAAAATGCAATTTATTCATTTCTTTATTCACAATCTTTTTCTCAAAACATTTCTTTATAATCTTATAACATGAAGTAAGTAACTTCAACTTTCATTATCAATTTAATCACTTATAGCATTGCATGCAACTCAAAGTATTCTTAATCAAAGATGAATAACTATAGAATCTCATCAAGAAGAATCAAATTGTATTTGAAATTTTTTTTATCTTCCTTTAATCAATTCTTTTTCAAACAACACTTTCGTTTTTATATTTTAATAAAACTCGTGTCCTCATTCAAAATTTCCAAATTTCGTAATAATGCATGACCAAAAATTTGTTTCAAATATCAACTTCATCTCACTTTTATTTAGAATAAAACTCAAACTTACAAATCTTTAATTTAATGCATTTTAAAATTTTGAAGCCCAACTCAACTCATAAAGAAAAACATACCTTTCAGATTTAAAAACCTTCTTTTAGAACCATATAAAAAAATCTCCAAAATTATGTTCTTCTCAAACTTCGAATAATTTCAAAAATATATCAAGTGAAAACACATAAAATAGGGTTGTAAAAATAAATTCAGAGCCTCCCCATAGGCTCGAACCGAGCATCAGTAATAGGAAAGCCCAACGCCCAAACCAATGGGTCGAGTCCGCCCAAGGAATAAAGTGGACATACATTTTTAAATACTCAAGTTTACCTTACATCATTCTGTTAAAAAAAAGTTTTTCGAAAACCAACTGAACGTCGCCCACACTCGAACCCACGCCAAATAAGAGGCGCCGGAACGCCTACCCACTTAGCCATTTCTCAAATCACAACATATATGGAGTTTAAATCCTCAAATATTTAACCTCGGCTAATTCATTTCTTTTTTAAAATACATGCATTCAATTTTTACCCGTTCTTTCAATTAAATACGGTCAATCTATATGCATTCTAAAATAATCAGAGGGCAATATACTGAATTCTAATGCAACAATAAGTTCACGCAATTTAAATTTTCTATCATGTGAAGAGTAACTCAATTATCACTATAATTTATGAAATGTCAGTTCTACTTCAATATATATCTTCTTTATGACAATTAGCAATATGAGAATTTTTCTTCAAGGTCAATTAAATTCGTATTTCATAAAAATATTTACTTCTCTAAAGAGAACACAAATTAACATTTCACATGCTAATTTACACAATTTCTAAACTTCAATTTCTCAAGTCTACTTTAATTAACATGCATTACACTAAAAATTTTAGAGTTTATTCTATCACACACATCGTAATCAATGAGAGTAAACTAACCATTCTACATTAACAATTTAAATTTTGCAGTATTTACACATGCAACTACTCAATAAATTAGAAAGTATAAAGGAACACCGACCTCTATATAGCAATTTCCTTCCAAAAGCTAAAAGCAAGCACACAATATCTCCACCGAAATCCCAAAAGTCAAGCACAAACCCCCCGAAATCCCTATCAAGCCTCTCACGAAAAAGACACCCGAACATTGACTTTCCTCTCACTGTTGGTTACTTAGTAATGTAGATTCGATAATGTGAGAGTGATTTAAGTGCTTAGGGGTTTATTTATAAGGCACTAGGTAGTTAACCCCCACTTCCTACATTTTCTCTCCACTACCTCCACGACCCACGACTTGGTCAGTACTCCCAACGTTCAACGCCACTACACCCATTAACACAAACACGTGCACGTGCAGTGCACAAGCACATTTTTTTAATTAATTAATTAATGGCTCTTAGTTATATCCTAGGTGTATGTTACGAAACAAGTGTGAGAAAAGTGCACAAAATAAATGTAGAATTTATTTGTGGGCTTCTCATTGGGCTCTTATTATCATTTATCTATTTTATTTATTTCAATGGGCTTAGAGTCACTTATTAGGCCTATGAGTTCTAATTAAGAAGTAGACAACTAAATGAGAAAAATAAATGAAAGGAAATCATGCATAACTTAAATAAATTTTAGAATGAAAATAATGAGATGAGATTGCACGTGCGTTGCACGTGAAAAAATAAAGAAAATGTATTTTTATTCTAAAATTATAATTAATAAGAGATGTTACAGGGTGGCTCGGTCCTACTCCTCAATGCATTTGAATTCCCATCTGATAGGAGTTCAATCGGTTTAGAGCCGGTCGATGAGCTAGAGGAGGTCCCGTTCTTTGAGGCCGACAAGGCCAGATGGTTCCTAGGTAGTAAGGCCTTGCCTCCTAGCCTCAAAGAAGACGTCATCAGTTGCGTCCGAAGGAATAGGGACTTGTTCACTTGGAACCCCTCGGATATGTCCGAGATCTCAGAGGACCTTATTATGCATAAGTTGAGCGTCCACCTGGACTCCAAGCTAGTTCAGCAATGGCAACGAAAATTTGCCCCTATGAGGCAACAAACCATGAAAGAGGAAGTGGAGAAGCTCCTTTCTGCCCGCTTCATTCAAGAGGTCAACTATTAGGAGTGGTTGGCCAACATTGTAAACTTCTCCGGGAATACCTCACCCACCTCAATTCCTTAGCAAACCAGAACCAGGTGAGGTCCTGTCCCTCCACCTAGCAGCATTTGAGCATGCCGTTAGTGCCGTCCTGTTCAGAGAAGATGATGGGGGTGCAGAGGCCTAACTATTACGTCAGTAAAGTCCTCCGGGACGCCGAGCTCCGTTATGCTAAAATGGAGAAGGTGGCCTACACCCTTGTCATGGCTGCAAGAATGCTCTGCCCTTATTTTCAAGCACATTCTATCAACGTCCTAACAAATCAACCTCTTAAGAAAGTCCTCAACAAGCCAGATACCTCCGACCGATTGGTCAAGTGGTCCATCGAGCTTAATCAACATGACATCAGCTATAAGATGAGGACCACCATCAAGGGGCAGGCGCTCAATGAGTTCATAACCGAGTGCACCATTTCAGAGACAACAGAAATCTAAGAGGCTGAGTCGGTATGGGAACTTTATATGGACGGCTCCTCCTGCGAGGAGGGTAGTGGGGCGGGTGTAATACTGAACGGATTGGACGACTTCGTCCTCCAATACTCTGTATGCCTTAACTTCCAAGCCTCCAATAATAAAGCCGAGTATGAGGCACTTATCGCCGGAATCCTACTTGCCCGTAAAGCAGGGGCCAAACGGGTCAAAGCCTTCAGCAATTCCAAACTTGTGGTCAATCAAGTCACGGGGGACTACAAGGCTTGTGACACCCGAATGTTCCGGTACTTGGTACAGATCCCACTCCTGTTGGCGGATTTTGAAGAAGCCTCAGTCATCAGAATTTTGCACGAAGAAAATAGCCAGGCAGACCCATTATCCAAGTTGGGTTCCTCCTCCCTCAAGCATCTTGACCACACAGTCTTGGTGGAAGTCCTCGTTCGACAGATCATCCAAAAAGATGACCACGAAGTCCTCTGTCTCGAACCGCCAATGTCACAAACAACATGGATGGATCCGATCATGAACTTCTTGAAAAATGGCGAACTACCGCAGGATCGGTCAAAAGCAAGAAAGGTCTGTGTCAGGGCCGAGAGGTTCGTACTCATTAATTGGGTTGATACAAAAACCTAATACTCGGACCCAACCAGGACCCAAAATTGGCTAGAACCAACCCGATCTATAAGGGTATAGGTCCGGGTCCTCAAATAAGACACGATGCACTTTTGAGGTCGGGGTTGGTGTCTGCTCAAAATAGACCGGACCCAGACCTGGACCTGTTAAAAAATACCCTAAATAATATGGAATTTGAATAATATGGTTATAGGGATATACATGTAAATAGTAACTGTTGAAGATAGATGTGTAAATATAATATTTATTCATGTACTTAAGTGCAAAAATTGTTGGAACCATAGGGTATCAGGTGATAAAATTGATGTTGGCTCCTAAATGGGAAGGCCATATAGGGTCTCCAAAGTGGTACACAGGCTTGACATCTCCGAGTTGAGCAAAAAGGGGAAGCTGGTTTCTAATTGGGAAGGCCCGTATAGGGTCTCCAAAGTGGTACGCCCGGACACTTACCAACTTGAAGACTCGGGGGACAGGGTAATCAAGAGGACTTGGAATGCGAAACACTCAATGTAGTTCCATGAAGGCCTTTAGCGATTTGTACTTTTAATAAGGCCGTAGGAACTGGTCAATGTAATAAGCGCTCGCCTTTCAGCGACCAGCAAATAAAATCTCGAATAAAATTTCTTTTCAAAATTTAAGAAAAAGTTTGCAAAGCTAATGTCTCAAATCGTGTGCCTTGAAATGGTGCTCTGGCCCCGAGGCGGTCACGTATTTCTTCGCAATATACCTCACGCCCTAGTCCAAATGCCTTGAAATGGTGCTCCAATTCCGAACCGAATAGCAAATTTCTTCACAATCAAGGCTCACGCTTCGGAACTATGCATCGAAAATGGTGCTTTGACTCCGAGCTCATCGTGGATTTCTCTGCAAACATGGTGCTCTGACTCCGAACTCATCGCATATTTCTCCACATTCAAGGCCCATGCCTCGGATTAAGCACTTCGAAATAGTGTTCCAACTCTGAGAACATCACGGACTGCTCTGCAGTTAAGGCCGAAGACTCGGACGCTCAAAATAGCGCTCCGACTCCGAGTCGATTATGGGAGTCACCACCTCGGACCAACCTCAGGCCTTGCCTCTCGAAAAAACCATCAGACCCTGATCCCATCTCAAACTCAATTTATATAGTAAATAGATGATCAAGAAAAGATATTTTTTACTAATGAAAGAAGTTTACATGACGTGACGTGTGATGGTTAGTCCACAATTGGCAAGTCAAACACAAAACAAAGATAGCTACACCTAAAACACTTCCATAGTCGCATTGTATCTCGAAATGCTAGTTATCCCTAACAGTTCACGTGCAAAAGAGGTATCATTGGAGAGCTCCGGCGACGAAGTAAGGGTCAGCTGACTCAAGCATGAAGATTATTAGACCGACTAGGCAGAGCAAAGATCCCTGAGAAGGATAAACTCATCAACCTCGGCCCTCGGAACTAGAGGAGAAGCATCAGATCTCGGAACTCGTGATATACTTGATAAGGTTCAACAGGAAGTACCCTGATCCTCTTCAGGTCCCTCCGGATCAGTGCATTCAACATGGGAGGCCTCAACCAAAAAAATGCAACCAAGTCCAATTGAAGGGACACATGCAAGGAATACCATGTCCCCCAGAACTCGGCACAAACATCAGATCTTGAAACCCGGGACAAAACCTAACGGAGCTCGCCGATAGGCGAACAGCTTGCCAAGGGCCATCTAATTCGGCACCAACAGATCCGCCCTCATCGATTTCGACCTTTGGATTGCCATTCGGTGTACCGGCCAAATTCACAACTCTGGAAATTCATGACACAATCTAGAATTTTACTTCAAATAGTACATAACACAGAAAAGTAAAAAAAATTAAAAACTTTTATTTCACTAAATGTTGTTACAATGTCCAAATGGTACACATAAATGTTACAATAAAATTTTACAATGAACTTGGACAATGTCACTCCACTTGGATGCTTCACATGTCTCGAATCCCCTACTCCCACGATCAGGTAGTCTGGCACTAACCAACTATGAGCACTTCAATTGAATACAAATGATGCAATACTGATAAAACCAGCAACTCTCTAAACTCAACAAACAAATTTGATGCAAAAGGAAAGTGTGCAGTCAAATCACAAGTGTTAGTGCATGACATGACCTAGAATCCAATGCACAGTTCTAAAAATGCACACGATGCTCCTACTCTAATGCACACATGATTTTGAACAAATGCATCCCATACTACATAATTCCCAAATCATGCTTGCCTTCTCCTGATTGTAAGGTTCGATCCCTCGCCATGCATCCTACTCTTGTACTCTTTCTCGTTCTTGACATTCACTTAGTGACTGATGAGGTTGCAACTGTTCGGTCAAATCCTACCTCTGTAGTCAGTAGTGGTGTCCCCATTTTCCACTACACACGGTCCCCACAGTTCTACTGCTCCAGACCTCACCCAAAAGTTGTTACGAACATAAAGGTGGCTCCACCCCCACTCAACGAGATGCATAGAGACTTACTCACTTTGGAGTCTTACTCTAGCTCCCTTTCTGTATTAAACAACATAGAACTTGACGGATTCGTAGGGTCCATTCTCTACTTCCGACATGAGACCCTCCCGTTCTTATCACTAGACACTAGAAATTAACAGATGAGACTGCGCCACCTGTCCTCCTTAACAGGCGAGATGACGCCGCATGTGTCCCCTTGACAAGCGAGTACAACCACATAACTAGTGCCTATCCTATCAAATAAATGACATGCTTGGTTATAGGTTACTACTATAAACTCACCGATCCAAACTTAGAACCTACACATTGTTCTTATTTAAAGCAACCAATTATGTTATATTAGTGAAAAGCCAGACGACTGCTTCCTAGTTAATTAACCTAGTCTTTTACCCAAAATGAAATTGTCCTAAGTGAAATCCAACCCGGCCTCCAACATAGGTCTAAAGGTTAGCCCGACTTGACCTCAACTTGACCTAGTGACAACAGCGACTCGACCTCATCGATCACTGTCCACCCTCTTCTTGGAAATTGACCCTGTCATCGGCCCACGATCAATCCCTCCTCGGATGGCAATCCCGTCAGTGCACAAAAACTATCTTCATCCAGGGAACTAGAGATGACAAGGATACTAGCTACCCAAATGATCATGTAATATTAATAGGTTATAGGGTATGGCTCACTACCCTAAGTCATTAGCAAGTAAAAATGAATAACGAGCAAGTGCACCAAGGCAGGATAAGACTAGAGCTATTCTAATCTTAAAACACAATTGATGTAAACAAGCACAACTCTAACATGATCAAACATGGTTCAAGAGTTAGGTAAACATCATTCTAAGTCCATTCTAAAGCTCTAGTATGATGAAAAACATATATTCAATCTAATAGTGAGCTAACTATTCAACCAGCGGCTTGTGTTGATTTGGAAAATCATAATTAATCACATACTGAATGAAATTTCAAGTTCTTAGATTCTTTAGAAAGATTATTAAGTATACTTCAACTTCTCAGTTGGGAATTTCCTCAAAATAGTACATTTTAGAGAAGAAACATGGCCAAAACTGAGGGGCATGTAAAACTTTTAGAACAAATAGAACTATCAACCAGTCGCATAATAAAACCCATTTAAAATAACATATAATCTCAAATATTTATAAAATTTGGTAGGAATGTCCTAGACACATAGAGTCATCATATATCTAAAATTTAGCCAAGAATTCCAAATATAGAGTAAATAATGATATTTTGAATTGGATGTAAAATTACCAAACGTCAACCATATTATTCTTAACAATAGAAGCCAGTTATATTTTATATTATTCTTAACAATACAAGCCAGTTATATATTAAAAACATAGCAATTCATATTCAAAAATCATGAAACTTGGTAGAAATATTCCACACTGATTTAGGTTAATACTCAAGTTCAAATTCCCTTTTATCATAGAGTTATTATTTTCAAGGTAACAAGTGTGCATAACCAAAACAGAGCTGAAACAATTTTATCCTAGTATAGAAACATAATTTTTTAAAATATTAAATCATCTCTAAAAATTACGAAATTTGTTAGGATTGCTGTAGACACATATATGAAATATGTGTACAAGTTTAAGCTCAAGAATCCTTATAATTTGAAATGAATGAATTTCCAAACTGAACACAAATTGTTGAGACAGAACCTAAGATAGTTCAATATTTTTCTTACCCAGTATAGATGTAGTATTTTCTAAAAATGTCAAAAATCATCCCAAAATTGTAATAAATTGGGGAATTGATCCAAGCATGCATGAGAACCTACAGTAAAAATTTCAACTCTAAGTTCATGATATTCATGGAGATACGATTTTTGTAAGTTATGCATGTTAGATTCAAACATAGCAGAAAATTTATCTCACACTAGCAACATGTTAGAATTAATTAAAATATCAAACTATATTTAAAATTTACGAAATTTGGTGGAATTCATAGGGACATAATCAAGATGCTATTGTAAATATTTCAAGTCAAAATTTCATCATGATAAGAATCTATGGTTTTCTAACTTATCATGCTAAGATCTTTTTCAAAAAACACATCTTTTGTTCATCACAAGCATTCCTAGCTCTAGTTTCTAACTTATGAGTATATTATGCCTACATCCATCACAAATATCAATTCCATAATCTCAAATTTATCCAAAAATTAATTAAGCACAAGTTTAGAAGAGACACCCACAATTTATGCTTGTTGATTTTATGATCTTCTTCTTCCTAGCTTTGCCTTCACCTCCTCCTAGCTTCCAATGCTTGCTTCTCCTATTGATTTCTCTTCTCTTCAATTTTCTCGAAATTCTCGAGTTGAATTTACTTGAATTTGTAGCTACAATGGGGTGAAAAGATTGTAGGAATTTGAAGGAGATTGAAAGAGATGGTATGAAAATAAGAATGAAGGTGGAATTTTCTCTCTTTAAAAAAAAGTTGAAAGAGAAATATGGGGTGAGGTGGCCGGATGCATGGTGAAGAGAGGGAGGTGGCATGATCATAGAATGACACTAAATTTTTCTTGGGAATTCACATTTGCAAAACTATGGTTTTAGAACATAGTTTGGTTGGCATTTGTTTCAAATAAATTCCATGGTTTAAACTAAACCATGGTTTATTTGAGAGAAATTTTTAAAAAAATATTTGTTTGCATGATGTATATATATATATATATATAATTACACATACATACAAGTATACATGTTTTTAATGCAAATACTCTTATGCTATTTTTTTATAAAAAAAATTATATATATAAATATGTATAAAGAAAAAATGTCTTTCAAATAATAAAATTATTAATATTTTGGGGATATTACATTACTCCCTCCTTAGAATGGTTCTGTCCTCAGAACTATGCTCAGTAGGGAGAAAAGAAATGACAAGGCATACAAGAGTCACAAAAACAATCCCAGGAATTAGTCCTTTATTCGGTTTTCCGGATCCTAAGTGACTTCCTCCACAAACTAGTTCCTCCAGAGCACCTTGACCATCGGAATAACTTTATTTGTCAGTACCTTCTCTTGACGGTCTAGGATCGTTATTGGTTGTTCCTTATAGGAATGATCCACTTGCTAATCTTCAGGAGTCTCAGGTAGTTGGTGGCTCGGATCTGGCACATATTTCCTTAGCATCAAGACCTGAAATACATCGTACACTTCCGCCAATTCATCATGTAACTCTAACTTGCACGCCATCTTGTCAATCCTTATCAGAATCTTGTATGGTCCAATATACCTTGGAGCTAGATTGCCACTCTTTCCAAATATGATTACACCCTTGGTAGGTGAGACCTTCAAGAACACTGAGTTGCCTTCTTCAAATTTCAGTTCTCTTTGGCGGGTGTCGGCATAGCTTTTCTATCTACTCTGCGCTATTTGTAACCTCTTCCTGATCAGTTCAATCTTTCTGAAGCTTGTTGTACGATTGTAGGTCTAAACATCTTCCACTCTCCCACTTCATACCAGCACACAGGCGTCCTACACTTCCTTCCATAAAGCGCTTCGTATGGGGCCATACCAATACTAGCTCGGTAGATGTTATTATAAGCAAACTCTACCAAAGCTAAATACTTTTCCCAACTTCCCACGAAGTCCATAACACATGCCCTTAGCATATATTCCAAAATTAATCAATGATCAATATGTAGTGAGGAACAATAATCAATGATCAATTCGATATCAATAGGAACAATGAGGAACAATATGCAGTGTTGATGTGGTGTGATCCTTAAGTCTATTAATTATTTTAATCCTAACTAATGTAGCACTTCATGCGTCATATCTATTCACCATATGGTTGTTATATACAAACAAGTTACGTTTAGACTTAGAGGTGGATTTTCTACTTCATGTACTCTGCAGCGGTAATCAATATTCAATAGTGACCGATGACTGAATCAATTGAAATACTGTAGTCAGTAATCTACAATTAATCGATGATCGATATGACCGATATACTGATAGACCGATAGACCAATAGACTGATAGATAGGAAAACACGCACCCCTCCTCTGAGTACAGTCCTTATATTGTCCACTACTAAAGTCAATCCCTTAAATCCCAATTTGTTAATTATTTTATCAATACAACAATACAATATGCATTTCGAAGACAATAGTATCAGTAGGAGAACAATAAGACGATGACTTAGATAGGTCAATTAGAATGAAGACAATAACTCAATGGGATCATGCAAGGCAACATACTTACATTAATTCATGCGATAATACGATATCAGAATAATTAATCTATTAAAATCTAAAATATAATGTTTTGGATAACAAGAGTGGTCTGTACAAAAATACAGATTCCCACAGTTTCAGAAATCGAAAAGTGAATCCGTCAGAAGTTCTAGAAACTAAACTTCCACATGATTCCAACACATATTTAATGTTCAAATTCCGACAATAGTAGCTAGGTCAATCACATTGTTCTTTACAAGTTTCATGTTCAGGCAGAATTTTGATATCATGTAATTTTATTTTTAGAATAAAAAAAAATCAATATTAAATTCATAAAAAAAAATTTCTACACTCCTAAACATGATAAGAAACAATATAAAAATTATCAGAGCAAAATTTTATCATTTGATCAGCCTATTTACAGTTTCAACAAGGAACATACAATAATCTGGGAAACTGGAATTAAAAACACAGCTGTAGTAAAACGGGCATAAATTTTACTACACAACTTAGAATTAAGAAATTCACGATGTTCTGGAAAGTAGAAAGAAAAGGCTACAATTCATATTCATAAAGTATTTCATTTTAAGATCGTTTACTAGTTGGAAAATGGTAGTTAACATTCAGGTCAGCAAGCAATATACAGGATTTGTGTAGTTTTTCTTGAAAATAAATTAATTAAACATGATGGGTATCGATTCTTTAGTTAATAATTTGTTTAATCAGCATGATTAGTGTCAAAACATGATAAATAAAATTAGAACACGCTCATACATTAATTTATCATCAATCATCATCAATCGATCAAACAAAATACAACCTAGGAATTGTCTCTATAATAATTTATTTGTGTGACGATTATATGAACAACCCTATTATGAATTCTATATGCACTCATGAAAGATCCAAACTTTAGAGTCAAAAGTAGCACGATGTCAAGAATATTGGGTTAGCTCGTGTAAACCCTCAATAGACCCAACGAAGAGATAAACAATGTATGATACTATAAACAAAGGGATCTACTTGCAAGAGTTTCAACAAAACTTGAATTTGATACAATTAACATTTCAAGTGGACAGTGACTTGCCTGTTAGACAGTTAATTCGAATATTTAGAATAACGGGATAAGAATCTCGGGCGACGAATTCATGAACATGGGATCACGCAAGCACGTGCACACTATGTGCACAACCCAAAACAACACAGCAAGGATCGGCAAAGCAAGATCAGACGAACGGTCGAGATCAAGATCAAGATCAAAACAGTAAACGGCGATCTGTGATCCTTCCACACAAACAGCAAACAACACCAACATCCAATCCACTCCCTCCTTCTTCTTAAACAACAAATAGCAAAGCTGATCCCCTCTCCCAAAACACCAAACACTAAACAATCTCCCCTTCTTCTCCACAGCGATCAACGGAGAGAGGGAGGAAGAGATAGTGGGAGGGGAACGACAGGGCTGCACTTGCGGCGACTGGCAACGACATGCTCTGTTTTCGCAATGAAATAGAGGAGGATGAGAAGGTAGGGTTCAAGCTCTGGACGACGACGACGAGGGGTGAGGGGTCTTCGGTGGTTGCGGGGGACAGCGGAGAGGACAAAGACGGTGGTCAAAAAGGTGGAGGTGGCGATTGGAGGCGATGGCGATGATGGTTTCGGTTGGCAGGAAGATGATGGGATGGTGGTGTAGATGAGGGTCGACGAGGAGAGGTGGACGGCGGTCTCTGCACAGGCGGCTCGACGGGGCAATGGGGGTCGAAGGAGCGGGAGTGCGAGGTTGATGACGAGCGGATGGGTTCAAGGTGAAGTGGGGTTCGGGACGAAGGCGAGAGAAAGACGAAGTCGAAGATGGGGGTGATGACGAGTGGTGGCGAGGGTCGAGGTGGTGGTCGGAGAAGACGGGAGGAGCGACGGGCGGAGAGTTGGCAGTTTGGGTTCAAAGGGAAACGGGGAGGGAGAGAGCAGGAGATGGAGAAGGGGGGAGGTCTGTACAGTAGGGCGGCTAGGGTTAGGTTAGGGTTTGGTTTAGGGTTAGGGTAGGTTAGGTTTGTATTTATAGGGTATAAAGATGGTTTAGGTAATGGGTATGGATCCAATATGAGAAAAATAATTAGCATTATAGGGTTTTTAAAGTATACATATAAACATTCATCAAATCAAATAATAAAATATAATTAAATAAGTATATTCGGGCTTTATAAAAATAATACTAATAATAGTAATGACAATAGGAATAATAATACTAATAATAATAATAACAATAGTAACAATAGTAAAAATCACAAAGATAATAATAATAATAATAATAATAATAATAATAATAATAATAATAATATATAACAAAATATACATTTATTAAAATAACCCATATAGCAATTATTCATTTAAATTTAAATTGAGTAAAATACAAATAACCGATCAATTAGGAACAGAAATTAAAATATGCCATTATTCGAATAAAATATAGTTTTCGATTAGAAAATGCTTTAATAAAAAATTCGAAACAAATTCAAAACAAAATGAATTTATAATTAGTCAAAATACAGAAAATATTCAGAAAATACTTATTAGCGAGAATGAGGGTTACAATCCTACCCACCTTCCAACAAAATTTCGTCCTCAAAATTTTCTCAGGCGGTACATAGGACAAAGCAAAACCATACTGATAAAACAACAAAACAGGAGGTTCAAGGGAGAGAAACAAAATGGTGGCAACACCATGGGTAAGAATAAAGTGATCAAGAATGATGTTAAATAAAGATTCAATGAATGACGATAGTGCAAATGAATGAATAAAGAAGTAAGCAATGCAAAGAATGAGAAGCAACAAGAGAATCATGGGACCTGTGGGTTATGGGCCCACAACGCTTCCGATGCGCCACTCTGATAGTGAAACTCCAAAGTGTTGACATGTCGTAGCAGATAAAGCGATGCCGATCAACGGACCAAGCAGGAAGAAGAAGAATGGATGACACAGGAATCAAGAATATGGGTATGAAAAGAATGAAATCATACCCAATAAAGAATCAATGAATGGAAGGGATCAAAGAGGTATCAAACAAGACTAGTTTCCAGATTGTTGGTTATCAATTGTT
Organism: Hemerocallis citrina; assembly: GCA_017893485.1. Lineage (NCBI taxonomy): Eukaryota > Viridiplantae > Streptophyta > Magnoliopsida > Asparagales > Asphodelaceae > Hemerocallis > Hemerocallis citrina. The sequence goes on along the minus strand of CM030361.1, from coordinate 218,006,939 downwards.
CATGAGATCACTGTATTGCACATACTGTTGAGTCAAACCGATAAAACCCAAATCTGACTAATATATCAATCAAAGCCAAACTTCTTTCGTTAGTCATGTTTGACTTATATATTATCCAAACCTAGGCTCTGATACCACTAAAAATATTATCACGCCCTGCTTCCCAAAAATACGGAATACGAACACGTAACATTGGCCCAGCGAATGACTAACGTCACCCATAAGCTGTTTAACCGATCAACTCAACAATATAACCAATACAGAATAATTGCACAGGCAATAATAATAATCTCATGAACAATAATACTTGGAATGAAGCAATAAAAATATCCAAATACAATAATAATCCAATGTCTGGAAATAAATAGCAATATTTGGGTCATGAGCCCAATACAATGAAATAACAATAGTTCAATAAACAATAAGAAACTAGAAAACATTAAATCTTCAGAATCTCTGTCCTCCAATTCCAGCAGGCAATTCTCCATCAACACCTGTAAACACTTCATCTAAAAATAGGAGAAAAATTGTCCTTAGAGCAAGTCATGGACAGCATATAGAGAAAGAAGGGAACAATGGAATAACGGTATAACAATAATTTCATTGGATCAATAGGAATCAATAACATGGCACGATAATTAATAATCAAGATCACGGTAATCGATACAATGGCTATAAACAATGATGCAATATTCGGTAACAATAATCAATGATCAATTCGATATCGATAGGAACAATGAGGAACAATATGCAGTGTCGATGTTGTGTGATCCTTAAGTCTATTAATTATTTTAATCCTAGCTAATGTAGCACTTCATGCGTCCCATCTATTTACCAAATAGTTGCCACATACAAACCAGTTACGTTTAGACTTAGCGGTGGATTTTATAGTTCATGTACTCGGCAACGGTAATCAATGTTCAATAGTGACCGATGACCGAATAAATCGAGATACTGTAGTCAGTAATCTACAATTACTCGATGATAGATATGACCAATAGACCGTGCAATATCCTGATCAATTATTAATAATAATATTTTTTTATTATTATTATTTTATTATTTTTTAAATTCTTTTCTTGAAATATCTCTTTAGTCATGATAAATCAAATTTAGATGGCTAGGTTTTGTTGAAAGATTAAACCTAGGATTAATTAGATGCATAAGAATTTAAGGGGTTTTCTTCTAGAAGCTCTCTCTCCTCCACCTTACCTCCACCTCACCACCCCCCTAACCTATGCATGGGCCGGCCAATGTACCCAAGGGGGTTTTTGAAAACTCCCTTGGTGCTTTTGCACTCTCCCCCTTCTCTTCCACCCTATAAATACCCCCCCACTTCATCTCTTGTCTCATTTTACAAGAAGAAAAAAAAGAGAGGAAAAGAAAGAGAAGAAAAGCCCTAAGTAGAGAGTTTTTATTTGTAGGTTTCCATGGGAGTTTCATAGGAGCTAAGGGGAAGGAGAAGGTGCTTTAGGCTAGTTCTTCCTACCTAGTATACAAGGTGGGGGTTTCTTTATCTTTTTCTTGTTCTCTTTTTGTTTGATTCTTGTTCTTTTGGTTGATTTTTGTTCTCTTTTGTTGTGTATGTTTGTGTGATGTTTTTGTTCTCTTTTTGTGTATATTTTGTGGTGTTGTTGTTCTACTTGTTGTATATGTTGTTGTAAAACAACTTGGACTAAATTCTAATGCATAACCATGGTTGTATGAATCAAAATTGATTACATAAGAAAGATGGATGGTAGGACTTAACCAAAACAACATAAAGATGTAATCTTTAAACTTGTTAGGGTTGTTTTAACAACTTGGACTAAATCCTAAGCATATGAATGATGATATGAATCAAAAAGACCACATGAGAAGGATGGATGATAAAATTTAACCAAAGGTTGAATCTTTAAGTTTTTATCATGGTTATTTTGTTAAAAATATACAACTTGGACTAATTGACATGAGCATATGAAGATTTGAGTAGTAGAAATATTTACATACCCATTTTGGGTTGTAGAACTCAACAACTATAAAAAAATAAGTCTTTTATTGTTTATTACTCTCTACTTTGTTAAATATCCAATCTTGTTAAAAGGTAGACTTTGTTGTATGTAGGAACTAAGAGGTTAAAGAAAAGAAGGTTGTAATAAGTAGGACTTGTAATTTATAAGAAAGGGGATTTTATTGTAATAAGTAGGACTTGTAATTTATAAAATGTAGATTTTTGTAATATATAGAAATTTATAGTTCATAAAGGTAGATTTTTGTAATATTTTAGGACTTGTAATTCATAAAGGGAAGTAGTCTTGTAATAGCTAGTAAAGATCTATGCTTAAAGTTGTAGTAGATACTCATGCTTGAGTTGTAGCAAATATTCATGCTTAAGTGTAGTGAAATTCATGCTTAAGTAGTAGTAAAGATCCATGTCAAGTAGTAGTAAAAGATTCATGCTTAAAGAGTAGTAAAGATCCATGCTTAAGTAGTAGAAAAAGAATCATGCTTAAGGTAGTAGTAGATATTCATGCTTAAAGTAGTAGTAGATATTCATGCTTAAGTGTAAGTAAAGTTCATGCTTAAAGTAGTAGTAGATATTCATGCTTAAGTGTAAGTAAAGTTCATGCTAAAAGTAGTAGTAAATATCCATGCTTAAGTGTAAGTAGAGTTCATGCTTAAAGTAGTAGTAGATATTCATGCTTAAGTGTAAGTAAAGTCCATGCTAAAAGTAGTAGTAGATATTCATGCTTAAGTGTAAGTAAAGTCTATGCTTAAAGTAGTAGTAGATATTCATGCTTAAGTGTAAGTGAAGTCCATGCTAAAAGTAGTAGTAGATATTCATGCTTAAGTGTAAGTAAAGTTCATGCTTAAAGTAGTAGTAGATATTCATGCTTAAGTGTAATTAAAGTTCATGCTTAAAGTAGTAGTAGATATTCATGCTTAAGTGTAGTAAAGTCATGCTTAAGTAGTAGTAAAAGAATCATGCTTAAGTAGTAGTAGAAGAATCATGCTTAAGTAGTACTAAAGATCCATGCTTAAATAGTAGTCAAAGAATCATGCTTAAGTAGTAGTAGAAGAATCAAGCTTAAGTAGTAATAAAGAATCATGCTTGAGTCATATGTAGAATTCATGCTTGAGTTAAAGGATCATGCTTGAGTTATATGTAGAATTCATGCTTGAGTTAAAGGATCATGTTGAGTTGTTGTAAAGAACCCATCATGTTGTACTTGTAGTGTTTAGTAAAGAACCCATCATGCTGTAGTTGTAGGGTTTAGTAAAGAACCCATCATGTTGTAATTGTAGTGTTTAGTAAAGAACCCATGCTTGAGTTGCATAATTGTTCTAGATTCAAAAGAGCCATGCATGCTTGAATGGTATATTGTAGCATTCTAGTTAAGGAAATCCATGCTTGAATTGTATATGGTAGTATTGTAGTGAAAGATTAAAAAGAACCCATGAACCTATGCTTGAGCTATATGTTCTAGCTTAACTATTGAAATGAACCCATGTTCCATAATTGTTCTAGTCAACTTTAAAGAGAAACCCATGAAACTAGCACTATGGTAGTTCCAGCTCAATTGATAAGAGAACCCATGCATTTAGTTTCTAGGTGATTCTAGGTCAACTTGAGAAAGAACCTAAGAATCTACTTGCATGTAGTTCTAGTTCAATTTGGAAAAAGGAACCCATGGATTCTAGTTTTGTGAGGTTCTAATTAAAATTGGATCATAGCATGTGAACATTTTTCATCTTCATGGGTAATAAGGGTTGAGAAAGTCACTAATAATTGTTAGCTTGATAAAAGCTAGTCTAGGGGCTTCTAATTACCCTAGGGGTCATCAACCATCAAGACTCGCATCTTACCACCTTTGAGACTATGGATAAATCTCACCTCGGGCGCCGACGGATCTTAATCGATATGGGTTGATCGTGGGCCGAGAGTGTTGATAAGATCCGAGTTAGGGGTAGTGATGAGTGAGGGAGATCCCGTCACTAGTATCTTGGATCGATGGACCATGAGTTGGACTATGATAATCTATGTTGAAATTCTAGTAAGATTGTTAGGATTAGTGACATCATTAGGGTACTAACTTATAAAGCTCTTTACTTAACTATTTTTGCCAAAAGAGAGGAGTTGGTATAAAGGGGTGACACCTTATGACCCAACTCGTCCTATAGGCCGATACTAGGTGGTGTTATTGGGTTGTACCTTCCCATCAAATCTCACTAGTTGGGAGCACGGGTTGCGTATCTCACACTATTAATTCCTGAAGTACCATGATAAGGGCGGGCGGAGCTAGGGGATGGACCCCCGGAACTCCGTCATGTTCTATGCCGGAGAAGCGAACAGGCCATAGACTATGATCTATGAGTTAGGGGGCCATAGGGGATGCTTCGAACTAACCTGTGTTGTAGTTAACTCTGAAGGTTCGTCTGGTTTTTGAGTGAGGTCCGGTGCACCGGGTAGTAGTGGCAAACATAGACACCATTGGCGTACTGCATTTGTGGGACTTGACCACGTATGCAACCTAATTAGTCATGTTGTATCTGTTAGGAACAGGTTGTGTACAAAAGTAGAAATTCATAACGCGAGTTCAAATCCCTAAATATGGAGAACGACTTGATATGGACGTATATAGTTATGGGATGCATACGACTCCAGATTCTCGCTTCCATTAGAATAAGAGCATCCTAGCTTAGTTGACATTGCATTAAGTTTTAAGACATTGCACTCACAAACAATTAAACTACACCGACACATTTACCATGCTTGATATGTTTGTTTTTGAGATTCACTGCTAGTCATCAGCCTTTGAGCGTCAGTATATGTACTGACGTCCCCACTCTAACAGGTTATGGATACAGGATCACCAGCTCGGGAGAACTCTAGTCAAGGCATGACTTCCAAGTGAAGAAACCGATGTTCATTGTTTCATTCTTGTATACTCTGATGTAATATATTGAACAATGGAAACACTCGGCTTGTAATATTATATTAAGTAAAAAAATTTAAATTTCCCTGTTTTTCTGTATATTGTGGCTAATTGAATGTAAGATTCTAGCTTATGTCACGGTTTCCCATCCAATGGAAATCGGAGCGTTACAAACCGATAGACCGATAGACCAATAGACCGATAAATAGGGAAACACGGGCCCCTCCTTCGAGTACAGTCCTTATATTGTCCACTACTAAAGTCAATCCCTTAAACCCCGACTTGTTAATTATTTTATCAATGCAACAATACAATATGCAATTAAGGAACATTTCGAAGACAATAGTATCAATAGGAGAACAATAGGACGATGACTTAGATAGGTCAATTAGAATGACGGGAGGAGCGACGGGCGAAGAGTTGGCGGTTTGGGTTCAAAGGGAAACAGGGAGGGAGAGAGTGGGAGATGGAGAAGGGGGAGGTCAATACAGTAGGGTGGCTGGGGTTAGGTTATAGGTAGGGTTTAGGGTTTGAGGTTAGGTTAGGTTAGGTTTGCATTTATATGGTATAAGGATGGGTTTGGGTAATGGGTATGGATCCAATATGAGAAAAATAATTAGCATTGTAGGGTTTTTAAAATATACATATAAACATACATCAAATTAAATAATAAAATACAATTAAATAAGTATATTCGTGCTTTACAAAAATAATACTAATAATAATAATGACAATAGGAATAATAATAATAATAATAATAATAATAGTAACAATAATCACAATAGTAAAAATCACAAGGATAAAATAACAATAACAATGATAATGATAATAATAATAATAATAATAATAATAATAATAATAAGATTATATAACAAAATATACATTTATTAAAATAATCCAAATATCAATAATACATTTAAATTTAAATTGAGTACAAATACAAATTACCGATCAGTTAGGAACAAAAATTAATATATGCCATTATTCGAACAAAATATAGTTTTCGATTAGAAAATGCTTTAATAAAATATCCGAAACAAATTCAAAACAAAATGAATTTATAATTAGTCAAAATATAGAAAATATTTAGAAAATACTTATTAGCAGGAATGACGGTTACACTCAAAGATCCTAAGCCACATGCACTAACCAATAATCCAAGACTATTTCTTTATCAACTTCGATTCAAGGTAACACCATATATATAATCCACCATTTGAATTATCAACATGAGACATCAACCCAATGGTATTGTAAAAATCATATAAATTCCAATTCTACTCCGAAAATAGTTTTCTTAGTTTCATAGAAAACATAAATGTGTCTACTACAACTTTGTAGTTAAGATCATCTAAATTCATCCTCGATTATTTCGTCCAAATTCATTTGTAAAATAGCAGCTTCGATGAAAACTGTAGCTCAATCTACTTGTAAAAGTCACATAAAATTCTATACTTCATGAAACTTTGTATTCATTAGATCAAATTAAAGGTATACAAGTCTACTATAACTTTGTAGTTATAAGTTTCTCCAAAATATTGTGTTTATAACTCTGAATTCTTCGAAATCTACAGTCGGGTCGAAATGTCATACAGACTGCCACTTGTTCAATCTTGTAAAATTCACTATAAATTTTATTTTTCAAGGAAAATTGGTTTCTTAGACTCTAGAGAAAGGTTAATGAGTCTACTTCAACTTCTTAGTTTTGAACTTCCTCAAAATACTTCATCTAGATGCTGAAATGATCAAAATCAGAAATGTATACAAATTTCCAGCTGCTAGCTAAACTGCCAACCAGTCCTAAGTTCAGATTTTAGTCAAATACTATAAGACATCCAAATATAATGAAAGTTCAAGGAGATGTTCTTGAAATATACGAGATGCTCCTATAAAATTTTTAGCTCTAGGTTCCATTTAGTTTAATAGATATGATTTTCTGAAGTGCAACTAAAACTTAAAACAGAAACTTAGGATAATGCCCCCTAATCAATCATATCATAGTTTCACACCTTTAATCAACAACACATAATCTAAACACGAATAATTAATCTTTATAAGATATCATGCATCTAAAAGTTCACACATATCTAGCTTTATACTAATAAAATTATATTAGAAAGTTGGAGAAACACCAACCTCTTTGAAGAATTTTCCTAAGAAAATAAAATGCTTGAAAGCTTTCCACTCTTCCTCTTAAAAAACCGTGCTCCCCTCCTTGGATTCCCGGAATCAACATGCAGCAACCACTCTTGGTTCACTCTATTTTGTTTGATTTATTTTTGTGTTCATATAGAGCTAATAGTGAAGGGCTATTTATATGGAAAATTAGGAGGTGGTTTAAGTGACTAACTCTCCACTAACCTATTCACAAGCCTACTAACACACCCACTCACTCACTCACCCCACTCAAGCCTATATGCAGCCATTTTTGAAAGAGTGCACATTGCACGTGTGCACGTGTTTTGTACACTTTTCATTTTATTTTCACTTTTGTTGGTTTATCCCATTTTAAATTGTTATTTTTAATAAATACTCATATTAAATTTAGTATAATTATCCTAATGAAATTTTTAGTGTACAACTTTGTAATAAAATAGCACAATTTGCACGTGCATAAAAGAAAAGCACGTATAAAGCACGTGCTAATAAATATTCATATTAAAATAAATTTGAGAAAATGAAAAATCATGATAACAATCGAAATACAAAATATGTAAAATACGTTTCGTTAATTCTATATACAATTTAATCAACACTTGCATAGAAACAACCTGTACCGCACGTGTAAAAATATATTTGAGTCAAAATAAGAGAAAAATGGATTTCAATTTATGAAACAAATTCGAAGAAGTTATAAAGAAAATAATAGAACACATAGAAAGTTTTATAATATTACACATAACGGTAGAATATACTTAATCAACACGTGTATTGAAAGCACGTGCAATGCACGTAAAAACACAGAGATTAAAATAAATGTTTAAGTTGACTCAGGATATGATAAAAATGAATTTTGAGAAGATGGAAAATGTATAAATTGAAATGCATAAGTACGTTGGACATTTATATTAAGCTACGTTACGGATATTACTCGTAACAGTACAAAATACATGTGCGTAACACCCGTGGGCAAAATTGTCATAACTCAATTTTGTGAGGTGTTACACTCAACCATCGCATTCCCTACGATCCTTCCTTGTGTACCCTGCTGTGGCATGAAATTCTTACTTGCTTCCACCTGATAGACATGGGCAAACTCCGTTTAAACATTGAGGTCGGTTCCATTGGCCCCGCTGCTCTCGGCTTCAGTCTGTCCGCTGACCGCTGCTAGTCTTTCCCGACATCTGATGTATGGTTGAAAAATCATATAGGTGCCTTATTATAATGTTGTAAAATAAAAAAATGGCATCCAAAAATATTTATATAACACCATTAATTTAGACAAAACACAACAGTCAGATTGTCATCCATTTGTACATAATAGTGTTAGATAGTCTTACAAAACATTACAATCCACAAACACAGACAAAACATGCTTAAAAAACCGTCCGTACTGGACAACACCTACTGATCCCATTGCCCCCTACTCCAGCTGGGCTACTTGGGCCTTCAGCAGCTCATGCTTCGGCTCGAGGCGCTCAAACCTAGCCCAATAGATGGCCTTCATTTCACTATCCCTTCGGGAGGTCCTAGTTTTGAACCTTCTAAGTTTTGCCACCACCCTACTGGTGGTGAGCTGCTGAAGTCCACTAGCCTCAATTCTCTCTTCCAAGATGTCATGGCTGCATTTGTAGGTGGCCAATTCCTGGAAAACTAAGTCAAAAGTGCAGTGGACTGCAGTAGGCTGGGGAGGTGGTGGTGATGGAGGCTGATCCACTACGAGGTTGTTCTGTGTGTGGAAAGGCCCCCCTCTTCCAATTTTCCGGCCATCACGGGCTCGTCGCCTTTAAATACTGGGGGCTCCTCGCCCTCCATCAACGGTTCTTCCTCATCTGACATCACTTCCTCCACCCACCCGAGCCCAAAAGGTGTATCACCGTCAGCCACCCTGCAAGGAGAAAATACGGGGATTAGTACAGATGTAGGAACATAATTTAAAAAGTGCAACAATATGAATTACGATCATCTAATATCTTCACTAAACTCGACAATACCTAAGCATCCAAGTTCAATTTCCTGTTGTGTTATACTATAATTTGAAGTTGGCTATGATACCAGCTCTGTAGCGCTCCGAATTCCTAACTCTGGAAATTCTTGACACAATCCAGAATCTTACTTTAAATGTACATAACACAGAAAAGTACAGGAAATAAAAGACTTTTATTTCGATAAATGTTATTAGAATGTCCAAACGGTACACATAAATGTTACAATAAAAATTGTACAAAGAACTTGAACAATGTCACTCCAATTGGATGCTTCACACAGCTCGAGTCCCCCGCTCCCATGAACAGATAGTCCTACACTAACCAACTGTGGGCACGTCAGTTGAAAACAGCTGACTCAATGCTGATAAAATCATCGTCTCTCTAAACTCATTATACAATTTTGATGCAAAAGGAAATTGCGTAGTTAAATCACAAGTGTTAGTATATGTCATGACCTAGAATCTAATGAATAGTTCAAAACATGCACATGATGCTCCTACTCTAATGCACACTTGATTTGGAAAGAATGCATCCCATAATACATACTTCCCAAATCAAGCTCACCTTCTCTTGATTGTGAGGTTCGATCCCTCGCTACGCATCCCACTCTTGTATTCTTTCCTGTTCTTGACATTCATCGAGTGACTGATGAGGTTGCAGTTGTTCTGTCAAATCCAGCTTCTGGAGGTAGTAGTGGTGTCCCCGTTTTTCACTGCAATCGGAATTTTGAGAAGAAGAAAAATGTATAAATTGAAATGCAAAAATACGTCGGACATTTATATTAAAATACGTTATAGATATTACTCGTAACAGTACAAAATACATGTGCATAATATCCGTAGGCAAAATTTTCATAACTCAATTTTGTGAGGTGTTACAGTCTCCCCCCATTAGAACAGTTTTGTCCTCAGAACTTACTAGGGTAAAAGTTGTATCTTGTACACAGCAAAGAAAAAAATCATTACTTTATAGAGAAAAACTGCCAATACCAAGAAAAGAAATGTAGTATAAAGATATGTAATGTGAAAAATAAGGTAAACTTATATAAGAAAACTATGAGTATCAAAGTTAATAAGAACGAAATAAGAAAAAACTGTGAAAATAGTAGAAAAAGAAACGTGACCATAAAAAATAGTATAGATTGAAATAAATTTTCTTACAAAAAAATATTAGATAAAGTATTTGATGAATAAAGGAAAATATAAATAAGTCCTTAATTGTGAAAGAAATTTGGAAAACAAACTAATTGGAAAGAATAAAGAGAAGCATAGTGAATAGATACTTTAATAAATTCTTAATAGGCTTAGTAAGCAAAATTTAGCAATGTAAAAAGCGGTAGAATGATTAAAATCGCAAACTGAACTAGTACTATATATTACGAGATAAAAATTGAATTAGTAATTTAAGAGAATGTCGTTGGATAAAAATCTGAAAATATATGAGTGTTAAATTTTAATTGAAAGAATAAACAATATAATATAAGTATAATAGTAAAAATTATAATGATGTGTATAAAATAATATCATAAAGTTTTCATTTGTAAAAGTTTACATAATAATTTTATAGAATAATGATTAGTATATATCAAAATATCTACAAATTGTCAAGTACACTAAGAAAATCAACATACAATAGTTTATACATACATAGGCATAAAAATATATGATGAAACAACAGTATTATGATATGTAAATTATAAACGGTTTGTAGGAGTAAAATAAGGCATCTTAGTAGTAAACGTAACAATATAGTATTGCAATAATATAAAACTAAATATATAGAAATAAAATGTAGATCGTAAACTGTAACACCCCGGGTTCCCAATACCCGGAACTCGTGGCACAAGCCAGAATCTTTCCTTTAAATGAGTCACAACACACAAAATCACAGGAAATTAAAAACTTTTATTACATCTAATTGTTATTACAATGTCGAATGAATACAACAATTACAATTAATTGCTACAACATGAATATACAATAAAATTGGACAGTAAATTTCACTTGGATGCTTACCGCAGCTTGAGTTCTCCATCGCGTTCCCCAAACTGCAATCCTGCAACTAGACAGACTGTGGGCACGTCAGTCGAATACAACTGATGCAATGTTATACGCAGCTATCCTCTCTATGCCATAATATAGCGATTCCAAACCTCAACAACCAATATTTTATGCAAAGAAAAAAGTGATGTCAAACCAGTGTCAATGTATGCCACGGCCTAATCTAATGCACAAAACAAAGAATGCACATGATGCACTTACTCCAATGCAATTCATTTGGGAACGTATGCATCCTAGACTACATACTTTCCAAAGAGTTCACCTCTCCTGATTGTATGGTTCGATCCCTCGTCATGCATCCTACTCTTGTACTTGTCTCGTTCCTAATAAATTTACCGTGTCTGAGGAGGTTGCAGTTATTCGGTCCTGTCCGTTACTGCAGTCACCATAGTGGTGATCGCATTTGCCACATAGTGCCCGGTGCCCGAACCCCACTCAAAAAACTGTGACGAACTTACAGGTACAAACCCATGCACCCATGACGTCAAGATCCACGAGAAAGTAGCCCCATGGTCCATTCGTGTCCACGCACATAAGAACATGACGGCCTCGAGGGTCAAATCTCCCTATCCGACAGGAGTTTCTCTCTCGTTCTTTAACCTTGCTCTGCAGGAATTAACAGATCGGGATACGAGATTCGTGATCTCAATACCTGAGAACACAATCCGTATCCCTACGATAGAAAAAGTACAACACCCAACTATGGTCTGCTAGTACTAGTACAAGTTACAGATATCTAACACATTATTCTTATCCAAAACTTATTTTAATTATTAAATCAAGTTAGGTGATATAGGGTTACTCCAACCCTCACATTCGCCTACCGCCCCGTGGCCCCCGGCGACGCATTTCCCTGCTCGCCACTTCCCCTATCTTGGATTTAGTCCATCTCCACGGTCTGCGTTTACCCTCCATTGGCATGATTTGGCAGCACCAATCGGACATCCAATGTCTAGGCAGAAGTTTCCAATTTGTCTAGGGTTGATAGTCGTGAGGTATTACTCTACCCTAATAACTAACTCAAGTCACATTTGTCCTCAACAGGAGTTTAACAACATTAAGACAAATAATATTACCAATTATCCCAATAGTAAGACCATTAACCCTTAATCACAGGAGGAAAAAATGTACTCCCAAATACTTAGTCAAAATTTAGAATTACCATACTAAATTGATTCTATCCAAAAATTAGAAGGGTCATAACTCTCAAAATATGACTCGGATTTGGGTGTTCTTGCCCATTCTGGAAAGCTAAGAATCTAGGCTACAAATATCTAATTGACCGCTACATCAAATTCATCCATCTAGTTGCACTAAAAAGCCTTACAATCATCAGCCTGTGTACTCCCTGTACAATGGCTGCACCTTACCGATAGCATAAAAACCCACTCGCTCATCGGAATGACACAAATCTAGATTCTATGGAAAGATGGACATGTCTTCTACAACTTTCTAGTGGGTCATTTTTGGGTTGTTGAATTAAGGATTTGACTCACGGACTAACCCTATTGAAGTTATCCAATTTACAATTATTAACTTACTAGGTCATCAAGTTCTACCCGACTAAGCAATTTGCTAGGCGATCTAGCAACTAGTCTCTTACCTAACCCTGAGGTCACACCTTGATGTTTTATAACCACTGGTTAAGTTCTAGTTCATTCTAACTCACTCATTTGAACTTAATCCAACTCGCACTAGGGTCCAACTTGGCTCTCAACCTCGACCCACTGCATGGGCCCACGAAGACTGGCAAATCGACCACGTCGATTGCCACCGCCCGTAACGTTTGGAGTCGCACACTACCTCGGCCCGAAGCAAGTTGCTGATCCCGCTAATCATCGCGCTCCATGTCTTCCCGAAAAATGGTAGCTCCTACGATGCTGGATTCCCTTCCTTAGATGGCAAGCACGTCGACACCCGAGTCATCGCTCCAACACGTACGAGGGTCACGGGTTCTTATCTACACGCCACAATTACTAACCAAACAGACCAAGTTCTAGGGTCACGCCATTCTATCAAGATGACCCTAATTTCATATACATAGTGTAAATCCCAAATTGAGGCATCGTGAATTTGGGGGGGGGGGGGGGGGGAATCTATCCCAATCCCTACAACAATCACACAATCCATCTATCTCAACTCTATTCTAGTCCATCACTAAGGACCTAGAAATAACTATGCCATGACTAAGATGACCTAAATTGGTCAACAATCATTTCACATCAGTACTCAATCTCACTAAGGCTTATAAAAAACACCTTTAACCCTCAAATAGTCATACAAGGCTCCATCACCTCAAAGTCACTTCAAACAGTAAACTTGGGTTCGGGTCTGACAGAACCAGTACACTATAAAAATCATATAAAATAGCACACTAAACCAAATTTTGCATTCCTAGGCTTTATAGGAAGCTCTAGGTGTGCTCACAACATCCTAGTTGAAAATTTTCACTAATTCGGATGTTAACAAGCTCAAAAACATGGTTCTTTAACATGCAGCAAAAACACTTTCGGAACAGAATACTTTGTGCACAGTGTTAAATAAAATTATCTAATATATATCAAATACTACCGAATTGACATGAAATTTAAGAATGAAGCATGTAACATGCATTCACAACAAATATCCATAATTCAAGTCATTTCATAAAGTAGATCTTGAGTTATGCTTTTTTTATTAACACCCAAAAAAGTGCATTCATCAACAGCACTTCTGTTTATCATTTCGACTAGCGGAGTATGCATGAATTAATTACCATAGCTATAGTGGTCCAAATCGCATGAAATTTGAAACTTAAGCTCTAGACAGATAATAGAACAACATAAATTTATTTCAAGTCCCATGAGTACATAGTGAGTTCTAAGTATTTTAATCTACAACGGTAAGATGCAGCAAGATCTGTTCTTTTTTTACCAACATGCAAGTTTGTATTTTTATTAATTAGCAAGAAAAATCAGAAAAATCCAAAAAAATACTGAAGGTGTACGACTTATATATGATCATCTCCTAAAAATTTCAAGTTAATCTAACCAGTAGTTTTCATCTTATAAGCTACGAACTAACAGCAAAGATTCCAGTTTTCAATAGTATTTTCTGTTGTGGATATCTTAACACAAACCGAGTTATTAATGTTCAATCTATATCATGCATGTCATTTTCAGTCACTACAATCATCATTCAACAAGTAAGGAACAACATAGAGATTGGAAACACCTACCTTGTAGTGTTGCTTGTTGTTGAAATGGCTTGGTCTAGCTCATCTTGAATCACCCCTCGAAGCTTGGCTCCTTCTTCTCCTCTTGGTCTCTTTCCCTAGCTCTCCCTCTCTCTTTCTCTTACCTTTTTGTTTTTCTCTTAGAAAGTTTCAAAACTAGAGAGTATAGGAGAGTGATGAGGGGGTGTTAAATAAAGGTGTGAGAGAGGATTGCTTGAGATGACAAGCAAATGGTTTTTTTTTACAAAACCATGTGCTTGTCCCTCCTCTTCTCAATGGTATGACCGGCCAAATGGGCCCTTTTTTTTTGGTTTTGTTTGTCATGTTGGTCCAACTCAAGCCCAACACAAAAATACACATATATTTGTATGTCAAGCTAGTTATAAATAAATATAATAATTTCAATCATAAGAAAAAAATATATTAATAGTAGAATTTAGTTTAGGTACAAATCATAAAAAAAATTGGGGTGTTACATAAACAAAATTATCAGTAATAAAATTTATGTTAGGTGAGTAGCCACCAAATCTAAGATAAGTTAGCAGTAAAATAAAATACGATGAAGAGATATAAAAATACCAGAATGCTAACATTTGTAATGTAACCCCTGTTCCCGCAAATACATATATCCTGAATATTTTCTGTATTTCAAATTTTTATAAATTCATTATGTGTTAAATTCGGTTTGGATTTTATATTAAAGTATCCTCTAATTGACAATTATATTTATTTTCGAATAGTGGTGTATTTTAACTTTGTTTTATAATCCTAATTGATCGATAATTTATATTTGAGCACAAATCAATTGTATTATTATTATTTAGATTTTTTAATGAATTTGTTAAAACCCAATTCCTATTTTGTTACTCGATCTTATTATTATTATTATTACTATCATTATTATTATCAGTATTATTATTATTGTTATTATTATTATTATTATTATTATTATTATTATTATTATTGTTGTTGTTGTTATTATTATTATCAGTATTATCAGTATTATTATTATTATTATTATTATTATTATTATTATTATTATTATTATTATTATTATTATTATTGTTATTATTATTTTAAGTACATACCAAGTATATTATTTATATATGACTATTCTAATTATTTGTTAACAGTTAAATGTTAATCTAATTGTATTCTTCAATTAATTTTATTTTCTATTGAACCCTGTAAAATTTTTTTATACAACCTGTTTAAATGTTTTGTGTATTGAGTACTCCAATTTAATATATTATAATCCTATTTTTATTTATTTATTCTTTTTCCTACTAGATCTACACCCAAAACCCTATAAATTTTCTATTGGTTTCCTACCCGTTAACCGGCAACCCAAAACCCAACGTCATAATATCCTATATATATTCTAATAAACACCCCTAACCCTAACCCTAACCCTAACCCTAGCCACTATTCGACCCCTACCCCCGCCGCTACTATACACCTCCCTACTCTCTCTCTTCTCTCTCACTCTCTTCTCCCTTTCTTCCTCTGCTTCCATCTGAAAGCAGAGCTCGTCATCCCGCCACCATCCTCGTCAACCCAATCAACTGCAGCCACCACTATGCAGCTCTGCACTCCAACCCACCAAGCACCATCATCCAACCAGCTCTTCTCCTTCCTCCAGTTGACCTATCCACCATCAACCTCACCATATCGCCCCCATTTGACTGCTTCTCCACCCTATCCTCCATTCGTCAACTTCACTACCACACCTTCCTCATCTTCACCGATCGTCCACGCCCCTCCATCCTCGGCCTTCCACCACCTTCAACCTTTCCTCCTCATCTTCTTCACAACCGCCATCACCATTCCCCTCCTCTTTCTCTGTTTCTTCGAAAAAAAGAGCCATCAACGACCGCCCTCATCTCCACCCATCCTCGTCGCCCATGTTCATCTTCAACCTCTCGCTTTGTCCACTTCCTGCCATCGCCACCTGCCCTTGTCGAGTCCTACATCCCTGCCTCCTCGCAACCCATCGCAACACATCAATGGTCGGACACCCACCTTGCCACCTTCGTCTCCCCTTCAACGAACCCCCATGCTTTTCCGACGTCTTCCTCCCCTTGACCACTGCCTCGTCAAACCCATCCCCCTGGCTTTCTCCTCCCCGTATCCTTCATCGTCATCCCCATCCTCCGTTCTTGACCCCCATCCTCCTTCCTTGACCTCCATCACCTTGTCATCCCTCCTCCAGTCAGCCACCCCCACTGCCGTCGCTCCCCTCCATCCTCTCCGCAACTAACTACAACCTCCAAAACCACCAACCATCGACCGTCTTCTTCCTCTGTTCTTTTTCCGAAACAAATCGCCACCACCGCTCGCTCACAACGACTACCCGCTCCCGCCGCCGCCTGCCACAGTCATCATCTCGACCACCTGCACCTCTCCGATCATCCTCTTCCCCCTTCTCATCGTCATCACCATCGCCGCCGAAACCATCAAAGTCCACCGTCTCAGCCTCCCGCTGCCGAGGATCTCCCTCCTCGTCGCTAGTCAGCCGCCATAACCACCCACTGACTGCCCTCACCGCAATCGCACCACCGAAGCCCTGTCGTCGATCACCCGCCCATCGCAGCTGCTATGTTATTTTTGTTGTTCGCTGTTTGGGATCTGGGACTTGCTGTTTGCTGTTCTGGGTTGAAGATCATTGCTTGCTGTTGGAGTTGTTGTATGGCTCTTGCTGGGTTGCTGCTGTGTTCACTCACACATTGTGTGCATGTGCTTTCGTGGGTACGTGTGCTGTACGTGTCTTGCACGTGTCGTCGTCGGGATTCTCATCCCGTTATTCTATTTTATTTGGATTAACTGTGTAAAAGGCAAGTCTCTCTTGAACTAGTTTATTTTTCTTGTTCAAGAATTCTTTGATTTAAGTAGATCCTGATTGTTTATCGTACTGTTATACTATTCATCTTCCATTTAGTATATTGAGGGTTTGCACGAGCTAACCCAAGATATTTTTGACTTCGTGCCAGTATCTTTGACTCAAACCCTAGTTCCTATTGCACATTGCATATGCACGTTATACATGAAAACAAGTAGATCTATGTTATAGAATTGTTTAATGACTAGAATGTTGCCGATTGAATATTATTTCTATGAATTAATTGCCTTGATTGCAAATTGCATCGTTAATCACCAAATAAAACTTTTGGTAATTAATTTCCATAATATTGCATGCTTGTGTGATGAAAATATTGTCAATTCATGTTAAATTATTTTCTGGCCTGCTGTCTATTTCTTTCTATATCAGACTTTAGAACCTATTACAGCAGTAATTTGAATAAACTTTGTAAACATAAAATATAGATCCATGTGTCTATTTTCCAAAACATTCGACGGAATTGAATTCCGATATATAATCTGCTAGATATCTGACTTTTAGTATTGCTAGGTCTGGATTTCCAGATTTACAGTTATATGTGTATCATATAGATTTATTAATAAGCATAACATGTTAACAGTAAATTTAAATTGTAAAATTAATTTGGCTGAGACAAGACATACATAGGTATCTCCCTAAATTTTTTTAGAATTATTTGATGAGTATTCTGACCTGATACATATATGTGAGCACAATCTATAACTTGCTACCTGAACTTGAAATATGTAAAGAATACGAATTTGAACCTAGTTTATGTAGTTATCATATGTCGTATGTATATGCGCTGGAATCGACAGAGAGTCTAGATTCATAGAACTTCTGACGAATCAAGATTTGCTATCCTGTAGCAGCGTGAATCTCTATTTTTGTACAGTAAAGTTTTGTTATCCAGATTGTATGAGTTGTGTTGATTTAATATAATTTTTTCTTGTCTTTCCTGCAATGAGTAGAATTATTCACACCTAGCATTACAAAACCTTGACATATTCTTGCATGCCCATATAGGATAAAATAAAATATCAACAAGCTGGAGTAATAAGGGAAAAACCTAGTAGTGGACAATATAGAAAAGTGTACTCGGAAGGGGGCCCATGTTTCCCATATTGGTCGTTATCATTGGACATGTTATTAATTATTGGTCCTCAACCGATTGTGGATTACTGACTATAGTATCCCGATTGTATCATGTATTGGTCATCAGTCATCGGTCATCGGTCATTAGTCATCGGTCATCGGTCATTGGTCATTGGTCATTGGTCATTCTTATTGCAAGACCCGAGTACATGAACCTATAGAATTCACCACTAGAGTCTAAATGACATTGATTGTATGCACCGAACCTGTGGAATACGATGCAGTACTATGTGCATTAGATAGGGTTAATAAAATGAATAGTAACCGTCACTTGACATTTCATGCTCAATCCCGTATACTGTCATCAATATTGATCTTGAATTGAAATTATTAATTATTGCATGATTAAACATAGACCCTTGACATTATTGCCAATCCTTGGTTTTGTTCTTGACTTTGATCCAGTCCTTCATTCTTGATATACCATACATTTTTATTGTTCTCTGTTTTCCACTACTTAAAGTCCATGACTTGTTCTAAGGATATTATTTTCTCTATTTTTAGATCACGAGTTCATAGGTACTGAAGGAGAGATAATAGAAGGAATTGGTGAGCAACGATTTTAGAAAATGGAGCCCGAGAATAGACTGCTAGAATTATCTTTTATGCTATCTTTCCTTTGAACATTGTTATTCTTATTGTACTTTGTATTTCGGGCTTGTGTATCCCGAAGTTTACTTTTTCCAGATGTTGGATATTATTTGGTGAATTTATTTTATGATTATTTTGGAGTTTATTCATTGTTACTGTGGTTATTCTTTTCTTGCATGGTTGTATTCTCTTATATATTGTTGAGTTAATTTGTTACAGCTTATGGATGATGTATAAGTCATTCGTTGGGCCTTCGTTACGTACTTTTATTCCTGTATTTTGGGAAGCGGAGCGTGATAGATTTTTAATGGTATTAGAGTCCAGGTTTGGCTAATGTGCTAGTCCCTTTTGGCAAATACGTTACTCAAGTTTGGCTCTAGCCAGGTTAACTCAATAATATGTGCACCACGTTGATCACATGAACATATAATAATTTTCATAATCAGGATGCTAATCCTATTTGATCCACATCTGACCCCTTCACATTCAATTCTTTGATTCCTTATTTTCTTCCGTCCCTTGTAGTCGACCTCATTCGTTCACTCTTTATTGAGTATAAATTCATCCTTTTCCTACCCATATTATCTTTGATTCCGGTGTTTTTCTTTTTATTCTTTCTCGGTTCGTCGATTGGCGTCACGTGGTCTGCAATGACATGTATGCTGCTTGGAACATCACCATTAGAATTGCGTAACGGAAGTGTGGTGGGCCTTCGTTACGTACTCGTATTCCTGTATTTTAGGAAGCGGGACGTGACATGTAACGATGAAGTATATATACAAAATAATAATAAGAAGGTGTCAAAATAGTTAATAGTAAGAAGTAATAACTAGGATGAAAAGTATTATAATGTATATAGGACAGATATATAAACAAGTATAAATAATAAGGTGATTAATTGAATGTGTATATAAATATAACTATATTATAAATAATAAAGTTGAAGTAGTATAGGTAAGTTGTAAAACATTATAAAATGGTAAAAACAAAATAGTAAAAACTAGTACAAAATAATGACATAGTGGTAAGTAATATATATAGAAATAAAAGTGGGGGTTATTAAAGTAGAAAATCTTCTTTGTTGTGGGTTCGCCTCGTTGGTGTCCAACTGCAGGCTTGCCTCATTGACATCAAGTTGCAGATTTGCTTCCATGATATTCGGTTGCAATTTGCCTTATTGACATTTGGTTGTAGATTTTTTCTCCCCGACATCCAATTGTAGTTTGCCTCCATTGATGTCTAGTTGCAGATTTGCCATCTCGACATCAGGTTGCACCAGTATGGAATGATGTAATCTTCCATATATACTTGGATATTAGATGTTTAATTTTAAGTATGATGTTATGTTTTGAAATTGGTGATATAAAAATAGATGTAAAAGTTGGAATAGTAGGAGGAGGAAATGAAGTAGAAAATTACAACGATAAAATATTAAAATAGAAGTATAGATTGTAAATATCGAACATATAAAATTAGTAGTAATGAAAATGATTTATAACATTTAAACAAAAATAGAATAAAATATATGCATAAGCTTAAATACAAATGTAAATGAACAATAATTATGTAGTGTAGTAAATTAGGATAATAAACATAACTAATTATATAAAAAAAATATAGTAATAATTGAATAAGCATAAAATCGTATGTATAGTAAATATGTTGAAATACATGATATATATATATAGAAATAGGTGGAAAGTATATGTAGTAACCAAGAATGTAAAATATTATTAGTGAGTGTACATAGTACGTTAGAAAAGTATAAAGCGACAAATTAATAAGTAGCTATTAATAGTGAAAATTAAATATAACTAAACAAACTAGCAAATAATATGTAACAACCATAGTTTCGAACATAGGCTATAAAACAAAAAAAGGAGGAAAAGAAGATTTATAATGTGTAGAAGTATGTCATATTCATATCAGTAAAATATTACAATCTTGTTAAAATATACTGAAATAAATAAGATAATATAAAATAGTGGAAAATATAGTATTGTAAAATCAAAGCATATAAAAAATGAAAGTAAATATGCAAAAATCAAATTTTATAATATAATAAAAATAATAATGAAAGAAAATAGTAGTAGCAATAATAACTTAATACGTTCTAATTTAAAACTTAATGTAACACGTAAAAGTAATAGCAAAATAAATGAGTAACATAAAAGTGCATGAAAGTAAGAAAGATAGAAACATCAAGGAAGAAAAATGAGTAAGTCAAACTTAAAAGATTAAGACAAAGAAAGATAGATAGAATAATAAATATCAAAGTGAATCAATAGTATAAGAAAATAATTCTTTGAAAAATATATTAAACGTTAAAGATGAAAAGTACTACAAGGAAAATATACGAAGAAAAATTAAGGAGAAAAGATAGTCTATGTACAAGGTATCATGAACGTTGGTTCAAACCAACCATAACACTCGTGACACAAAAGAAGACATGCTCGCATACAATATCACATCAATATTTGTGAAGAGAGTATCATGAATGCAAGTTCAATAACTACATCATTCACAACTCCAAACTAACACTCACACTTCTAATGTCCACCCTAATGTGTTTTCCGTATAACTTTGTACTACTTATTAAAGTCGGTTCTGATACCACTTTGTAACGTCCCGATTCCCAAACACGGGTAATTCGTAGCAAAAACAAGATCTTTACTTCAATTTCGTACAAATTTACAAGGAATTTAAAACTTTTTTTATTTACAACATTGTTCTTTTCAATAGCACAGCAGAAATGAATAAGTACAATACAACAAGTGATAATGGAAGCTCTTCAATCTTATGACATCCCTCACAGTGACTTCAAGTCCATGCCAAATATGATCCTGCAACTAGGAAACTGTGGGCACGTCAGTTGCATACAACTGATGTAATGCTATAATGCAGTGATTCTTCTACTTTAGCAAACACAAACTTGAATGTGAAACAAAATGTGAAAGGTGACTATTCTAAACATGTCAGTGTATGATATGAACTTAATGCCTAATACAGACATTACACTATGATGATACTAATCACACTTGTTCGGATTCTATGCATCCCAAACTACATAGCTCTAAGGGTAAGCCCTTATCGTACTCCTCATTATAGTGTTCAATCTATCGTTATGAAATCCTACTACGGTGACTAATGTAAGGTTTAGATATCCTGTGAGTATCTAATACCTCCTCGATAATTCTTAAGAATTGTTTTCCCATCGCGAGTCGTAACCCCAATAATTCTGGAGAAGAAACCCACACCGTGAGCCATAACCCTGATAATTCTTAAAAGTCATTCTCCCACCGCGAGTGATTTTTGGTCGTCATGCATCACACCCAGATAATTCTGGAGACAAAATCCACACCACGAGTCATATGGTACCTCATCATACAAATATCCCATGTGCGTCGCCTCGATCCCGATAATTCGGAAGATAGATCCCACACTATGAGCGGTTTTGGACATCATGCCTCACACCCCCGATAATTCTTGAGATAATCACCCACCGCTAATCATATGAGGCCCTCATACTCATATTTGCCATTCTTCATCACATCTTCTCCTGGTGCCTGTCCTTAGGTTTAATTATAACCATCACAACGTAAAGCTAGCTTACCTTACCAGAATTAAATCAACACATGAAGAAATGTTAGCCTACACTGGCTACTTCTCAAATTTTCTTTATCATAACTTGCCGGTTTCTACGGGTCTCGCTCAGCCTCTAAATTCCGACAATTCAAAATATTCACAATATTTCCAGGTTATCCATAATCTCTTTCATAATCAATTACAAATTTCATTCATTCATATACTCATTTCAACTCTTATTCATTCTATCCAAATAGCCATCCTCAAATAACTAGATAAAATCTTCCAAACTGTTACAATAGGACTTCAAAAGCCTTACTTCAGTGGACATCATCTTTGTTCTAATATCTCAAATCTAATCATCAAATATATACTAAAATTATTAATTCAAATATGGAGTTTGATCCAAAACATTTGCACCAATTTCCATCAATCATAATTCTACCAATACACTAATATCCTTTAAAATCATCTCTATTCAAGTCCTTCAAATCAAATCACCTAATATGTGTTTAATCCTTTTCCTAAGTGGGGCAATTAACCCAAAAATATTTGTACAAATTACCATCAAAATATTTTCCCAGAAATTAATTTATATTTTCATTATACTCAAAAACAGTAAATACTACCAAATTCGAGCTCACCAAGACTCAAACCAACAATCTCAAAGATCCTTAGCCACATGCACTAACCAATAATCCAAGACTATTTCTTTATCAACTTCGATTCAAGGTAACACCATATATATAATCCACTATTTGAATGATCAGCTTAGGACATCATCAATCCAGTGGTATTGTAAAAACCATATAAATTCCAATTCTACTCTAAAAATAGATTTCTTAGTTTCATAGAAAACATAAATAAGTCTACTACAAATTTGTAGTTAAGATCATCTAAATTCATCTTCGATTACTTCGTCCAAATTCATATCTAAAACAGTAGGTTCAAAATTCAATAACTGCAGTTCATGCTACTTTTAAAAATCACAGAAAATTCTATATACTTCAAAAAACTTTGTATTCTTTAAATCAAATTAAAGCTATACGAGTCTAATATAACTTTGAAGTTATAATTTTCTCAAAAATATTGTTTCTATAATCCTGAATTCTTCGAAATCTACAATTGGGTCGAAATGTCAAACAGACTGCCACTTGTTCAATATTTTAAAATTCACTATAAATTCTATTTTTCATGGAAAATTATTTTCTGAGACTCCTAAGAAAGGTTAATGAGTCTACTTCAAGTTCTTAGTTTTGACCTTCCTCGAAATACTTCATCTAGGATGCTGAAATGATCAAAATCAGAAATGTATACAAATTTTCAGTAGCTAGCTAAACTGCAAAGCAGTCCTAAGTTCGGATTTTATTAAAATGGTAAATGAAATCCAAATGTTATGAAATTTTAAGGAGATCTTCTTGAAATATACGAGATGATCCTATAAAATTTTTAGCTCTAGGTTCCATTTAATAGATATGATTTTCTGAAATGCAACTAAAACTTAAAACAAAAACTTATGAAAATGCCCCCAAATCAATCATATCATAATTTCACACCTTTAATCAACAACACATAATCTAAACATGAATACTCAATCTATATAAGTTATCATGCATCTAACAATTCACACATATCTAGCATTCTACTAATTAAATTATATCAAAAAGTTGGAGAAACACCCACCTCTTTAAAGAATTTTCCCAAGAAAATAAAACTCCTAAAAGCCTTCTACTCTTCCTCCTAAAAAACCGTGCTCCCCTCCTTGGATTCCTGAAAGCAACATGTAGCAACCACTCTTGATTCTCTCTTTTTTGTTATATGGCTAATAGTGATGGGGTATTTAAATGGGAAATTAGGAGATGGTTTAAGTAACTAACTCTCCACTAATTTATTCACTAGCCCACTCACTCACTCACCCCACTCACTCACACCACTCACTCCTATATGCAACCATTTTTGAAAGAGTGCACATTGCACGTGTGCACATGTTTTGTATATTTTTTATTTTATTTTCACTTTTATTATTTTATTCCATTTTGAATTCTTATTTTTAATAAATACTCATATAAAATTTAGTATAATTAGCCTAGTGAAATTTTTAGTGCACAACTTTGTAATAAATAGCACAATTTGCATGTGCATAAAAGAATAGCACGTATAAAACACGTGCTAATAAATATTTATATTAGAATAAATTCGTGATAACAAAAAATCATTATAACAAGTGAAATAAAAAATATGTAAAATACGTTTCATTAATTCTATATATGTATACAACAATATAATCAACGCGTGCATAGAAAATACGTGCATCGCACGTGTAAAAATATATTCGAGTCAAAATAAGAGAAAAATGAATTTTAATATATGAAATGAATTCGAACAAGTTATAAAATAATAAATTGAACACGTTGAAAATTTTGGAATATTACAAGTAACGGTAAAATATTCGTAATCGACACGTGTAGTGAAAGCATGTGCAATGCACGTAAAAACACAAAGATTAAAATAAATGTTTAAGTTGGCTCGAGATAGGATAAAAATGAATTTTGAGAAGTTGGAAAATGTATAAATTGAAATGCAGAAATAAGTAGGACATTTATATTAAAATATGTTACGGATATTACTCGTAACAGTACAAAATACATGTGCGTAACACACGTGGACAAAATTGTCAAAACTCAATTTTGTGGGGCGTTACAGTCAGCCATAACGTTCCTTATGTTCCTTCCCTTCGCACTCTGCTGCGGCATGAAATTCTTACTTGCTTCCACAAATGCCCCCATCATTTGATAGACACGGGCAAACTCTGTTTCAACATTGAGGCCGGTTCCATTGGCCCCGCCACTCTTGGCTTCAGTCTGCCCGCTGTGACCGCTCCTAGTCTGATGTATGGTTGAAAAATCATATAGGTGCCTTATTATAATGTTGTAAAATAAAAAAATGGAATCCAAAAATATTTACATAACACCATTAATTTAGGCAAAACACAACACTTAGATTTTCATCCATTTGTGCACAATAGTCTTAGATAGTCTTAAAAAACATTACAGTCCACAAAACACAGATAAAACATGCATAAAAAACCATCCTTACTGGCCATCCCCTACTGAGCCCGCTGCCCCCTGTTGCAGCCCCAGTCGTGCCATCAGCTGGGCTACTTGGGCCTTCAGCAGCTCATGCTCCTGCTCGAGGTGTTCAAACATAGCCCAGTAGGTGGCCTTCGTTTGACTAATCCTTCGGGAGGTCCTGGTTTTGAACCTTCTAAGTTTTCCCACCACCTTGCTGATGGTGAGCTACTGAAGTCCACTAGCCTCAATTCTCTCTTCCAAGATGTCGTGGCTCCATTTGAAGATGGCCAATTCCTAGAACACTAAGTCAAAAGTGCGATGGACTGCAGTAGGCTGGGGAGGTGGTGGTGGTGGAGTCTGATCCGCTACGAGGTCGTTCTGCATGTGGCAAGGCTCCCCTCTTCCAATTCTGCGGCCATCACGGGCTCATTGCCCGCAAATACTGGGGGCTCCTCACCCTCTATAAACAGTTCTTCCTCATCTGACATCACTGCCTCCTCCACCCACCTGTTCCCAAAAGGTGCATCACCGTCAACCATCCTGCAAGGAGAAAATTGAGGATTAGTACAGATGTAGGAACATAAGCTAAAAAGTGCAACAATATGAATTACGATAATCTAATATCTGCACTAAACTCGACTCTACCAGAGCATCCAAGTTCAATTTCCTATTGTGTTAGACTATAATTTGAAGTTGGCTATGATACCAGCTTTGTAGCGCCCCGAATTCCCAACTCTGAAAATTTGTGACACAATCTAGAATTTTACTTCAAATGTACATAACACAGAAAAGTACATGAAATTAAAAACTTTTATTTCGATAAATGTTATTACAATTTTTAATTGGTACACATAAATGTAACAATAAATTTTTACAATGAACTTGGACAATGTCACTCCACTTGGATGCTTCACACGGCTCCAGTCCCCTGCTCCAACGATCAGGTAGTCATGCACTAACCATCTGTGGACACGTCAGTTGAATACAACTGACACAATGCTGATAAAATCAGCGACTCTCTAAACTCAACAAACAATTTTGATGCAAAAGGAATGTGTGTAGTCAAATCACAAGTGTTAGTGTGATTTTGAAAGTGCACGCGATGCTCCTACTCTAATGCACACATGATTTGGAACGAATGCATCCCATACAACATACTTCCCAAATCAAGCTCGCCTTCTCATGATTGTAGGGTTCGATCCCTCGCTACGCATCCTACTCTTGTACTCTTTCTGTTCCTGACATTCATCTACTGACTGATGAGGTTGCAGTTGTACGGTCAAATCCCACCTATGCAATTAGTAGTGGTGTCCCCATTTTCCACTAAAATTGGACCCCGCAGTCCTACTGCTCCAGACCTCACCCAAAAGTTGCTACGAACATAAAGGTGGCCCTGTGGTAACCCCCGCTCACTGAGATGCATAGAGTCTTACTCACTTTGGAGTCTTACTCTAGCTCCCTACATGTATTAAACAACATAGAACTTGACGGATTAGTAGGGTCCATTCCCTACTTCTGACCGGAGCACCTCCCGTTCTTATCACTAGACCCTAGAAATTAATGTTGGTGTATGCCCTAGAGGCCATTTGTGTATTGACATTACTAGTTTACATTGCATTATGACATTTATTTCATATATGAGGCATTTTATTTATTGTGAATAAATGAGCATAATAAAGTCCTTAAAATAGTAGGTTTAATACCATGAGATATCCAGTTCATGACTTGATTGTGAGATCCTATTGGTTGTAATCAGAACAGTAGTATTCTTAAATATCCCTTGTCAGGTATCATTGTAAATTAGGATAACAATAATGCATAGAGACTAGTATGTGCGTAGACTGATGACCATATCTCATGGGTCATGGATATGAGATATCAAGTCTTCACATGGGTACATATTAGAGTAATAATGTACTGGACATACCTAGCCTGTAATAAGGTGATTATAAAGTCGACTATTGGATATACTGCAAACCATGCGGAGGGATGTGACTGATTTAGATAGGATTTGTCCCTCTTACATAACATGAGCGATATCTATGGCCCCTTAATTAAGTGAGACTAGAAAATGCATGGTCATGGTCAAATGAGTCATTTTGAGATATTGAGCTTATTTGTTTTAGTAAGTCTACTTGAGGATCAAGAAACCAAAGATTGAACTATACAAGGATAACACGCTCTATGCCTTGTGGTCAATTAAGATATTTGGACAAAAGGACTAGACTACATGGTAACATTGGTCACGGATAGGTTATGTCAAGTCACTGACAGTCCCACTACTTCAGTAGCAGTGACGTATTGCTAGATACCGCTCACCATTTATAATACTAGAATATAATTTTAGTATCACTATCAAGGTAAGGGGAACCTACAGGGTCACACACTTAGAATGGATAGAAATTGAGATTTAAATTCATAAGAAGAATTTAATTGGGAATCCAAGTAAGACTTGGACTCCTGACATTGGTTAGACATTTAATTAGAATAAATGGGCTGACTAAAGTTCAGGGACCCACACACGAATCTGAACCAAGTCAGATTATGAGCCCAACAAGCTCGTTACTCTCTTAGGGTTGATTTACTGCAGCTATATATATGATACATATATGTGGAAAAGTTACATATGAGAAAACCTCCGTGACGTCTCTGCGTAGGAGAAATAATGATTCCCCAAAAACCAATCCTCTTAAAATAAACTAAATAAAATCATAACAATATATTCTTTGATTATTATGTTCTTTGATGCATGGTGCATGGTTGTGTCCTAAGTTCTGTGATGCATGGTTTAGTTCTGTGAAACATGGTTTATGTTCTATGAGTTATTGTTTATATTTTGTTATTTTGAATACGGTCTGCGTGTCGTACCTTTCTCTCTACATTCTCAATGTAATCCTTTCTCTCTAAACTCTAATTGTACATTCTTTCTTTATATGTAAATGTAATCTCACTGAGAAGGCAAGGAATTGACAACCATACAAGGACAATATTGGGAAGCTTCTTGGAGAAGATGATTTGATCCATTTGTTCAGTTTTTGATACTCTCATTGGCTTGAGAGAATAACTATGTTAGGGCCACAACCATGTCACATAAATATTATGCTTTTATTTTGTATGAGATGCATTGTTGTATGCTGATGGATGA
Organism: Hemerocallis citrina; assembly: GCA_017893485.1. Lineage (NCBI taxonomy): Eukaryota > Viridiplantae > Streptophyta > Magnoliopsida > Asparagales > Asphodelaceae > Hemerocallis > Hemerocallis citrina. Next base: position 217,978,176 of record CM030361.1, on the reverse strand, counting down.
TGAATGGTTAGATCAATTAATAAAATAACAAAAAAAAATCCCTCGAAGTAAATATTAAGTTGCAATAAGTCGCCTTCAATGCATGGCACTCGTATAGGCTAGGATAGATTAAGTGTAGGTTACCAAAGCAGGGTGCATGTATCTATCCTAGTGAGACGCGATTGGATAAAAGTAATATTCAATTGCCAACCAATGGGTCTGACTTAACTAGACTATTTCAATAGGATTGAAGGTTTAAAGGCATAGAGTTGGGATTTAGTCTATGAAATAGATTAGAGTAAGTGTTACACACTCAACTATCCAAGAGTTGTATATGATGTAATTGGAAAATGTTTCCTGGCTAAATAACTGAATTTTGGGTGATCAGCCAAAGCTGACTCAAAACTAGGTGAAATATGAATCTTGGCCTGCTAGAAAATCTTACGATGGGAAATTATGAGTCAATGATGAGGGTCATTGATTTGAATAAAAATAGTAGGAGACACATTTAATGAAAGACCTTAATAAATATTTCAATATCATGATGCATACTCTGCATATTTCTATTGATGGTTAAATATTTTTTCTTTGCATATTTCTATGAAATGATATGTACTTTGCATATTTATGTTGATAGATTACCATGGCATCCAACACATCAAATAAACTATCATTGCGATCTATTATTGAGAAGGACAAACTGTTCAACAAATTTTCTATACTGGTACAATAATCTGAGGATAGCCATCAGTCATGAGAAAAAGCTGTTTATTCTGGAGCAGCCTATTCCTGATCCACCTGCTGCAAGTGCCCCTCGCACCGAAAAGGAGGCTTATAAGAAATATCAAGATGACGCCTTGGACGTTGGATGTCTCATGCTAGCCACCATGAACTCTGAGCTTCAGAAGAAACATGAGAACATGGATGCCTACGATATGATCGTACAGCTTAAGAGGCTCTATTAAGAACATGCTAGGTATGAGAAGTTTGAAGTATCAAAGGCATTGTTTCAATGCGAACTGGCAGAAGGAAGTCCTATTGGAACTCATGTGCTCAAGATGATTGGGTACATAGAGAACCTTGAAAGGCTTGGTTTCCGTTTGGGTTAAGAGTTGACCACTGACTTGGTCCTGCAATCGCTGTCGGAAAGTTATAGTCAATTCGTCATGAACTACAGCATGAATGAAATTGACAAACCTCTGCCAGAACTGCTAAGCATGTGGAGAACTGCTGAGCAGAACATTAGCAAGGGAAAGACCATTTTAATGGTTCAACAGGCCAAAGGTAAGAGCAAGGGCAAAAAGCAGATTAAGAAACCCACGAGCAAGGGAAAGGGCAAGGGCAATTCCAAACCCGACACTTCTATCTTGAAACCTAAGGGTGGGGTGGCCAAGGAGGGCACATGCTTCCACTGTGGTGAGACCGTACATTGGAAGAGGAACTGCCATAAGTACTTGGAAGAGCTTAAGAGGAAGAAAGGAAGTGAGACTTCCACCACATGTATTTTTTTTCAAGAGGTCAATTTATCTACTTCTTCATCTTGGGTATTAGATACTGGATGTGGGTCTCACATTTGTATAAATGTGCAGGATCTTAAAAGGAGTAGACCATTGGCTAAGGGCGAAGTTGACCTACAAGTTGAAAATGGAGCAAAAGTTGCTGCTTTAGCTGTAGGAACTGGGCTTACTATTGAGTTAGAGAACTATTATTTTGTAGCCTACTATTAGTAGGAATATTATTTCTATTTCTTGTTTGGACAAGAAGGGTTTTTCATTTATAATAAAGGACAAAAGTTGTTTTATTTATTTGAATGATATTTGTTATGGCAGTGCACAATTAAGTAATGGACTTTATATTCTCGACCTCGAAATACCCGTCTATAATATAAATACTAAGAGGTTCAAGTCAAATGATACGAACCCAACTTATCTCTATCATTGTTGTTTGTTCCACATAAATGAGAACCGCATATCCAAACTCCATAAAGATTGATTCTTGGAATCATTTGATTTTGAATCATATGAGGTATGTGAACCTTGTTTGTTGGGGAAGATGACAAAAGCTTCATTCAGGGGAAAATGTGAAAGGGCTAGTGATCTTTTAGGACTCATACACAGTGATGTTTGCGGACCTTTCAACACATTGGCTAAAGGAGGTTTTCAGTACTTCATTATATTTACTGATGATTTCTGTAGATATAGGGTTTGTGTATCTCATGAAACACAAATCAGAATCATTTGAAAAGTTCAAAGAATTCAAGAACGAGGTACAAAACTAACTTTGTAAAAGTATTAAAGCCCTTCGATCAGATCGAGGAGGTGAGTACTTAAGACAAAATTTTGATGATCATCTAAAAGAGTGTGGGATAATATCTTAACTCACTCCTCCTGGAACACCTGCAATGGAATGGTGTCTCTGAGAGGAGAAACCAGACCTTGTTAGACAAGGCCCGGTCCATGATGAGTCATGCAGATCTTCCTAGCTCCTTCTGGGGACATGCTATATTAACATCTACTTACACACTTAACCGTGTTCCATCTAAAACGGTTTAAGAGACCGTATGAGATATGGATAGGGAGGCATCCTAGTGTGTCTTTTATGAAGATTTGGGGTTGTGAAGCCTATGTAAGGTGTCAAGTCCTTGATAAACTTGGTCCCATATTTGATAAATGCTTCTCTGTAGGATATCCCAAGGAAACTAAGGGACACTATTTCTAAAATCCGACCAAAGGCAAAGTGTTTATCGCATGGACTGCTGTGTTCATAGAGAGAGAATTCGTCTCCAAAAGAACCAGTGGGAGAATGATAGAACTTAAAGAAATTTAAATTTCACAAAGTAGCAGCGAACCAATGATGGAAAGGGAGCAGACTCCACAAATCATTGTGGAATAACCACCTACTCAAGTAGCACAAGGCCTACGCAAGTCTAGTAGGATACCTCATCAACCCGAGAGATATGGATTTCTCGTGAATCAACCTGGTGATATATTACTTGTGGATCAGGATGAGCCTACGACTTATGAGGAAACTATAAAAGGTCCAGATTCTGAGAAATGGTTTGAGGCCATGAGATCTAAGATGGAATCCATGTATACCAACCAAGTATGGACCTTGGTAGACACACCTGAAGGGGTAAAACATATTGGGTGCAAATGGCTTTTCAAGAAGAAAACTGACATGGATGGTAATGTGCATACCTTTAAGGGGCGGTTGGTGGCTAAAGGTTTCAAATAAGTTCATGGTGTAGACTATGATGATACTTTTTTCCCAGTTGCCATGCTTAAATTCATTCGGATCTTGCTTGAGGTTGCAGCATATCATGATTATGAAATCTATCAAATGGATGTCAAAACTGCTATCCTAAATGAAAATCTTCTCGAGGATGTGTACATGACACAGTCGGAGGGTTTTGTGACTCCAAAGGATGCTGCAAATGTGTGTAAACTACAACAATCCATTTATGGATTAAACTAGGCTTCTAGAAGCTGGAATCTTCATTTCATTGATGCAATCATAATGTTTGGTTTCATCAAGAATGATTATGAACCTTGTGTCTACAAGAAGGTTAGTGGCAGCACAGTTGTATTTCTGATATTGTATGTAGATGACATGCTACTCATTGGGAATGACATCCCTACCTTACAGTTGTAAAGACTTGGCTAGGAAAATGCTTTTTCATGAAGGACTTGGGTGAAGCTACCTATGTATTAGGTATCAAGATCTATAGAGATAGATCAAGGAGACTGTTTGGCCTAAGTCAGAGTACATATATAGACAAAGTATTGAAAAGCTTCAATATGCAAGAGCCGTAGAAAGGATATATCCCTTTGTCACATGGTGTAAGCCTGTCTAAGGTGTAATGTCCTTCCACTCAAGATGAGAGAGACCGCATGACTAAGATTCTATATGCATCTGCAATTGGATCTACCATGTATGCCATGTTATGTACTCGTCCAGATGTCTTATATACTTTGAGCATGACGAGCAGGAACCAGTCAGATTCCGGTGAGAAGGACTAAGGATTCATTCTTGGTATATGGAGCCGAGGAAGAGCTTGTTGTAAAGGGTTACACTGACACTAGCTTCCAGTCCAATAAGGACGACTCCAAATCGCAATCAGGTTTTATGTTTTGGCTAAATGGTGGAGTTATGAGCTGGAAGTGTTCTAAGTATGAAATAGTAGCCAATTCCACCATAGAGGTTGAGTATATTGTTGCCTCCAATGCAGCAAAGGAGACCGTTTAGGTTAGAAAGTTCATCACTGAACTTGGCGTGGTTCCTAGCATTGTGGACCCACTGTAATACCCCGAATTCCAAAACAGACTGAATTCGAAGTTCCATAGGATCTTTTCACTTCTCTTCGTACAATTTTACAAGGAAATTAAAACTTTTATTACATCAGAGTTACAACTTGAATTACTAAATTTACTTTTAAACAGTGGAAGCAATTTACAATAATTTACATGAATAAAATGTACAACACGTGAAACATTCTTTAAGCAACATGCATACTTTAATCTTGTCAATCTCTTTATTTTGCATTGAAACTGTGGGTTCGTCAGTTCATTATAGGGGTGGCTGATCATATCGAAATGAGCCAACCGACCGGTTTTTCAACCGAACCAATCGATTCGGTACCGAAAAATTCGGTTACCAAAAGTATGGTACGTACAACCGTACCGAGTTATAAAATCCGGTTCGGTTTCGGTATGAATATGGTTCAGTCGGTATTTTACCGTACCGTACCGAAGCTAGCAAACTGTTAGAAAGGTTTTCCTCTGGGAGTTCAACCTGGAAAGAACACAGTAAAGTCAAAATAAAATGATTCTTCAGGAAATGCAATGAATAGAGACAACTGAAATTAGACTCACAAAGATACTGAAGAGAGATGTCGAGAGCAGAAAACCAGGGTTACAGTAAGGGTATTACATTACTCATACTAAAATGTAAATAAACAAAATAAGATAAGAAGCCATTAAAGAATAGAAATACATTGAAAACTTATGTCTGTTATGTGATAATGATAATGTAATTACAGAGAATGACCAACAATTCTGCATTCACGCTCACGTTGTAACTTCATAACAATTTACATTCTGAATTTGAATCCTATCCTCTCTATTACATCATATATACTCCACACATCTACATCTGCACTCTCACAATACAATAACCTTCATCGCAACTCTATATACAATGGATCACTCTCCAGCATGTTGTGTAGAGCACGGTGGACATTTCATCACTGAATCTTTTTCATTTTCATAAATAGATCGAAGAACTCCCAAACTTAAATTATTAAATCTCCATGTGTTTATTTTTAGCTCTTTAGGACCCACCACTTCCTCCATTTCTTTGCTGCATCAGCATCACCATTCATATGTTGGGTCATATTTGGTATAACACCAATACCGAACCGTACCAACCGAAGTAGTTGGTATACCGAACTTTTTGGTTGGTAACGGTTTGCATATTTTCAAACCGAACTAGTTTGGTATGGTAATGGTACAATGTCAAAAAGTCCGGTACCGTACCGAGCCCACCCCTAGTTCGTTCAACTGCGCAAGGATATAATACATTAATTCTCCTACTTAGAAAGCACACACTTGTCACAAGCAAAACTATGAGGACTATCCTATAGATGTCGTGTTGTGCTGTGCACTTAGTCCTTAATGCAGTTGTTTATATTATATGACACTAATGCACACTAATTCGGATTCTATGCATCCCATACTACATAGGTCCGAGGGCAAGCCCTTAATCGTACTTCATCTTGTAGGATTCAGTCCCTCGCCATGACTTAAAATACTACGGTAAGTACGGTAAGTATCCTAGATGTTCTATGACTTACGAGCCCATGTCCAGGCAATCTGGAGGGGAATCCCATGCACTGACATGATGCATCATGCAGGCAATCTATGGATAATTCAGCCTCCGTCGTAAAATGATGGCACCATCCGTAGTCACCAAACACCCCACAAACATCGCCACCGGGACGATAATTCTGGAGTAGTACTCACGCCGTGTCATGATGTATCAAGCAGGCAATCTGTGAATCACTCTCACACCGCCAATCCGATGGCCCTCATACTCGTGTTTTTCTCTCACTTTCGTCACATTACCACTATGTGTCTAGTCTTTAATTATTTGAATCATGAATAAAATCAATCCCCTAAAGTTAGCACTTCCTCTATACTGGTCTTAACCATTAATTCAACAATACAACCCAAACTTGGTCTTTTCTTTTCAATATCTCATCTCAAAAATATCTTTCAATGCCAGTAAAAGGCTTAGCTGCCCTCTAACTTTCAATTCCATCTCATGTTCGTAGCATTTATGTATTCATATTCATAAGACTTTTCATAATTCATCATGATATTGATTTCGCTTTCATGTACATTTTCATGCATGGAATAAATTTCATTTGTCACATTCATAATTCATTCTTTCCACATCATTCTCTTATTCTCTTTTTATCAATACTAAATCTAAAATTCACACTTTCGATTTTCCCATTATCAAAAATCTCTTTTCAAACTCTTTTAAACAATACATTTATTTTTCTTTATCTAAAGACATTTAAAACTTGAAAAATCAAATAGTCAGGATAGTCGACTGTTAAGGCATAGTCGGTCGACTGTTCTGCGAGAATTTAGAACTCGAAAATAGTTAGGACAGTCGACTGCTAAGGAATATTCGGTCGACTGTTCTGCAAACATTTAAAACTCGAAAACTAAATAGTCGGGATAGTCGACTGTTAACGCATATACGGTCGACTATTCAGCAACTAAAATCCGAAATTTGAAATTTATACAGTAACTCAAGATTTAAAAAAAAACATTTAACTCTTATTTTTCATATGAATACTACTCTCTTATTTATACAAAAAAGTTCAGAAAAGCAACATTGTGTTCTATTAATTACTTCTTTTCCAAAGAGAATTTCTACTAGATACTTTTCTATTATAATTGGGTTTCTCTTTATTCAACTAATAAGTATCTTCTTTCCTTCTTGATTAACAACAAAAATCCAATCTTTTCTTAGACTTAGTCCTAATTACAAAAATGTTCATTTTTCCAACAAAATAGCATGCAACTTTATGATTCTTTATTATCAATCTTACTAACACTCTCCACGGCTCTCTCCTAGAGCGTGGTGTTTGGTGGGGTGAGCGAGATAGTTGTTTGGTGCGAAATCACCTGAGAAAGCACTATCGTGTGAGAGGTAAAGATATTCTCTTCACGGCTATCTCTTTGGTGGCGGTTGTGGGAGCTACTGGCATGTTTTTAGGATGTGTGGTGGAGATGGTGGGAGGGTGCGATTGCTGTGCATGTGCCGTGGGGTCAGTTTTCGATCTGGGGGGCTCGGGCCCATAGATGGGGTCCCCCAGCGAGGTGAAGGCAGGGATCGGCGGGTGATAAAATCCTGCCAGACTTGTCTCAGGTGGGTGTGCATGTGCCGTGGAGGCACTGTACAAAAATAAACTGACGTACTTACAATTTTGCTGGACCGAGCTTGTTTGTCGGCCAACCCTCCAGGGTTGTTGGAGGGATTTATTGTTTGTACACGTCATGTTGCTTCATGTATGTTTTATTTTCTGTCGGTAGTTTGTACTTGGCCCCAGTACTCTGGGTTTGTTTCGTTAAGCTCTTATTAATGAAACAGGGTGGCCAGATTCCACCTTTTCTCTAAAAAAAAAAAAAATCTTACTAACAACAACATACATAATTATTTAATCAATCTAACTTCATAGCATAGAGATTTCTCATAATTCACACTTTTCACATAAACACATTCCCACATACATGAACATTTCAGTAAAGAGATTTTATTCTTTCTTAATTATCATGCTAGTGTAATATCAAATTACCACAACAATATTTCTAATCACATCATTCAATTTAATTTTTCTACTTATTTCATGCAATTTCACATGGATCCATTTTTTCTCAATCATGGCACTAACATAAAGTAATATTTTCTCTTGTTTATTCTAGCATGATCAAAACACAAACCTAGCATGGTAACTATTTAGAAGTTGGAGAAAATTGCCCACCTTATTTGGAGAGAAAACAAAAGAAACTCCTAAGAACTCCTAGAATGATCAAAAGATGCCTTCTTCTTCTAGTTTGAGCCACCAATTGACGTCTCCTCCTAGTATGGTAAGCAACCCGAGCCTCCCCTTGCTTCATGAAGAAATGCCGGCCAATATAGAGGAAAGAACACACAATTTTGAAACCTTCAATCTTTTGAACTAACGATTCTCTCAATCTTTTACTTACTAGTTGTATTACTTTCTCTTTTTGATATAGATTAGGTGCAAAGACAACTAATGTAGGGAGGTATTTATACAAATTTTTTGTGAGAATAGAAGGCTAGGATTAGATCAAGTGGTTAAGGATCAAGGGCCTAGATGAATTAGGGAGTTGTCATAACTTCCCATGATGAAGTAACCACCTCTCCACCTCATCCACTCTCCCTCTCCTCTTTGATACAACCTGGCCACACCTCAAAGGTGTGCAATGCATGTGCTAGTGCAACGTGCCACCCTAGTGTCCCCCATTTACAAGTTGTTCATGTTAATTAAATTAATTGTATATTAATTGAGTCTACACTACAAGTTAGGCTAAAATAAAAAGGAATTAAATTAAATGATCTTACTAATGGGCCAAAAGACCATGGGCTCTATTAATTTAATTAATTTATTAATTAATGTGGGCTACAAAGAGACAAATTGGCCTAGGATTAAATTAGGCTTGTAAAAATAGTCTTTTTGGAAAGTAAAGAGAATAATTACTAGCTTAAACTATGAAGAAATATTTTTTTAGAAAAATGCATATGAAATTATACGTGCAAAACACATAAAATCACAAACTCTAATAAATAAAAATTTAGGATGTTACAACACTCCCTCCTTAGAATAGTTCCATCCCCGGAACTACACTTAAAGAGTGAGAAAACAAAAAATACAACAAGAAGAAAAGAAAAGAAAAGAAAAGAAAAGAAAAGAAAAGAAAAGAAGATACAAATCAAACAAAGAGCTCAGTATGATTTTTCATCATCCTCTCCTCGGATTCCCAAGTAGCCACTTCAACCAACTGGTTTCTCCTGACTACTTTGACCATTGGTATCGTATTGTTCCTCAAGACTTTCTCCCGACGATCGACAATCTCAACCGGAAGCTTAATGTAACTCAGATCCAACTGCAAACCCTCCGGCACTTCGGGAAAATGATGATTCGGATCTGGAATGTACCCTCTCAGCATAGACACATGAAAGACATTGTGCACCTGAGACAACTCTTCGGGCAACTCCAACCGGTAAGAAGTTTTCCCAATCCACTTCAATATCTTGTATAGGCCTATGAACCTTGGGGATAACTTCCCGCCTCTGCCGAAACGAATCACACCCTTGCTAGGTGAAACTTTCAGAAAGACAAAGTCACCAACCTCAAACTCAAGGTCCCTCCTCCGGTTGTCTGCATAGCTCTTCTGTCTACTCTGAATATCCACCAACCTCTTCTTGATCAGATCGATCTTTTCAGAGGTCTTCTACACAATCTCAGGCACAAACATCTGCCGCTCCCCAACTTCAAGCCAAGAAATAGGTGTTCTGCATCTCCTGCTATACAGAGCATCGTACGGCGCCATCCCAATACTAGTCTGAAAATTATTATTGTAAGCAAACTCTACCAGAGCTAGATATCTTTCCCAACTGCCTCCAAAGTCTAGTACACAACACCGAAGCATATCCTTAAGAATACGGTTGACTCTCTCGGTCTGCCCATCGCTCTTCGGATGAAAAGTGGTGCTGAAATCCGTTTCGGTACCTAGAGCTGTATGAAGACTCCTACAGAAATGTGAAGTAAACTGTGCATCTCGATCAGACACAATGGTTAACGGAACACCATGAAGCCTAGCGATCTCTCCAACATACAGCTCGGCCAACTTGTCCATCGACGAAGTGAGTTTCATTGCCAAGAAGTGAGCGGACTAGGTTAGTCGATCGACTATGACCCAAATTGAATCATTGCTCTTTGAACTCTTAGGCAAACCCGTGATGAAATCCATACTGATGTTATCCCACCTCCATTTCGGAATAGGTAACAGTAGCAACAGACCTTCGGGTTTCTGATTCTCGGCTTTGACCTGCTGACAGTTCTCACACCTTGCCATAAACTCGGCCACATCCCGCTTCAGACCTGACCAGCAAAAATGTTGTTTAATGTCCTTATACATCTTGGTACTCCCAGGATGTAACCACACAAAAGAGTAGTATGTGCCTCCTAAAGAATATTCTACCGCAATTCTGCTTGATCCGGAACACACAGCCTCTCTCCAAACCACTACACTTCATCCCTGATCTGAAACTCTGCCAACCTGCCAGTACCAACCTGCCCCTTCAGCTTCTGAATCTCTGCATCTTCCTTCTGACTTGCGATAATCCTTTCATTCAGCATTGGTTGGAGCCTCAACTGAGCTAAAGATGATCCCAAGCCTTGCAGAACAACTTCAATACCAACCCGATCCAACTACTCTACAAGCTGGCTCTGAGTTGTAATCAAACAAGCCAGACTACTCTTGCGGCTAAGTGCATCAGCAACAACATTAGCCTTCCCATGACGGTACTTAATCTCTGGATGAATGTCCTCAAGTACTTCCAGCCATTTCCGTTGCCTCAGATTTAGGTCCTTCTACTGATAGATGTACTTTAAGCTTTTATGGTCCGTGTACATGTTCAGCTTCTCACCATACACGTAATGTCTCCATTGCTTTAAGGCGAAGATAATCGCAACCAACTCTAGATCATGAGTCAGATAATTCTTCTCATGTGGTCTAAGTTGCCTAGATCCATAAGCGATCACTTTCCCTTCTTGCATTAAGACACAACAAAGCCTACGATGTGAAGCATCACTATAGAAATCATACTCAACACCTGCTCCAGGCAAAGCTAAAATAGGAGTAGTAGTCAACTTCTCTTTCAACTCCTGAAAGCTTGCCTCGGACTGCTCAGTCCACTTGAAGTTCACATTCTTCCTGGCAGACCAGTGAGCGGCACGGCTATCTGAGCATAGCCCTGAATGAACCTCCTGTAGTATCCAGTTAGCCCAAGAAAACTCCTGATTTTCTTTACTGTAGTAGGCCTTGCCCAATCCTTCACCACCTCTATCTTCTGCAGACCAGTTGCCACTCCCTCCTTAGAAAGAATGTGACCTAGGAATGCCACTTCAGATTTTCAGAAATTGCACTTGGAAAATTTGGCATACAACTCATGCTCCTGAAGCTTCCTCAAAACCGCTGCCAGATACTCCGTGTGCTCCTCCTTCCACTTGGAGTACATAAGAATATCGTCGATAAACACCACGATGAAAGAATCAATAAATGGCCTCAGGACTCTGTTCATCATATCCATGAAAACTGCAGGTGCATTCGTCACTCCAAACGGCATAACTAAGAATTCGTAATGCCCGTGTCGAGTTCTGCATGCAGTCTTATGCACATCTTCAGTCTTCACTCGAACTTGATGGTATCCTGATCGAAGATCTATTTTGGAGAAAATAGCTGCTCCTTGTACACTGTCGAACAGGTCGTCAATTCGGAGAATAGGATACTTGTTCTGAACAATGACCTTATTCAGCTCTCGATAATCGATGCACATCCTCATCGAACCATCCTTCTTCTTTACCAACAGCACTGGTTCTCCCCAAGGCGATGCACTCGATTGAATAAAGCCTTTCTCCAACACTTCCTCAATCTGCCGTTTAATCTCATCCTGCTCCATAGGTGCCATCCTATATGGTGCCTTGGAAATAAGTGCACTCTCTGGCTGAATAGTGATGCTGAACTCTACATCACGATGCGGGGGTAACCCAGGCAAATCTTCCAAAAATACAGTCAGATAATCCCGAACCACTGGAATTTGCTGCACCTCTACAGGAATCCCCTTCTTCTTGCTGATAGCAGCAACCAAGCCTGAACATCTCCTCTTCCCTTAGATAGTGACTTCAGGTCCTCCTGGAGCCTTCACTAGTACTTCTTTGGTCTTGCACTTGATGCTTGCACTGTACATCGACATCCAATCAATACCAATGATAACATCGACTCCCAAGATATTCAGCTCGATCAGATCAATCTCGAAAATTCCTTTTCCAATCTCGATCTTGCAGTCTACATAGTACCGATCAGTGGTTAAAGTCTCCCCTGATGGAGTAGCTACTACTAAGACCATGCCTGGAAAGACTTTCGGTTCAACTCCCAAAACTTCAGCAAACTTAGGTGGACAAAAAGTTTGAGAGGACCCAGTATCGAAAACAATAACCGCTTTCTTTCCATTCAAATAAAGTTCTCATGTTACATAATACACACTCTTTACATAAAATTTTGCAAAATAGGCGGGAAAAGAAGAACAACCGAAGACACTTCTAAACATTCTCACTCTTACAAGTGATGACGTGATCCACCTCATCAGCATCAGCTTCAGTCAAGGCAAATATTCACCCCTGCTGGTACGGCTTCTTCCCGGCCTGCTGAGTTGGTCCCTTATGGACGACGTCCTGTAGCATAGGGCACTGCGATTGGTAATGACCTGACTCCTCACAGTTGTAACAATGTACCATCGGAGGTCTCACCCATGCATTCCTGGGTCTCCCAGCTACATTGACAGCGTTCGTCCCAGTCGATTTGAACCTTTAGGCCAACAGCTGTCCTCTGACATTTCCAGCAACTGCGGGCCTCCTCACCACTTTCCAGTTGTTCCTCCGATTCTAAACAACATGGAACTGCTCCATGTCCGCCTCAGTGGCTGCAGCTCGATTGACCAACATGTCCAACCTCCTGCTACCAAGGGGTCTCATCCGCGATCTCAGACTTGGCCTCAAACCATGCTCGAATTTTCGAGCCTTCTATGCCTCGTCCATCACCAATTCGGGAGCATACCTCGAGAGTTGAGTGAATTTTGTCACATACTCCCTAACCGACATGCTGCCCTGCTGCAGCGCCAGAAATTCCATGGCCTTCTTCTCCTGGTCGTCTGATGAAAAATAATGACTGTGGAACTCCTCCAAGAATTCCTCCCAGCCAAGGACAATATCTCCCATCGTCCGCTTCATCGACTGCAACCACACAGCCACATCCTTCTCGAACTGCAGTCCAGCCAACTTCACCTTGCTGCCCTCCAGAGTCTCCAAGACATCGAAGATAGTCTCGATCTGTCAGATCCAACTGTCAGCCACATCAGGGTCTGACTTCCCCTCAAACACCGGTGGTTTCATCTGTTTGAATGATTCCACGAGTTTGATTGCTTTGGGTACTTGATTCACAGGCACCCTCCCTTGGTTCTGATTTATGGCAACGGCATTGAGTGTCTGATAGACCCTCGCTAACTCCGTTTCCAAGTCCATACCTTCTCTGCTTCTAGCTCTTCTTTTGGCCATATTCTGATGCAAAATATCCATTAAATTCGAAGTAGAAAATATGAATTTAAATCAATTCTTCATTTCACTGAATTTCAAACTTTATATATTCGAATTAAAAATATTTCTGACATCAAATGAAAGCAGTAAGAAGATACAACATTCTAGTTCCTACGGTTCCTCTTGGCTTCTCGAAGCTCTTCCCGTAGTTCCGCCACTTCCTTCTTCAACACATCGTACATGTTTTTCCTCTTCTCGGGTTCCCAAACACAATGACTGAGCGTGGCAATGCTCTCCTTGCACTTCATACACTGTGCCTAAAGCAGCTCCGCTCTCTCCCTCTGAGTCTCAACCTGCTTCTGAAGAGACACAATGAGACTACTTGGAACTGGTTCTTCCTCGTCGGATGAGTCATCAGATTAATTCGAAGGTGGAGTGATCCCTTTGAACAAAAGGACTAGACTACATGGTAACATTGGTCACGGACAGGTTATGTCTAATCACTGACTTTCCCGTTACTTGAGTAGCAGTGATGTATTACTAGATACCGCTCACTGTTTGTAATACTAGAATATGATTTTAGTATTACTATCAACATAACGAGAACTTACAGGGTCACACACTTAGAATGGATCGAAATTGAGATTTAAATTCATAAGATGAATTCAATTGGAGATCCAAGTAAGATTTGGACTCCTGACATTGGTTGGGCATTTAATTAGATTAAAAGGAATGACTAAAGTTCAAAGGCCCACAAACAAATCTGAACCAGGTTAGATTGTGAGTCTAACAGCCTCATTACTCTCTTAGTGTTGATTTTCTGCAGCTATATATATGATACGTATTTGTGGAAAAGTGGAACATAAAAAACCTAGCCGTCACATAAATTGTGAGAGAGAGAGATCGTGAGGAACATCTCCTTCCCGCAACTATCACTACGGCATGAGGGAAAGCATGATTTGATCCCTTCGTGTGGATACCATAGAGGGACAACAATATTGTAGGGTTGTGATCGACATTAATTGAAGACAACAGATCCATCCTCAAGGTATAACTCCTAAACATGATTTATGATTTTCGCATGGATTCATGGCTGGGTTTCGATATTTCTTTGTAACTTTTCTGCTGTGTATTTGATCTGAGACTACCATTGAAACCTAACAGTGGTATCAGTGCCACTTACGAGACCATAATTCGGTTATGAAAGATATGTAACCATTTATGATATGCTCAGACTCTTGGGAGAAAGATTCATATGTGATATAATTTTTGCAACATTTGCAATATAAGGATTCGTTTGTGTTGGTTGTAAACACAGATGCCACAGTAGGGTAGCCATTGGTTTGGAACCATTGAAAACCCTAGAAAGATGTGATTTGCAGTGACATTAGGGTTTCTTAAATCATGAATAGTTCATGCACCTGCGTCGTTTGCAGTGGCATTAGGGTTTCTTAAACATGAAGGGTTTATTCTTTGGCTTTGGTGGTGGTAAGGGTTCATGCTTCGGCAGAGGAAAAATTCTTCAAACGGGGGGCACTGCCCCGCACCCCGCAAGGGGCGGCCTCCCCCTGACCCCCGCCCGCTCTGCGTAGGGCAATAATGATTCCCCAAAAACCAATCTTTTTTAAAATAAATTAAATAAAATTATAACAACATATTGTTTGATTATTATGTTCTTTGATGCATGGTGCATTGTTGTGACCTTAGTTCTGTGGTGCATGGTTTAGTTCTGTGATACATGGTTTATGTTTTGTGATGTATTGTTTATATTTTGGTATTTTGAATATGGTCTGTGTGTCGTGCCTCTCTCTACATTCTCAATCTAATCCTTTCTCTCTAAACTCCAATTGTACATTCTTTCTTTATATATAAATGTAATCTCACTGAGGAGGCAATGAATTGACAATCATACAAGGACAAGATTGAGAAGCTGCTCGGAGAAGACGATATAATCCCTTTATTCAATTTTGGATATTCTCATTGGCTTGAGAGAATTAGTATGTAAGGGCCACAACCATGTCATATAAACTTTATGCTTTTAATTTTGTATGAGATGCATTGTTGTATTCTAATGGATGATGAATGGTGAGATCAAGTAATAAAATAAGAAAATCCCTCAAAGTAAATATTAAGTTGTAATAAGATGCCTTCCAATGTATGGCACTCGTCTAGGCAAGGATCTATTAAGTGTAGGTCTGCCAAAGCAAGGTGCCTTTATCTATCCTAGTGAGACGTGATGTGATAAAAGTAATATTCAATGGCCAACCATTGGGCTTGACTTAACTAGACTATTTCAATTAGATTGAAGGTTTAAAGGCATAGAGTTGGGCTTTAGTCGATGAGATAGATTAGAGTAAGTGTTACTCACTCAACTATCCAAGAATTGTATATGATGTAATTGGAAAATGTTACCTACCTAAATAGCTAAATTTTGGGTGATCAGCCAAAGCTGACTCAACACTAGGTAAAATATGAATCTTGACCTACTAGAAAATCTTACTATGGGATTTCTCGAGTCAATGATGAGGGTCGTTGATTTGAATAAAAATAGTAGGAGGCACATTTAATAAAAGAACTTATTAAATATGTCAATGTTATGATACATACTCTGCATATTTCTGTTGATGGTTAAATATTTTCTTTGCATATTTCTGTTAAATGATATTTACTTTGCATATTTATGTTGATAGATTACTATGGCATCCAACACGTCAAATAACCTATCATTGCAATCTGTCCTTGAGAAGGACAAACTATCTGCAATAAATTTTCTAGACTGGTACATGAATCAGAGAATAATCCTCAGGCACGAGAAAAGTTGTATTTTCTAGAGCAGCCTATTTCTGGTCCACCTGCTGCAGGTGCCCCTCGCACTGAAAAGGATGCTCATAACAAGCATCAAGATGACGCCTTGGATGTTGGTTGTCTCATGCTAGCCACCATTTACTCTGAGATTTAGAAGCAACATGAGAACATTGATGCCTACGATATGATCGTACACCTCAAGAGGTTTTATCAAAGGCAGGCTAGACATGGGAAGTTTGAAGTCTCAAAGGCATTGTTTCAGTGCAAACTGGCAGAAGGAAGCCCTGTTGGAACTCATGTGCTCAAGATGATTGGGTACATAGAGAATCTTGAAAGGCTTGGTTTCCCATTAGGTCAAGTGTAGGCCACTGACTTGGTCCTGCAATCGTTGCCAGAAAGTTATAGTCAATTCATCATGAACTACAACATGAAGGAAATTGACTAACCTCTGGCAGAACTGCTAAGCATGTTGAGAACTGCTAAATAGAATATTAGGAAGGAAAAGACCATTATGATTATCCAACAGACCAAAGGTAGAGGCAAGGGCAAAAAGCAGACTAAGAAACCCAAACGCAGGGGGAACGGCAAGGGTAATTTGAAGCCTAACACTTCTGCCTTGAAACCTAAGGGTGGGGTGGCCAAGGAGGGAACGTGCTTCCACTGTGGTCTGACCGGACAATGGAAGATGAACTATCATATGTACCTAGAGGAGCTTAAGAAGAAGGAAAAAAGTGAGACTTCCACTATAGGTATTTCTGTTATAGAAGTCATTTTATCTACTTCTGCATCTTAGGTATTAGATACTGGATGTGGATCTCACATTTGTATAAATGTGTAGGATCTCAAAAGGAATAGACCACTGGCTAAGGGCGAAGTTGACCTACGAGTTGGAAATAGAGCAAAAGTTGCTGCTTTAGCTATAGGAACTTGTCATTTATCATTGCACACTGGGCTTATTATTATAATGCCCCGATCAGCGATTTTAGCAAACAACTGCCCACCATAGGGTACCTCATAAAAGGTGTTATAGCTTGTTGGTGATCTCTAATCCCAGGCAATTATCTACATATTTAATTAATCTCTTGTAAAGTCCCAATATAGGACAAATCCCACACCTCTCTCCTCTCTCTCGTGGGTACAGAAACCCAAGCAGTGGGCCCCATGCCCACGTCAGCAAAGCCAGACAACACACAGCATTTTGCTGCCTTTCCTCCTGGGCGGGCCCCACGTGGCAGCGCATGCAGCAGAAAGAAGCCTGCTTCTACCTCAACTGGTAGGACCCCCTCCATTAATTCCAAACACTCCTCCCCTCATAGGAAATCCTATGGGGCAAAACCATTATTAATTAATTATATATATATATATATATATATATATATATATATATATATATATATATATATATATATATATTCTTAACACGGGGTGTTACAATTACTGAGTTAGAGAACTGTTATTTTGTGCCTGCTATTAGTAGAATTATTATTTCTATTTCTTGTTTGGAAAAGAAGGGTTTTTCATTTATAATAAAGGACAAAAGTTGTGTTATTTATTTGAATGATATATGTTATGCTAGTGCACAATTGAGTAATGGACTTTATATTCTCGACCTCGAAATTCCTGTGTATAATTTAAATACTAAGAGGTTCAAATCAAATGATACGAACCCAACTTACCTCTAGCAATGTCGTTTGAGCCACTTAAATGAAAACCACATATCCAAACTCCATAAAGATGGATTCTTGGACTCATCTGATTTTGAATCATATAAGGTATGTGAACCTTGTTTGTTGGGCAAGATGACAAAAGCTCCATTCACTGGAAAAGGTGAAAGGGCTAGTGATCTTTTAGGGGTCATACATAGTGATGTTTGCGGACCTTTCAACACATTGGCTAGAGGAGGTTTTCAGTACTTCATTACATCTACTGATGATTTAGTAGATATGGATTTGTGTATCTGATGAAACATAAATTAGAGTCATTTGAAAAGTTCAAAGAATTCAAGAATGAGGTGCAAAATCAACTTGGTAAAAGTATTAAAGCTCTTCAATCAAATCGATGTGGTGAGTACTGAAGCTAAGATTTTGATGACCATTTAAAAGAGTGCGAGATAATATCTCAACTCACTCCCCCTGGAACACTGCAATGGAATGGTGTCACTGAGAGGAGGAACCGGACCTAGTTAGACATGGTCCGATCAATGATGAGTCATGTAGATCTTCCAAGCTCCTTCTGGAGACATGCTCTATTAACAGCTGCTTTTACACTTCACCGTGTTCCATCTGAAACGGTTCAAGAGACACCATATGAGATATGGATTGGGAGGTGTCCTAGTGTGCCCTATGTAAGGTGCAAGTCCCTGATAACTTGGTCCCAAATCTAATAAGTGCTTTTTTGTAGGATATCCCCAAAAAACCAATGGATACTATTTCTATAATCCGACCGAAGGCAAAGTGTTTGTCGCACGGACTGCTGCATTTCTAGAGAGAGAATTTGTCTCCAAAATAACCAGTGGGAGAACAATAGAACCTGAACAAATTCAAACTTCGCAAAGTAGTGGCGAACCAATGGTGAAAATGGAGCAGATTCCACAAATTGTTGTGGAACAACCACCTGCTCAAGTAGCACTTGGCCTACGTAAGTCTAGTAGGATACCTCATCAACCCGAGAGATATGGATTTCTCGTGACTCAACATGGTGATATATTACTCATGGATCAGGATGAGCCTACGACTTATGAGGAAGCTATAAAATGACCATTTTCTGAGAAATGGCTTGAGGCCATGAGATCTGAATGGAATCCATGTATACCAATCAAGTATGGACCTTGGTAGACCCACTTAAAGGGGTCAAACTTATTAAGTGCAAATGGGTTTTCAAGAAGAAAACTGACATGGATGGTACTGTGCAGACCTTTAATGGGCGATTGTTGGCTAAAGGTTTCAAACAAGTTCATGGTGTAGACTATAATGAGACCTTTTCCCCAGTTGCCATGCTTAAATCCATTCGGATCTTGCTTGCTGTTGTAGCATATCATGTTTTTGAAATCTGGCAGATGGATGTCAAAACTGCTTTCCTAATTTGGAAATTTTTTCGAGGATGTGTACATGACATAGCCTAAGGGTTTTGTCACTCTAAAGGATGTTGGAAAGGTGTGTAAACTGCAACGATCCATTTATGGATTAATTCAAGCTTCTAGAAGATAGAATCTTCATTTCGATGATGCAATCAAAGAGTTTGGTTTCATCAAGAACGAAGATGAACCTTGTGTCTACAAGAAGGTTAGTGGGAGCACTGTTGTATTTCTGGTGTTGTATGTAGATGACATACTGCTCATCGGGAATGGCATCCCTACCTTACAGTTTGTAAAGACTTGGCTAGGAAAATACTTTTCCATGAAGGATTTGGGTGAAGCTACCTATGTATTCTGCATCAAAATCTATAGAGGTAGATCAAGGAGATTGCTTGGCCTGAGTCAGAGTACATACATAGACAAAGTATTGAAACGCTTCAATATATAAGAGTCTAAGAAATGATTTCTCCCTATGTCGAATGGTGTAAGCATGTCTAAGGCTCAATGTCCTTCCACTCAAGATGAGAGAGACCGCATGACTAAGATTCCACATGCATTTGCAATTGGATCTATCATGTATGCCATGTTATGTATTCATCCAGATGTCTCATTTGCTTTGAGCATGATGAGTAGGTACTAGTTCGATCCTGGTGAGAATCGCTGGACTGCTATCAAAAACATTCATAAGTAATTAAGAAGGACTAAGGATTCATTCTTGGCATATGGAGCCGAGGTAGAGCTTGTTGTAATGGGTTACACTGACGCTAGCTTCCAGTCCGATAAGGACTACTCCAAATCGCAACTAGGTTTTATGTTTTGCCTAAATGGTAGGGCGATGAGCTGGAAGAGTTCGAAGCAAGTGACAGTAGCCGATTCCACCACAGAGGTTGAGTATATTGCTGCCTCCAATGCAGCGAAGGAGGCCATTTGGATCAGAAAGTTCATCGCTGAACTTGGCGTGGTTCCTAGCATTGTGGACCTGCTGGACCTCTACTGTGATAACAATGGGGCTACTGCACAAGCTAAGGAGCCTAGATCTCACCAGTGATCCAAACATATACTTAGGTGCTTCCATCACATTCGAGAGACCATCGATAGAGGAGATGTAAAGATATGTAGAGTACCGATAGATTATAACATCGCTGACCCACTGAAAAAGCCTCTTGCATAGCGAAGGCATGAGGGTCACCTTAGCTCTATAAGCATTAGATGTATGTCTGATTGGCTCAAGTGCAAGTGGGAGAATATTGGTGTATGCCCTTGAGGCCAGTTGTGTATTGACATTACTAGTTTACATTATATCATGATATTTTTACCATATATGAGGCATTTCATTTATTGTGATGTTTATTGTGATGAATGAACATAATAAATTCCTTAGAATAGTAGGTTCGATACCATGGGATATCAAGTGCATGACTTGATTGTGAGATCCTATTGGTTGAAATCAGAACATTATTCTTAAATGTCCCTAGTCAAGTATTATTGTTAATTAGGACAACAATAATCCATAGAGACTAGTATGTACATAGATTGATGACCATATCTCATGGGTCATGTATATGAGATATCAAATCTTCACATGGGTACATATTAGAGTAATAATGTTGGACTGACCCTCCATTAGAATGGTGCATTGACTTTTACGTTAATGTCATAAGTGGTTCTCACAATGACCATGGTGTATGTAGTCCTTTAACATGAAGTCACTACGGTTCCTTACATGAGAAGTTATATGTTTAATGTCGTCAAACGTTGCCTGTAATAAGGTGATTATAAGGTCGACTATTGCATATACTACAAATCATGTGGAGGGATGTGAGTGACTTAGATAGGATTTGTCCCTCTTACATAGAAGAGCAATATCTATGGGCCCCTTGATTGAGTGATACTGCAAAATACATGGTCATACTCAAATGAGTCAATATGAGATATTGCGCTGATTTGTTTTAGTAAGTCTACTCGGACATCATGAAACCAAAGATTGAACTAACAAGGGTGACACGCTCTATGCCTTGTGGTCAATTAAGATATCTGGACAAAGGGACTAGACTACATGGTAATGTTGGTCATGGATAGGTTATGTCTAATAACTGACATTCCCGTTACTTGAGTAGCAGTGATGTGTTGCTAGATACCGCTCACTGTTTGTCATACTAGAATATGATTTTAGTATTACTGTCAACGTAACAAGAACCTACAGGGTCACACACTTAGAATGGATCGAAATTGAGAATTAAATTCATAAGATGAATTTAATTGGGGATCCAAGTAAGACTTGAACTACTAATATTGGTTGGACATTTAATTAGATTAATTGGGCTGACTAAAGTTCAAAGGCCTACACACAAATCTGAACAAGGTCAGATTGTGAGTCCAACAGCCTCATACTCTCTTAGGGTTGATTTTCTGCAGCTATATATATGATATGTATCTGTGAAAAAGTGGGACATGAAAAAACCCTAGCCGTTACAGAAATTGTGAGTGAGAGATTGTGTGGAACATTCCTTTCTCGCGGCTAGCACCGGGGCGTGAGGGAAAGCTTGATTTGATCCATTCGAGTGGATACCATAGAGGCACAACAATATTACAGTGTTGTGACTTCAAGGTATAACTCCTAAACACGACTTATGATTTTCGCATGGATCCATGGCTAGGTTTCCATATTTCTTTGTAACTTTTCTGCTATGTATTTGAAATAAGACAACCATCGAAACCTAACATCCTCCATGACCAAGGCTCACTCCTTGGATCCAACACCTCGAAAAAGCTCCGACTCCGAGCCCATCGCAGATTTGTCTGCAATCATGGCTCATCTCAGCTCTTCAAAACTATGCTCCGATTCCGAGCACATCATGGATTTCTCTACAAACAAGGCTTAAGCCTCAGATTCAGCGCCTAAAAATGGTGCTCCGACTATGAGCACACTGCGGATTTCTTCGCAGTCAGGGCAAATGCCTCGGATCCAATGCCTCAAAATGGCGCTTCGACTCCGTTCCCATCATGGCTTTCGCCATAATGATGGCCCATCTTAGAGTCTCGAAGAAGTGCTCCGATTTCAAGATCTTTAGGAAAAACTCCGCATTATGGTCAACCCCTCAGGTCCAATGCCTCAGAATGGTGCTCCGACCCTGAAGCAATTGAGTATCAAAGTACATCACTAGAGACCAAGATATGAACAAAACATTTTGTATTGCCAAGAAGCAGGTTACATTGCTGTCGAGTTATATCAGCCTTTACAAACTCAAGGTGCAAGGCCCTAATCATCGGGCCCCCTACTGACAGACTTCGATCACAGATTCATTGTGTCTCTCCCCATGGGACATGTTCCTAACCCTGATTATTTGAAGCCCCCTCGGGTGCTAGCGACACTAGAAGATTCAGCTACTCCACTTTGGGCATCCGTTGGCGCTCTCATTCGGGAACGGGTCTCCGGATATGGGTTCCGTCTCGAGAACGGACTCCAAAAGCTACAGGTCAGGCTATTCTCCGTGCTTAATACTCAACCGGTATATCTCCAAGTCTTTCTCCATGAGTAACCGCTTGAAGACGAAGTTCCAAGACTGTCCTCTAATAAGGCCGAAGAGCACACTTCCCTCAGCTTGGGAAAAAACCAAATTGACATCGGGGATAAATACTTTTAAGAAAGCCAACTCTTATGCCACCTTCTGTGATCTCAAGATGTGGTACCTGAATGCCTCTTCCCTGTCGCTATCCTCCTTCCAACGGTGGATGATGATGTCCTCGCCTTGGCTCAACTGACCTCAGAGGGCTCAGATTTCTTTCTCATACCCACTTTCTCGAGACTCGTACCTTGTGATCTAATCAACAAAACAACCATCTTGAGACTCGGAATAATGCACGAAATGTGGGTCAAAAATTGTATGACTTTTCACTAAACGAAATGATTACAAAATGCAGTGGCTAGTCCGTAGTCAGAGTTGATACAAAAATAATGAAATGAAAAAAAAAACTAAGGTGAAAGGGAAACCTCCCATGAGGGCAGGTGATTATCCTCATCCCGGCCTTCTCACACCTGCAATGGCCTTCAGCGTTGCCTGAAAGCGGTTCCACACCTCCAAGACCAAAAGGAAGTTACGCACCTCCGAGATCCCGAGGTAGCTCTGCACCTTCGCAAACCAAATGTACCTCGCCGGTGGTCGGAGGGGTCATGCCAAGCCCCAACTCGAAAGGAAGGCCTTTGAGGTCAATGTCGAGATATCTCTCCCTTACATGTTCGAGAGCCTACTTATAGCCCTTGTCCTCTCCTGCTATCATCTGATCCACAGAACCCACAAGATCCGCCCTCATCTCCACCGAATCCTCCTCTAAAGCCTCCTTTGCGGCCATAAGGACCCCTTGATCGAAGGCCCCATCATCAAAATCGCCATCCAACTTGTGACACCCCGTAATTTCAAAGAGAAATAGTATAATATGTAACGCCCCACCCCAATACTCAGACAATTTTAATATTTTTAGAAGACAAATTAGATACTATGTAGTACAACTGCCCACCACAGGCTTCCTCTCAAAAGGTGGTTAACCAATTAGGTGACTCTTGATCATAGGCAATTATATTTATACTCAAACTATTTTTTGTATATTTCCCATGTGGGACTATATTTCTCAATACCTTCTCAAATCCCTTCCCAAATACCGTGTACTTCATGTACACTTCACTTTTTTATATATTACCAAGTCAAATCCATTAACATATACTTAATCAAACCGGGCCCCTAATTCCCCTTCCACGTCATCGTGAAGGGAACAATCTAAAACAAATCAAACCACAACAGCAGCACCATTCTGTGCTTTCAATCCATTACCGTGGGCCCCCTTTTCCTTCAATACCGGATTTCCATGAAACCCCCCCTATAGAATATTTTCTATAGGACAACCCAAATCCAATATATTTTTCAAATCTTATATATATTTATATATTAGAAATTACGGGGTATTACATACACCCCACCTTAGAAATCAGCGTCCTCACTGAGTACGGGACACACATCTAGTGTAGGATCCGCCTTTCTAACCGATGTGGCATCGTCCTCGATCCTAGAGATCAATCACTCTCAACACCGCAGATGGGATACCCGGCTATCAATCACTCTCAACACCGCAGATGGGATACCCGGCTATCAATCACTCTAAACACCGCAGATCATCCCGATCCCGGAGATAAATGACTCTCAATACCGCAGAATATACCCAACCCCGGAGATAAATGACTCTCAACACCGCGGATCATACTAGGCCCTCTTCCACACCCGGTGTCGAAAGTCGGCTCTGATACCATTTGTAACGCCCCTGCCCCAATACTCAGACAATTTTAATATTTTTAGAAGACAAATTAGATACTATGTAGTACAACTGCCCACCACAGGCTGTCTCTCAAAAGGTGGTTAACCAATTAGGTGACTCTTGATCATAGGCAATTATATTTATACTCAAACTATTTTTTGTATATTTTCCATGTGGGACTATATTTCTCAAATCCCTTCTCAAATCCCTTCCCAAATACCGTGTACTTCATGTACACTTCACTTTTTTATATATTACCAAGTCAAATCCATTAACATATACTTAATCAAACCGGGCCCCCAATCCCCCTTCCATGTCATCGTGAAGGGAAACAATCTCAAACAAATCAAACCACAACAGCAGCACCATTCTGTGCTTTCAATCCATTACTGTGGGCCCCCTTTTCCTTCAATACCGGATTTCCATGAAACCCCCCCTATAGAATATTTTCTATAGGACAACCCAAATCCAATATATATTTTCCAAATCATATATATATTTATATATTAGAAATTACGGGGTATTACATAATATATATATATATATATATATATATATATATATATATATATATATATAGAGAGAGAGAGAGAGAGAGAGAGAGAGAGAGACTTGCCCTGTAGAATTCCTATAGGGGAGGGGGGTGTTGGATTTTTGCCTGTGCAGGGGGGCCCACGGGCAGCAGATGCTGCCACTGTTGTTTGTAGCATTGCAAGCTTGGCGATGGGAGGGACCAATGTGAAAGGCAGAAGGGGTTGAGGTGATGCCTCTGTGAGCGTGACGTGGGCATGGGGGGCCCACCCGAGGGGGGTTTCCTATGTGCTAACGTCATGGGATTAGAGGAGAGAGAGTATTAGAATTGTCCCATATCGGGAGTAATACAATAATAATTAATAATAAATATAATAGCCTAGGATTAGAGGTCACCAATAAGCTATATCACCTTTTATGAGGCAGCCTGTGGTGGGCAGTTGTACTAGAAATAATAATTTGTCTAATAAATTAATAAAATTGTCGAAGTATTGGGGCGGGGCATTACAAATTGTATCAGAACCGACTTTCGACATCGATTGTGGGTAAGAGTGGGTGAGCTGTATACCTGGCTGAAGACAGTATGCTGGTAGAGAGACCAGGGGCAGTACGCTAGTAGGATACTCCACTCCACATCGGCTAGAAAGGAGGATCCTATGCTAGATTGCATTCCCCGTACTCAGCGAGGATGCTGATTTCTAAAGGGAGAGTGTATGTAACACCCCGTAATTTCAATGAGCAATAGTAATATATATATAATATATATATATATATATATATATATATATATATATATATATATATATATATATATGAAATAGAGACTTGCCCTATAGAATTCCTATAGGGGAGGGGGTGTTGGATTTTTGCATGTGCAGGGAGGGGGGGCCACGGGCAGCAGATGCTTCCGCTGCTGTCTGCAGCATTGCCAATGTGGCGATGGGAGGGGCCCACGTGCAAGGCAGAAGGGGTTGAGGCGCTGCCTCTGTGTGCTGACGTCACGGGATTAGAGGAGAAAGAGTATTGGAATTGTCCCATATCAGGAGTAATACAATATTAATTAATAACAAGTATAATTTCCTAGGATTAGAGGTCACTAATAAGCTATAGCACCTTTTATAAGACAGTCTATGGTCGGCAGTTGTACTATAAATAATAATTTGTCTGATAAATTAATAAAATTGTTTGAGTATATGGGGGGGAGAGGGGGGGGCGTTACACAACACCTTCACCCTCTTCTCACGAACTTCCGCATGACTCCTCTCTTCCTACCACTTTCAATCAAGCCATTCGGCCCTCCGGTTCATACACTTGAGAAGGTGCTTATACTGTATTTTCACCTCCGTCCCTTGAAGTATGACCTGCGGGTAGGAAGAAACCCATTAAGAGAATTACAAGTGCAAAAAGACTAAACTCTGTTAAAAACCAAGCCCTTACCATGATGTAAGCCTAGGTGTACTTGAGGTAGCTCGACTCAGTGGTCTCCTGGGCAAGAGCACTACTGTCCCTCGGAGGGGCAAAGTTATCCACCACCTCGATGGCCACACGGGACTCCATCATGGAGTAAACCAATTTCACAGCCCAATCAGGCTAAAAGGTCTATTTGAAAAAAAAAACCCTTTGAACTATGGTCTTTATGCAGAAAACCCCCCTGATGTATGGTTGTTGCAAAAAACCCCCTGCAGTATTTCAAAAAATCACATCTAACTTTTCTACTTATATCATATTACCCCATTCATCTTTGCAATTTCAAAAAACATCATCTATCTTTTGCATTATTGTTAAAAACCTCCCTCAACTTTAGCAGAAGTCTCACATTGTCGTGGTGGGTTTTTTGCAGCAATAGTTCAGGGGAGTTTTCTGCATTAAAAAAAGTCAGGGGGGGTTTTGCATAAAAGCCATAGTTCAAGGGTTCAAGGGTTTTTTTTTTCAAATTTAGCCAAATAAGTGTCATGCCCCGCTTCCCAAAAGAATATGAAATACGAGTACGTAACAAGCCCAGCGAATGATTTTCATCATTCATAAGCTGTAAAGATCAACTCAACAGTAACAAAAAGATACAACCACGCAAGCATGAATCAAACTTCATAATCACAAGAATTACTTGAAATTAAATACATAATTCTCAAGTAAAATAAGATCTGGGTAAACAATAAAACTCCGGGTCAAACATGCCCAAATACAAAGTATCAAGTAGCACCAAAAGAAACTGATAAACTCGATGCAGAGATAAACTAATGCACGAAAGATCCCAGTCTAAAAGGCTTAGAACACTTGTTTGCTTACTCCTACATGTAACTAGTCTCTAAAACCTGTATTTTTATCAATTCGAAAGAAACAGAGAAGCAGGAAAACAATCTGCCCGTTAGTGAAAGCTTTGAGCCGCAAGTAGTACAAGCAAAAAGGATACAGGAACAAGGTAAATCAGAATACAGAGTAGGAAACAAGGATCAAGAGCACTAAACATAGCATGAAAGGAATGCAACAGGTAAATAGGGAATAAACTGGTAAGCAAGTAAACAGGAATAGATAACAAGATCAGGTAATAGATAAACATGTAAACTTGTAACAGATATCAGATAAACATGTAAACTTGTAACAGATATCAGATAAATATGTAAACTTGTAATAGATATCAGATAATCACGCAAACTTGTAACATAAATCAGATAAACATGTGAAACATGTGACATGAATATTCAGGTGAAACACATCATTTTTAAGTCTTTTATTTAATCATATCTAATGCATCACTCATGCGTCCCATACCACATGGTTGCTACATACAAATCAGTTACGTTTAGATTTAGTGGTGGATTCCATAGGGTCGTGTACTCAGGCATCATATAAACATATAAACAGATAAACAGATAAACAAAAATTGATAAACAGACTCATGAATCTTGTAATCATGTATTCATGCAAACATGTGGGAAACACGGGCCCCCTTCCGAGTACACTTGTCTATGTTGTCCACTACCAGATCTTTCCCTTAAACCACGGCTTGATACTTATTCTTTTTACCAAACAAACATGAATGTGCAAAATCAGGGACAAGTAAACATGACAGGGATAGAAACCAGGTTCAGGTGCCACAAACAAACTTATAATACTGAAACAACAAGAACTCCAATTCTGGATAGCAGGACGTTGCTGCACCAATACTGGAATTCCCATTGCTATAGAAAAGCAATTCAAGATCGATCAGAAGTTCCAGAAACTAGACTCCTCACCGGTTCCAGCGCATATACACACGATATATAAAAAACCACAGAAACTAGGTTCAAGTTCTTATTCTTTACAGATTTTATTTTCAGGCAGAAACTTAGGGTACAATTCTTATACTCGTAAAACAGTTAAAAATTCATTTAAAATTCTATAAAATTTATAATCAAGTTCTTAGTCATGTTAAGCGACATACTGGAGTTTATTAGGTCTTTATTATACTTTTAGCATGATATTTAAATTAGTCAATCGAGAAAATATACTTCAAAATAGTAACCTGGAATCGAAAACATCACAGCACTAAAAATAGCGTATCTTGCAATCTACACATCGGATTTCAGACCCGTTGGATGTTTTGAAATCTAGAAACAGGGACCTACATTTCATGTTCACAAACTTAATCACTTTTCTGACATTAACAGGGTCTAATTCGTCGTACCAAATCAGGACAACAGTGTTTTTCTTGTGTTATGACATTCATAATAAGCATGATGGACTCAAATCAATCCATGATGCCAAACAGAATTCAACGGGTATTCAAATCAATATGTCATGATCTTTTACAAATACAAAATTAACAGAAACAATCAAATGGATTGCGATCAAGATCATCAACATATAAGGCATGAGGAATTAGTCACAACGATAAATCTACTTGCGGTATTTCAAAGAATGCTTGTAGGGGAAACAAAAGATTCGTACAAGGATACTTGGCTGATAGACGATGATCCAGATAATATTAAGAATAACGGGACGATAGTCCCGACAGCGACACACGTGCAACCAAAAAAACACGTGCAATGACAATAACACGTGCAACACATGCGAACAGTGGACACAACAAGAGCACACAGCAGCAATAAGAGAGAGCACATGCAAGACACGACACGTGCAATTGATGGAATGCGGGCTGTGCAGACTTGGGCAATGGCAAGCAGTAAGGGAGGTAGCAAGGGGGCGGCACCTGGCTACCAGAGAGGCTGTGGCAACAGGCAGGCGATGCACAGGGCTACGGTGGAAGATGCAGGGGATGGAGATGAGCAGCACAGCAACAGGGTGAGAGTGAGAGGTGGTGCAGTCGAGGTGATCGGGATGGTCGAGGCAGGGGAGATGAAAAGGCAACGGGGAAGATGAAGCGCCGTTCAGGGTGTTGGGTGCAGGGGGGTGGCGAGTGGCAGGATCGCGGTGGAAGACGAGGAGGTAGGGAAGACTGTGGTCAACAGTGGCGGCAGTAGGAGGTGAAAAGGATCATAGCGAGAAGGGAGCGAGTCGAGCGGTGGTCATCGGAGGGTGAGGCGCAGGAGGTTGTGGAGCAGCAATAAGGGGCAATGGGTAGCTCGACGGGGAAGACGATGGGTTCTTCAGAGTGGGGCAAAGTTGATGGAAATGACGGGAAAATAGCGGCAGGGGGTTGAGGACATTGGAGAGCTCGAGCCGAGGGTGGCTCGACGAAGGAAAGGGGCAAGGAGGAGGAGGGACGGGAGTGGAGGGTCGCGAGGGCAAGGGGGGTGAGGTTGACGATGGGTGGCGACGATGGTGGAAGGGGCTACTTTGTTTCAGATTCGGAACAGAGGAAGGAGAAAAGAAAGAAAGAGAGAGTCGGGAGAGGGAATGAGTGGGAAGAGAGAAACGGTGGGGGTTTATAATATAAAGTATAATAATAGTGATTTAGTAGGGGTAGTTATGAGGTAGTGGGAACAAGGAGAGAGTTGTGGGATTAATAGGGTGACTGTGTTACAGAAGAGGGTAAGGGAAACGTAAGAGGGAGTAGGAGAGATCTAGGGGAAAATTGAATTAGTGGGTTTAAGTTGGGTTAACGGGTTTGGCTTAAGAATTGGGCTTTACATGAAATTAAAATAATCATAATAATACGATACTATGGATTAAATTGGGCTTCAAATAAAATAACCAAATTAATGTAAATGTGGGCTAAAATTTGGCCTTTACAAAAATGATAACATGATAATTAAATCAAACAGGTTTTGGGCTTCCAATATTAATAAATAAAAATATAAGATTGGGCTTCATATAAAACAAAATAATCAATAGTAATAATATGATACAATAACTTTGTTGGTTTCAAAAGAATAGAATAATTCATAGAAGAAATTGAAATACAAGAATACAGAAAAAGGAAAGCGAATCCGTATACTCGCGAACGGGGGTTACAATAAGGGTCATCAACATGGGGTGGAACAGGGGAAGAGGTGACCAAGTCAGTTCGGCAGCTCGGAGCGATCGCTCGCTTGGAGGAGCCCTCGAGGAATCCTCCGAGTCATATCTCTTCGCCCTAACCGAGGCCACATCCATCTCCTTTCCATTCCCCGTTGGGTCCTACGATGCCATCTTCTCCTCCGGTTCGGCCTGTATGATGGCAGCATTGAAGTTGTCCACACCTGTAAGGGAGTTGAAGTGTTAAAACAATACCAAAGTGTACGCAAAGAAGCATAAGGCTAGAGAAAGCTGATGAAGAACATAAGGGCTCAAGCCGTAGGATGCTAGCTTTGACTCTGTCATCTTCGCCCAATCTATACTGTTGCTGTCGTCAAACAACCTCTTAAATTCCTCATCCTCTTCTGAAGGGAATCCCACCTGCTTCAAACTATTCCAATTCGGGATGACATATGACCACCTAGTAGGGATATCCTAGGGGTCGAGGATGTAGACAATGAAGTACTTCGACTTCCAGTCATTTATAGAGTCTGAATGGTTGTGTACCACCCAGTACTTGGGACAGGGAGAGAAGTACCACTGATGCCTGTTTCCCGAAAGGGCGGTTAGCCCCAAATATGTGTGGAAGTGCTTGAACTTCAGGGGTATGTTCTTCGATGAGCATAGCATGATGAAGCTTGTCAGCTACTTGCAGGAATTGGGCCCATATAGCATAGGGCTCATCCCCGCCGAATTCAGAACCTCCTAGATAAAAGGATGTACTAGAAGACGCAAGCCCAAAGCGAATGCATCGGGCGGAAACATACAGAACCACTTCGAGAAATTATTTGTTGGCCGGGTCACAAGACTCAGAAGCATCAACACGTAATTTTGGGGGATATGGTATGCCTCCTGGAGGTCATCATGGTCACCCCCCCACCAAGGTATTCCAGGTTGTGTCTGCCTCAATCTTTGTCTTGTTCGGAGTTAAAGGATGCACGGCAAAACTAATATGTCCTTCAAATCTCCTGGATACATCTGAACAAACATGAGAAGCATCGATCGTAATACGCCATCTACATGTTCGTAATCATCGGAATGTATTCCGGAATGGGGGATAGGGCCCTCCCCTTCTTCCTTGCCAGATGATGTACTATTTTGCAAGTGTACAAAATCACAACAAGTAGTATAGTTTTAAAAGAAAAGAGTGTCGAACCTACAAGGACTAATTATTTTATTGAGTACCGAAATTCACTAGGTTAACTACAATTTGGAGAATAGAAAAATTTGATAAAAACAAAAACTAAACAAAATTAAACTAAAGGAATAACTAATCTTATTAAGAATAATGAAAATCTGAAATTTTGAGGTTTGTTAATAGCAAAACTAATTATAGGGATTTTGATTTCACCTAATTAATCTCATACAATTCATAATTTCATGTAACTAGAAATTCTACTTTTCTAAGTTCTAGACCAAAATCCTCTAATTATTTAATGTTTTCTCTCGAACAACACCAAACATATCTTCAACTAACGGTTTGTCATATTTCTATCCACATTTTATTAATTGAAGATTCATTAAGTTCTATGGATTTATTTATAGTCACATTAATCGCAGTAAATCATCTTTAATTTCTCTCAATCAATGGTGTTTAATTCTATAATTCTAAATAAAAAATTACCTCTTGGTCTCTCCATGATTCAATCAATCAAACAATAGTTGGCCAAACAATTGTAAGAAATAAGAACAAAAATTAAAGACACAACCATGAAAAAATAGAAGAATAAAATAATATGAAATTTAAATTGTGTTCTCAAAACTAGGCTACATCGAAGTCTGAGAAGAATAAATTTAGTACATGATGATTTTACAACTAACAAAAATATTTTTGGATTGCATAATAGTAAAATTTAGAAGAGAGAAGAAAGAATTCCATTGTTGTATGAAGCCGAAATTGAAAAGCCTCAGGATCCGCGATCAAGTCAGAGCCACACTTCTTCTCTTCTTTTCTTCTTCATCAATTTTCATGCCCTTTTTCTCTCACCTGGTTCTTTTCTAGCCACACTTCTTCCTTTTCTTTATTATATTTTTCTTTTCTCTTCTTTTTTCTTCCAGCCGCAACCCTCCACTTTCTCCCTTACCTCGAGTCCCATGTCGCACCTCTCTTTCCTTTTCTTCTTTTCTTTCTTTTTTCCTGGGAAATTGAGCCTGGTAATATAGGGAGAAGAATTAAACAGGATTAGTTAATAGGATTATGATAAAAATTTTTAATTAATTAATTAAATTCTTAAAGCTAAGATTAATCATGTTAATTTATAACTGATTAACTCCTTTTTCTTTATCTACTAACAAATTCATCCGGCCAATCTTTATTTTTTTTAACTTCTTTAAATTACAAAATTTCATTCCACTCCCTATTTGACCATAATATTTTCTATTTCCTCATCAGAGGGCTAATTTGTAAAGCTCAAATTTTCCAGAATTCTTCAACTAGAATCGATTTGAACTTTGAAATCTTTATCCATGTTTTGTACCTTGAATTTTAAAAAACCCCACAATTTGCACTTATCCATCTCATTCAAACAAATAAATAAAAATAAGTTGAAAGGAGATAAAATATAAAGAAATTATTGAGAACTTGCAATTTTAATGCGTAAAAAGAGTAATAAAACTATATAAAAAATTACACTCATCAAATATACCCCAAACTTAAGATTTTGCTTGTCCTCAAGTAAAAAGTAAAACCATAAATCAAATAATAGTAATAATATTAGGCTCAACTCATCAAACCCAAAGGACTTACCGTGCAAGCAATAAATCTTCAACTTAATACTTAAACAATAGTAAATAAAGTAAAACTAAGCTTACTCACTTTCTCCAATGTAATTATTCATACATAATTCCAAACCCAATCAAATTTGTCATGCAATTAATGCAATTATATCATGTAATAACTCCATTTGTGATCACCCCTTCTCACTACTACAAACCGAGTAGCGAAGTCTCTTTCTTTCATCTTCTTCTACTAAGTTGTCACTTTCCTTTTGACGTGAATGCAAACATTTGAGATAGGTTCACCCAGTTACTCAACAAGTCACATACTTAGATTGTTTTTGCATACTCATATTTCAAGTTGCCGTTTGACGTAAAAGTAAACATTAGTGATAAATACTCATAGTTACTAAGCAACTCAAAATATTGGAGTAGATAAAACTTTATTCATTCAAATATTTCATCACTATCACCCTATTTACCTAAACTCTGTTTAGGACTATATCACAGGGGATAATCACAAGAAAAACATCACATTTCTCTTTTATGTATAATCACATGACTCTCACAATTATGTAAGGAATTTTGAATTTCAGTAATTCAAAAGAAAATAAGTATGCTTAATCTTGCTTTATAAGATATTGTCTATCTTTTAAAAAATGGCAATGCTTTAGCACAAAAAATAACCCAAAAGTGTAATGGTAATCCTAAGTTAAGTCCAAATTCTTTTCTTTTATATAAAAATAAATTTTAACCCCTTCCCCCAATCCTAAATATCACATTGTCCTTAATGGGAAAAAAGGAAAAAGAAAAAAGAATTAGAAAAGTTCAGAATTGAGAAAAGTTCAGAATTGCTCCCCTGATTCATGTTGAAATTCTAGATGAGTGATATTCATTGTCTTGGTGATATATGGAGTTGTAAATGTCCAGATATCCTGATTCTTTTTTGCATTGGAAAGCTAAGACAATTAAATTCGATCGCTATTTAAACATTTTTCCATATTCGAACTCCATCCTACCTAAAATTAGCCATAAAAATAGGTCTAGAAAAAAACTCCGCTCTGCCCCAAACTTATGCAATCGTATAAAAAAAAATCAAAAATTAAAATAAACTAAACAAAAAGAAAAACTATTCTAAAGAAAGGAAAAATGAAAACATGGGTTGCCTCCCAAGAACTGCTAAGTTGTAAGTCTTCAGCCGGGCATGGTAGCTTAGATGGTTATGTGTTGTCAAGATCTAACAACATAAGAACCTATTTTCTAACAACTTTCTTCATGTGTGGATTAGGTTTTTTCAATGCATCCGGCAAATTAGATGACAATGGTTTAAGATCATGTTTGAGTCGTTTCTTTCTTGAAGATGACGACGTCCTTGATATCCCCACCTCTTTGAATTTCATTTGAAAAGAAAGATGAATAGATGGTGCAACTTCTAAATACGGAACATATTCCAAAATCTTTTCTTTCTCAGATTCAAGAGTTGCTGAATTTTGTAGACACATTTTTACCGGTAATTTTTCAACTTCAGCCCTATGTGTCTTGCCCATAATTCAATTAATTTCTCTAACTTTAACACACGAGTGAACTTCTGCAAAAAACTCCGTGGATTCAAAGACATCAAACAATACTTGCTCATCCTCAACTCTTAAAATAAGTTTTCCTTATTGGACATCAATCAACGCTCTCCCCATAGCTAGAAAAGGTTGGCAAAAAATTAACGGAATTTGTTCATCTTCCTCCATGTCAAACACTATGAAATCAGTTGGAAAAATGAACTTGTCCACCTTTACTAAAATATCTTAAATTATTCCTCTTAGGTAATTGATACACCTGTTTGCCAATTACAAAGAGATTGTAGTGGGTTTTGCTTCTCCAAGACCAAATTTCCTACAAATTGAAAAAAGCATGACATTAATACTTGCCCATAAATCACATAAAGCTTTATCAAAATAAGAATTCCCAATGGTGCAAGGAATTGTAGAACTCCCTAGATCTTTAAGTTTGGGAGGCAACTTCTTTTGTAATATTGCACTACTCTCTTCGGTTTGCATAATTATCTCGTGCTCCTCTAATTTCAGCTTGTTTGATAAAATTTCCTTTAAAAAATTAGCATATTTAGGCATATGTTCTAAAGCTTCAATAAGATGAATATTAATATGCAATTTCTTTAAAAATACTTAAAATTTTAAAGAAACTTAAAATTTTAAAGAATTGATTTTCGAGATTATTCATTTTAAGTTTTTGCGGAAAAGGAATAGGTTGATCATAAGGTAAATTAAGATAACTTTCATAATTAAACTCCCTTGAAACCGTGGGGGTTTGAAGCTCCTTTAATTTTCTTTGAATTTCCAACATGGTTGTTGGCCACCTGTTGCTTTTGTTCTCCAAAATTGGCTCAAACTCATCTTGCTTTTCAACCACATTTTGTTCGGTAGTTTGTGCTTATGGTTGCTCAGTTGTTCGCCCACTTCTTAGTGTTATTACATTGACATGTTCATTGGGATTGGTCACTGTGTTACTGAGTAAGGTTCATGATGTTTTTTCTATAAGAATAGTTGAAAGTTGACCAATCTGAGCCTCAAGGTTATGAATTGAAGCCGTATTATTTTGTATCGCCAAATCTATCTTCTACATGTATTGCATGAACATCTCTTCAAGTGTCTGCTTCTTTCCTTGTTATGTAAAATTATAAGGTGGTTAAATTGCTCCTTGATTGTTGTTCCAAGAAAAAATGTGGTGGTTTCTCCATCCTAGATTATATGTATTTGAATAAGGATTGTTTTATTGTTAGAAGTTGGACACATAATTTGCTTGATAGGAATGTGATTGAGAAAATAGATTTCTCTCTTGGTAATCAATACATGAGTGATTTTCTGTACAATGATCACAAATATTATTAGTTTGAATAGCATTAACAATTATATTACCTAGTTGTCTAGATAAAGTAGCAATTTGTGCATTCAATGTGGTAATAGGATCAAGCTCAAAAACTCCAGTTGCTTTTCTTGACATTGCTCTCTTTGAAGACAATTGGTAATTATTAGACGTTCCTCTAAAAGCTCATAGGCTGCTTCATGATTTTTGCTCATAAGAGCTCCTCCAGCTGTTGCATCTACAATAGATCGATTTGTATCTCCCAAACCATTGTAGAATATTTGGACTTGCAGCAATTTTGGTAATTCATGATGAGGACACTTTCTCAATAAATCTTTATACATCGCCCATGCATCATACAAAAATTCATTCTCAAATTGAGTAAATGTGGTAATGTCATTCCTT
Source organism: Hemerocallis citrina (assembly GCA_017893485.1). Taxonomy (NCBI): domain Eukaryota; kingdom Viridiplantae; phylum Streptophyta; class Magnoliopsida; order Asparagales; family Asphodelaceae; genus Hemerocallis; species Hemerocallis citrina. The sequence goes on along the minus strand of CM030361.1, from coordinate 217,941,643 downwards.
AACTTTGCAGTCTTCACCGAAGGAATATAGTTAGCCATAATTTTTTGTGCAAGTCCGTACCAAGCAGTAATAACACCCGGTCATAGAGAATTTAGCCAAACCTTCGCCTTATCTCTTAGTGAAAAAGGAAAGAGTCTCAACCAAATTGCATCATCTGATACTCCATTGTTCTTGAAAGTGTCGCAAATTTCTAGAAAATTGCACCGTGAACATTAGGATCCTCATGCGAAAGTCCTCCAAACTGAACGGTCTGTTGAATCATTTGAATGATCGCTGGTTTAATCTCAAAATTGTTAGCTTGTATAGCTATCTCTTTATGCTTGATGTTGCTCCATTAACCGAGGGCATAACACAGTCTCTCAAACCCTTATTTTCTTCTCCATTACCCTCGTTCGCCATGGTGATACAGTTCTATGTCCTGAAAAGTATCTATTAAATAACAGAAAAACTAAAAACTAAAAATAAAAAGTAAAAAATAATAAGAAAAATCCAAATTAGTAACAATCTAGCAATTATCAATATCAATAAAAGAATAATTAGTCATCGACAATGGCACCAAAAAACTTGATGCAATATTTTGCAAGTGTACAAAATTACAACAAGTAGTATAGTTTTTTTTTTAAAGTGTCGAACCCACAAGGACTAACTATTTTATTGAGTACCGAAATTCACTAGATTAACTACTATTTGGATAATCGAAAATTTTGATTAAAACAAAAACTAAACTAAATTAAACTGAAGGAAAAGCTAATCTAACTAAGAATAATGAAAATCTGAAATTTTTGGGTTTATTAATAATAAAACTAATTCTAGGGCTTTTGATTTCACCTAGTTAATCCCACACAATTCATAATTTTATGTAACTAGAAATTCAACTTTTCCAAGTTGTAGACCAAAATGGCAAAATTCTCTCATCATTCAATGTTTTCTCTCGAACAACACCAAACATATCTTCAACTAACAGTTTGTCATATTTCTATCCACATTTTATTAATTGATGATTCAATAAGTTCTATGGATTTATTTACATTTACATTAATCGCGGTAAATCAACTTTAATTTCTCAATCAAAGGTGTTTACTTCTATAATTATAAATCACACCTCTCGGTCTCTCCATGATTCAATAAATCAAACAATAGTTGAACAAACAATTGTAAGCATTAAGAACAAAAATTAAACACACAACCATGGAAAAACAGAACAATAAAATAACATGGAATTCAAATTGTGTTCTAAAAAAAAAGGCTACATTGAAGCCCTAGAAAAATAAATTTAGTTCATGATGATTTTGCTACTAACAAACATGTATGCCCTCGGTTCACTTGCAATTTTAAGTTCATGAGATAAAATATAAAAAAATAATCAAGAACTTGCAATTTTAATGCGTAAAAAGTTTAATAAAAATTATATAAAAATTACACTCATCACCAGACAGCGAATGCGTGGAGGGGCAACAGCAACTATACTTTCAAGAGATGAAGAAGCCACTTCCCGGGCCATGGGACTCCCTTCCACATCTTCCTCCCTCGCTCCCCCTTGGATCCCCTCACCTTCCTCTTCCGCCGCCTCAACACGCTCCTCCATCTTCTCCTCGTCAGCCTCGGGAACTCTCTCTCTCTCTTCGTTCGTCCCTGCCATACCCTTGGGACGATTATGCTCCGACCCCTCTGAATCTGAGAGCGCTTCAATCTCCATGTACTCGTCCTCATCCAAAGAAGGTGCGTGAACAAGCCCCGCTCTCTCGGGCACGCCCTTTGACGAGGGCGCATGAGAGGAATCTGAGGATGAACCGCTCCCACATGAAGATGAATTCAGATCGGATGATTGAGCTTCAGACATGTTTGAAGTTAATAACTTGTTTCTAGAAAGAGAAGCTCTGGAAGTAGAGAAATAAAGTAACCCAAGAAAAGGAGAGAGGGAGGGGGATTTATAGAAAGGGGAGCGACTTCTCGATGGACCAATGTCACGTGCTACCTTCTCGATTCCTACAAAATCAAGAAACAACCACTCAAGGGTCACAGCAAGTCACGTAAGCAGTGGGTTTAGTGCCACACACTCAACTCGTTGTATCCAAAATCCCAAAATCATGCCTCGAAATGGCGCTCTGACTCCGAGGTCATTGTGGAATTGTCTGCAAACATGGCTCACACATTGGGCAAAACACCCCAAAATGGCGCCCCAACTCTGAGCCCATCACGAATTTTTCTGCTGTCAAGGATTACACCTAGGGTCCAATGCCTCGAAATGGCGCTCCAACTCTGAGCCCGTTGCGGATTTCTCTGTAGTGAAGGCACACACCTCGGGTCCAACGCCTTGAAATGGTGCTCCGACTCTGAGCCCATCACTGAATTCTCCGCAATCAAGGCTCACGCCTCAGATCCAACGTCTCGATATAGAGGTCCGACTCTGAGCCCAACACGGATTTCTACACAAGGCTCGCACCTCGGACCCAATGCCTCGAAATGGTGCTCCGACTTCAAGCCCATCGCGGATTTCTCTGCAATCAAGGCTCACGCTTCAGATCCAACGCCTTAAAATGGCACTCCGACTCTGAGCCCAATGTAGATTTCTCCGCAAGGCTCACGCCTCGGATCCAATGCCTCAAAATGGTGCCCCAACTCCGAGCCCGTCACAGGTTTCTCCGCAATCAAGGCTCATACCTCGGATCCAACACCTTGAAATGGCACTCCGAGCACATTTCTTCGCAATCAAGGCTCTTGCCTCGGATCCAACTCCTTGAAATGGCACTCTGACTCCGAACCCATGGCAGATTTCTCTGTAATTGAGATGCACGCCTCAGACCCAACTTGTCACGCCCCGCTTAACAAAAAGAATACGAAATACAGATACGTAACAAAAGCCCAGTGAATGATTTTCATCATCCATAAGCTGTTCAAGAATCTTTACAATATCTCACAAAATAATCATAGTCGGAAGCAAAAGAATCAACTACACATGCACAACTGAATTAATAACCCAACAGAATTTACTTGAAACAAAATACAATATTCTCAAATAAATCAAAATCTGGACAAATCAAATATCCTTGGACACATCGCCCAAATACAAAATAAATATTCAAGTACTCAAAATACATTGTTCCAAAGCAACAATAATAATAATACTAATAAACAAGAAATTCAACACTAATATCTCATTTTGCCAATACCATCGGGCAACTGACCATCCTGATCTGTAATTAATAATTGTAGGAGAAGGAAAGAGAAAATAAGTACCCGTCAATTGCAAGTTACAGACCACTTATAATGTAGGATACAAGCACATGGGAAAACTAACTAATAGCATAGAATAATGCATCAACAGTAATAACTAGCATGAATCAGTATAACAAAGTCAACTAGCATGGTATACTAACAGTACAAATGGATGCGTCAAATGCAGTGTCATATGGCAACTAACAGTGTCTAGTAATAGTAAGCTTAGTATATCAGTGATTCAGGATAACAGTATAACAGTATCAGTCTAACAGTATCAGTCTAGCAGTATCAGTCTTATGTTTTTACATTCTTGTGTGTATTACTAGCTAGGTAGCATTTCTTGCATCCCGGTTTTTACTACATGGTTGCTACAACAAACAGTTTCGCTTTTAGTTTTCATAGCGGACCATAATGGGGCAGTGTACTCAGGTATTAGTAACAGTAACTGTAGCAGTAACAGTAACAGTAGCAAAAAAGTAACAGTAACAGTAACAGTACGGAACACTAGTTCCCTTCCAAGTACACGTTTCCATATTTTCCACTACTAGATCTTCCCTGAAAAAATCCCGCCTTGGTTACTTTCGTTTTGGTCATCAAACATGCATGATGTGTACGAAATAGTGTCAAACTGATATGCTATAATCAGTATTAGGTTCAGGGAAACAAATAAATATGCATAAATGAGATACAGTCACATAAACGAGCAAAACAGTGTATGTTCATATTCAGGACAGCAAGACAGTACAGTACTAAAACAGTGATTCCTGCTACTACAAACATCCAAATCTGGATCAGTTGAAGGATCTGGAAAATAGACTTCCACACGAATCCAGTGAATATAAATAAGTCACATAGTAATTCAAAAAATCATAACTCAAATCAGGTTCGAATCCAGAAAACATATTCAGTCAGAAATCAGGAAAACGAATTCTCAGTCAGAAAAATAGCATCAAAACCTCTCAATTAAATCCAGAAAACTACGGTTTCTTGGTGTTTTCTTATTTTTTATGACTGAACTAATTTTACTGGAATATTATGAAACTTAATATTTTGATTCTAGACATATAGGGGAATAATCTGCAAAAATCAAGAATGAGAACAGAAAATGAAAATATATTGAAAAAACTCAATATACGTTTCAGAAAAAAATATACAAGAGAGAAAAATACACTAAAACGAAAAATACACTCCAAAATACACTGAATGAAAAACAGGGGTTACACAACTCCTCGAAATGGCACTCCTACTCTGAGCCCAACGTGGTCTTCTCCGCAAGGTTCATGCCTCATATCCAATGCCTTGAAATGGTGCTCCGACTCCAAGCTCAAAATGGCACTCCGACTCCGAGCCAGTCGTGAATTTCTCCACAATCAAGGCTCACACCTTGGATCCAATGCCTCAAAATGGCATTCCGACTGTGAGCCTGATTTCTCCGCAATCAAGGATCATGCCTCGGATCCAACACCTCGAAATGGCATTTCGACTCCGAGCTCATCGTATATTTTTCAACAATCGAAGCTCACTCCTCTGGTCCAGCACCTCGAAATGGCGCTCTGACTCTGAGGCCAATGCTGATTTCTCCTCAGGGCTCACGCCTCGGACACAACTCCTCGAAATAGTGGTCCGACTCCGAGCTCATCCTGAATTTCTCTGCAATCAATACTCATGCCTCGGATCCAATGCCTCGAAATGGCGCTCCGACTCCGAGCTCATCGCAGAATTCTCCACAATCAAGGCTCACGCCTCAGATCCAATGGCTCAAAATGGAGCTTCGACTCCCTGAGCCCAATGCTTATTCTCTACAAGGCTCATGCCTCAAATCTAATGCCTCAAAATGGCGCTCCAACTATGAGCCCGTCGTAGATTTCTATGCAATCAAGGCTCACACCTTGGATCCAACACCTCAAAATGGCGCTCCAATTCCGAGCCCAACGCAGATTTCTCTGCAAACATGATGCTCTGACTCTGAGTTCATCGCGAATTTCTCCGCAAACATGGCTTAAGCCTCGAACCTAGCCCCTCGGCAAGGTACTCCGACTACAAGACTAGCACCAGATGCCTCGCCCCTCAGGGCTCGAGCCTCGGCCTGGAAAGCTCAGAAGGAGCCCAACGCCATCGTAGCAAACTAGTCCTTATGCCAACACATTTCTCTTTACAAGTAATCTACTCCTCGAAGACGATCGAGAGCTCACCTCTGAGAGTGGGGGTGCTCGTGATACGGGTAAAAATCATAGCTAAATGCCATTGTTTGATCCAAGTGCGGATGACAAGGTTGCGGGACCAGAATCATGACTCATGGACCTTCCCCAGGCCCGTTATCTCAACTCGGCCCACTAAGGGAGAGTTAACCAGCCATTCATGACCAGTAGTCAAATTCCTAAGAATCATGGAATTGATTGCTCAATCTTATCCCTAATGAACGAATTCTGATTTGGCAGCCATGATTCTTTCCCTAACAGATTCCTACTGCCCTATAAATACATGGGGATCTCAATTATTACCAGGTAATCACTCTCTTATCTCCTAATCTCACTTTAAACCCCAGATTTGACTTGATCGTTGGAGGGCCTGTTGTCGGGAACACCCTCGATGTCTCAGGCTTTTTGCAGGTGTCTAGCAGCAGTCAACCACCATCAAATCCACTAAATCCAACCACATACTAGCCTCACACCAAGATCATATTAACGGCTATGATCTGCGCTTCCCTCTCACATCCAAAGAACTCATCATCTGTTGCTCCCACATACGAAAAATAGTAGCATCTATTTATTTTATCAATTTTTTGCATTATTTTTTTATTTTATAGGGGATGTTTGTTTCAACAGAATAAAATTATAGAAAGTCAGAATTTTGATTTCTAACACATATGGATTTTAATTTTTTTTATTTTTCTAACTTCAAAACAAGTAGGAAACCCTAAAAATTTAAATTCTTTTATTTTGATGTCATTATAAAAATTAGAAAATATTTTTCCATAATTGTGCTTTTTCTTGTTTAGTGAAGAAAGCTAAATGAAAAAACATTTCAAAAGTACACTAAGGAGGATAAGCACAACCATTTTAGCTTCCGATCATAAAATATATAACCACATAATCTTTTAAGAGAACCCAGTTTATGAATTTTCAATAATTTCCTTTTTTTCCTGAAAGACTGTTGGTTTCAAAGGAATAAAATTATAAAAACTCAGAAAATAGGTTTCTGGCATATTTAAGTATTAATTTATGTTGGTTGTTTACCTATAAAGTACGTAGAAAACCCAAAAGAAATCACTTTTTTTTGTTTGGATTTCATTTAAAAATTAGGAAATATTTTTTTATAATTGTTTTTTCCTTATTTGGTGGAGGCAGATATCAAGGTAACCGCAATTATTTTAGCATTCTATCACAAAAAAAGTATAACCCAATCGTTTAAAAAATTATGTTTATCAATTTTCTATTGTTTTCCTTACTTTTTAAATGGAAAGCAATTTTTCTTTAAATCTAGCGTGGCACATTGTTTTCTTACCAGGTTTTTTATCCAAATAAGGGAAATATATATATATATATATATATATATATATATATATATATACCCCTTCCATTGCAAACAGGTCTGTTTGCACAGACCCATTGCAAACTTGATCTTGAGCCATTGGATCAAGTCTCATCTTGATCCAACGACTATGATGAGCCCTGCCCAACCCCCCCTCCCCCTCTTCTCTCACTTAAACCTCGAGGGGGTATTTTGGCATTATTACCCCAAATAACCCTTCAAGTCCTCTATTCTCTTTCTCCTAACTCTATTTTTCCTCTCCCACTCTCCATACTCTCACTCTCTCACTTCCGACCGAACCCAAAATCCTAATAACCCAACACCGCCGGCACCGCCTCCTCCCCTCGACCAACCACCTCCATCCTTCTCTCTCTCACACTCTCTTTCTCTTGCTACTCTCTTACTCTTCTGACCAAACCCAACACCCCAACATCAAAACCACTCCTCCTCCTCCTCCTCCTCCTCCTCCTCCTCCTTTAACCCTACAACCTGATAATCCAAGCCCTCGTGCTCTCCTTCTCCTTTTATCTCCTGAAATTCCGAAGACTCCCCCAGCAACCCGCTCCCCATCCTCCTCCTCAAATCTTCGAAATCCAATTGGGAACTCGGAACCCTAATTTTCTGTTTAAATTCATATGCATCATCGACAACATCTACTCTGTACAAATCCACATTGTGTAAGGTAATCGAAAATCCTAGCTTCGTAGATGTAGTTATTTTTAAAATTTTTAAATTTATTTTTTTGATGTGTAGTTATGTAGATGTAGTTGTTTGATGTGTATTGTATATAGTTATTTGATGATTGTAGAGTAGAATTGTAGATGTAGTTGTTATTCGATAAATTTATAGATGTAGTTGTAATTGTTGTTGTTTGATTTTAGTAAAATGCACAAACGACAACCAAAAATTTTGAAACTTTGTGAGTAGGTCGGGTTCACCACACACAAGCTAACACAACTTTTAGAAGTGAGTTTGGACTCACAGTTTGCAAGATAAGACCGTGTATCACTTTATTTCATGAAAAATGATATATTCCTGTATCTCGCAAACCTTGAGTTGAATCACTTCTAGAAGTTGCGTTAGCTTGTGTGTGGTGATTCCGACCTATTCACAAAGTTTTGCAATTTTTGGTTATTGTTTGTGTGGTTTTCTTACGTATCAAAATACAACAACTATAATTCTTTATATTTTGAGTACGAAAACATAGAAAACTGCACAAACGACTACCTAAAATTAATAAACTTTGCGAGTAGGTCAGATTCACCACACACAAGCTAATGCAACTTTTAGAAGTGAACTTTGACTCACGATTTGCGAGATACAGCCATGTATCACTTTATTTTTGTTTTTCTTGAAATAAAGTGATATATTGCTATATCTCACAAACCGTAATTCAAAACTCACTTCTACAAGTTGTGTTAGCTTGTGTGTAGTGATTTCGACCTACTTGCAAAGTTTCGGATTTTTGTGCTCATTTGTGCAGTTTTCTCACGTATGTTATTTTATATCTATATATATGAAGAATAATCTGATTCGAACTATATGAATAGTGTATTGAGAAATGTTGTATTATTTTTTAAGTTATATATGAAGTTTAATGAAAGGAATTCTATTTTCGGCGATAATTTTTTGGCTGCACCAAAAGGTGAATCTCGGCTGCAAGTGGACGAGCACCATAAACCAGAGATAGGTAAGATGTTTCACACTATAGAGGAAGCAAATAACTTTTATACGAGTTATGACAGATGTGCAGGTTTCCAAATGTGTAACGGTAGAAATAAACTAAAGGGAACAGAGGCAGTAGATAAGTCATATTTATGTAAAAAAGTCAGGTGTACTACTTCTAGAACGGGTTGCAAAGCTTTCGTTCATGTGAAACTAAACGAACAAAGTAATACATGGGATTTTTTATTCATTTTATGAACCACACAATCACGAATTTACTTCACCTGGTAGAAAATATTTGTTGTCCCAAAACTGTAGTGTATCCAAAATCTGATAAAAGAATAATGGATCAACTTTCCCAAGTTGAGTAATGGGTCCCGTTTATGCAAGAGAGTCATTTTGGGCTGACATGCTACGGAAGGATATGACATTCAAATGTTGATTGAATTTTTTGAAGAGCAAAAATAAAAGGATTCATTATTTTTTTATCATTTCCAACTAGATCCCGAAGGCTGATTGTCTCATTGTATTTGGGTGGATGGTGCTGCTTGGATGAATTATGAAGAATTTGGGGATGTACTTTAGTTTAATAACACACACAACACGAACCGATATGGAATGGTATTTGTTCCATCTGTTGGAATAAATCATCAATGGCAATCAACATTCTTAGGTTGTGGGTTCATTCCAAATGAGAATGGCTCTTCATTTGTGTGGTTCTTTGAAAAGTAGTTAGAAGTAATGAAATGTGCTCCATCCGGCATCGTGACGAACCAAGATCGTGTGATTGGTGTTGCAGTGAAGACAGTTTTCCCTGAGATTCGGCATAAGTATTGCATTTGGCATATTTTGGATAAGTTACCGCATGAGGTGCGTATGTCAAACGATATTGAGAACTTTAGGGATGCTTTTAAAAGTATCATCTATAATTATGAATTTATAAACGATTTTGAAGCAAAATGGAAATTATTGCTTTTGCAATACGAGGTTGAGAATAATAAATGGTTAAACGATCTATTTGAAATTCATGAGAAATGGGCCCCGTTTATACAAGAGAGTCATTTTGGGCTGGCATGCTGAGTAGTCATGTTTATGCATTCTTTCTTGAAGCTTCATACCCAAAAGTACTCCTTACATGAATTTTTCGTCATTTTCGATAGAGTCTTAGTCAAGCAAAGACATGTGAAACTTAAAGAAAACCAATTTGAACAAATTGAAGTCGCTGTTAGACAACAACCTACTATAACCAATCGTATCACTTTATTTTCTTTTATGTGAATGAAAGTGATACATTGTTATATCTTTCAAACCGTGAGTCGAAACTCACTTCTAGAAGTTGCGTTAGCTTATGTATGGTGAATCCGACCTACTCGAAAAGTTTCAGAATTTTTTGTTGTCTTCTGTGCGGTTTTTCAAAAAACAAACAAAAGAAATTCAAATACAACTAAAATTTTGAATTTTTTGAGTCCAAAAGCATGGAAAACCACACGAACAACAACCAAAAATTCTGAAATTTTGCAAGTAGGTCGGATTCACCACACACAAGCTAACATAACTTCTACAAGTGAGTTTCAACTCACGGTTTGCGAGATACGACCGTTTATCACTATATTTTTTTTCCGTGAATGAAAGTGATACATTGTCGTATCTTGCAAACCGTGAGTTAAAAATGACTTCTAGAAGTTGTGGTAGCTTATGTGTGGTGAATTTGACCTACTCACAAATTTTCATAATTTTTTGTTATCGTTTGTGAGGTTTTACTAATATCAAACAATAACAACTACAACTACATCTACAATTTGAGCAAACAACAACAACTACGTCTATAATTCTTCCATCTACAATCATAAACAACTATATACAATACATATCAAATAACTACATATACATAACTATACATCACAAAATTAAAAAAATTAAAAAAAATCAATTTACATAACCTACATCTATGAAGCTAGGATTATTTTCGAATACCCTGAACAATGCGGATTTGTATGGCAGAGACTGAGTATGGAGGGTAATGTGTATGGATTTAAATGGCGAGGTAGGCTTTCGAGTTTTGGATTGGATTTCTAAGTTTTGAGGTGGAGAATCAGGTTGTCAGGGGAGTCTTCGGGCTGTTGGGCAAGAGAAGGAGGAGGAGCAGAGTACGAAGGCTTGTCGTTGTCGAGTTGGAGGAGGAGGGGTGTTGTTGTTGGAGTGTTGGGTTTCGGTCGGAAGACAGCTGCGGGCAGCAAGAGAGAAGAGATAGAGTGTGTGACAGAGAGGAAAGGAGGTGGGTAGTTGGGAGGAGGAGGAGGAAGCGCCAGAGGTCAGTGGAAGGTTCGGGGTGTTGGGTTTTCGGTTCGGCCGGGAGTGTGTGAGAGAGAGAGCAAGAAGAGGGAGAAAGAGTGTGAAAGAGTGAATGAGGTGAAGGAGTATTTTGGGGTGAAATCTCCAAAGTAACCTGCACCTCACCCCCCCCCCCCCCCCCCCCGAGGGGGGGGGGGCGAAGGGGTGTTAAGTGGGGAGGAGGGGAGTTTGGGCAGGGAGAATCATGGTTGTTGGATCAAGTTCAAGTTGAGCCAACGGCCCAATCTTCCATTTGCAAATGGGTCTGTGCAATGGAAGACAATATATATATATATATATAGTAATGTGAGCCTCATATTTGTATGAGAAAATTTTTCTCATACAAAGTGATTATATTCACTTGATGGGTCCCTCATGAAAGATCCACTTCATCCATCATATTTATCATGCCAATGGATGTATGTGTAGAAAAAATCAAGTGGTTTGGAAGTCATTCACCATGCATCAAGTGGGTCCAATTTGTGGTTCGATTTATATTACTGTTGAAATTGTTCATTTTTCAATCACATGATGCATGGGTGAATGACATTCAAACCACTTGATTTTTTCTACACATACATCCATTAGCCTGACAAATATGATGAAAGTAGTGGATCTTGCACAAGTGCCCCACCAAGTGAGTATAATCACTTTGTATGAGAAAAATTTTCTTATACACTATATGAGGCTCACTTTTCTCATATATATATATATATATATGTGTGTGTATATATTCCATTGTAAACGTACTGTAGCGTTTGCAAATGTGTAAATCACTTAACCCGTCACTGGCAACGATGGGTTAAGGCATATTGATGAAAACATGGTTATATATATTATAACGTAACCCGTTGTTGTCAATGATGGGTTAAATGGTTTGCACGTTTGCAAATGCTACTCTAGCATTTGCAATGAAAGATTGCATATATATATATATATATATATATATATATATATATATATATATAAAACAAATATTAAAAAAAATCTTCTTTTGGAAAAGGAACCAAATTGAGCACAAAAAAAGAGTTTTCCACGATATTTCTATCCAAAATGACAGCCCCTTAAAGGAAAAAAAAAAATTCCCTCTAAACTTGACATGCTATGTTGTTTTCTTGTCAATTTTTCTTTTTAAGAGATGTTTGTTTTAAGATAATAAAATTATTGTAGAAACTAAGAAAATAGATTTTTGACATGTTTTGATTTTAACTTTTGTCGTTTATTTTACATGAAAATAAGTAGGAAAACTCAAAATTTTAATTTCTTTTTTTTTGTTTTAAAAAATAGAAAATGGTTTTCATAATTAGTTTTCCTTGTTTGGTGAATAAAAGTGGATATAAAAGTATTATTAAAATACCTTTCTAATATTTAATTTGAATAAATGGGTCACCAGAATTTTTAAAAGATTCGTTTTATCAATTTTCTTTTGAATATGACGTGTCATGTTTCTTTCTTGTCAATTTATTTTCTGAACAAATAAAAAAAATCTCTTCTAATGAAAAATGAAATTAAGTTTTGCAGAAAAATGAGGTTTCCAAACAAACAACCCCTTAAGTAAAGACCAAAAAATTTCTTCTAATCGAAAATGTAACTAAGGGGGCTAATTGTTTAGAAACAAATATGATGTAAACATCTTTAATATGTCCACATTAGTTCCATTTTTCATTAAAAGATACCATGCGTCTTTGTTTGAAAAGAAAGGTTAACAAAAAAAAATTAACATGACAAGTTAGATTTAAAGAGAAATTATTTTCATTTTAAAAAGAGAGAAAACAAAACATTAGATAGGTATTTTAAAGATGCTTTGTTATCTAACTTTCTTTACAAAACAAGAAAATATAATTGTAGTATGATAAATACTTAAATATGTATAACAAAAAGAGATGTAATTGTAGTATGATACATACTTACATATGTATAAAAAATATATTATTTTGATGAAAACACACCTCTTGAGAAGGCAATTTTAGGGCGAATTTAGGGCTAATTCGATTTTAAGCTCCCCTCTTCATTTTTTCAGTCCTCTCCTCCATTCGGATCTAAAGTCCTCCTCTCCTTGCTTACCCTCTGGTGTGCCGTGAGTATTTTTCATTTTGAGATCCCTTTGGATCTCTCTTCCATTTTTCCCCTTTCTTTAAGGGCTCTGGCGTTATCGATCGTTCAGAGATTTTTGATTTGTTCGAATTCTGTTGTTCTGGCTGTCTATGCTTTTGAAGCTCTCGGATCTGGAGAGTCCTGAGCTGAGCCTTGCGTCTCTCCTATCCGATCTAGCTGTTGTGAGTTATTGCGTTCTTTTTAATTCGCTCGATCTTTATTTTCTTTCTTCAGATTGTGGTTGGTTTGTTTTCTCACTTTTGTGAGGGGTATTCAGATCTCTACAGTGCTAGTTTTTCTTCCTACTTCTTTCTCTCTCCTAATCCTACGATCCTCTTATGGGCCTGGGCCATCATGGGCTCCACGTGGGTCGAGGTAGTAAAAAGAAGTTTAAAAAAAAAATTAATCTGGACTCCAATGTTTCTTTCCCGACCCTTAAGCCCACGAACCAGAAGGTTCTGGGGGGCTCTTCTTCTCTCATTTCCCGCCCCATCGGTTGCTTAGTGCGATCTCTTGCCTTCAACTCTTACCATTCCTCTCCTTCTTCCTCTCCTGTGTGCTATCGGTGTCTTCTTCCAGGACGCATCAAATATTTCTGCTCCGCTAAAATGAAATGCCTGTTCTGTCTAAAGGATGGGCACTTGAGAAATCGTTGTTTCTCTCTTCAGCAAATTCTTGGTCTTCCTTTGGGACTGCCGATTCCTGATTCAGTGTTGAAAGCTCTAGACTTCCCCTCTCTTCAGTCCAAGCTTCTGGATCTACAATCCCAGAAGGCGAAAAGATCCAAGCTTTCCCATGGTACTCCGCTTCTCCCTATGCCCCCTGTGTCTCACAGATTCCATGAAGCAAAGTAACCCTCCATCCAGGCGCAGTCAGTTCTTGCTCCCCAGGTGACTAAGCCTCAAACCACTGTCGTGTTCATCCCCACTATTGAACTGTCTGATAAGTTGAAGATGTTCGAGTGCTATAGGGCGGTTTCCTTCAGTGGAGGAACGGTATCCAATTTTAATCTCAACTCTTTTCTTAGCAATTCTTGTAATGTTCAAAACTGGGCTTGGGTTCTTAACACCTGCTCTAACGGTGAGGTGGTCATTCTATGCCCCTCCGTTAAAATCCTGGAAAATCTTTCAGCTCTCAACTCCCTCTCCAGAGGTCCGATCAAGATTACCATTCGTAAATGGGTCAATCAAGTCCTGCACCCCCCCCCCCCAATCTGGTCCAATCCCCCATCAGTGCCATGCTTCTTGGCCTTCCCCCTTTTTGCGAATCTTTTCGAGTCGCAACTGATATGACGAAATGCGTAGGAGAACTTTTTAGTATCTCTTCCTCTTCTATGCTAGCCTCCAGCTGTTTTCAAGTAGACGCGGAGTTTTTTTGTCCCCCGTTAAAGGACAGGGTTGATGCCTACTCATTGGGTGACAATAAGTCCATCTTTGATGTCTCTGTTAACTATCAAGATTTCCCTAAAGGAGGGTCTGCTCCTTGCCCCTTGAATGTTGGCACCTCTGACCTCCATGTTGATCCTTCCCCTCCTCTCAAGCCCTTCGCTGTTGGTTCTTCGTCCAATTCGGCCGCTCTGCTGACGAAATTGAGAGGCTAGCACAAAGCTCCTGCTAAAAAGCAAGCCCCACATCAGAATATAGGTGTGCGACCTCCTTCTGCACCCAAGGCCTCTCCTCTTAAAGCTCGTAACCTTGTCTGGATCAACCCGGAGAAGGACTCCTTGAAGCAATGTTCTTTCAACCCAACCTCTGCTGTAGGGTCTTCCTCCATTCCTCCTCCTCCTCAGTCGAGGACCCTCACTGCTCTGACTTCTGCAGCTTTGCCAGCCCCTTCCTCTGCCCCTTCTCGGTCTGAGTTAATGGAATGGCTTGGGACGTTAACCCACACTTCTCCTCTGATTGGGATAGTTATAAAAGTGCAGTGCAAAGCTCTTCAACTTTTGGTTCTCTTGCTTCGCCTACACTTCTGAAAGCGCCCTCTCGGAAAGGTGATGCTTGGGTTGATCAAGATGATCTATTGGAAGAAGAGTTGTGATTTTAGATCTCTCCCAATCGCAACATCAGGTATTCTCTTCCTCTTCTGAGTTTGGTTTTCTTTTTAAACCAGGTTTTTTCTGTTCTTGTATTGGTGAGCATCATCTTCATTTTCGGTACGGTTTATATTCTTCGTTACCTGCCGGTTACACTTTAGATTTCCATCCTACCATGCTCCTTCTTACTCATTACCATCTGGGGGATCTCTCTACGTTTGAGGGGGGATTACTCGCCCCCCGACAAGGTTATGAGAGATCTCTTGCCTTCTCCCTTAATAACATTTCCGCCTTCCCTTCTCGTTCCAAGGGTCTTCCCTCCCCAGGTATATTCGCCTAGGATCCCAATTCTAATGGAACTTCGGTTCCCTTCTGGGTTTCGACATGTAAGTCTGCTGATTTTGCCCAATATGGAGAACAGCAGACTGAGTGCATGAAGAAATCCCCGTTTTCTATCATTTGCTCGAGCGAATGCATTCGTGCGCAAAGAGCTACTTCTTCTAAGTTGGACTTTCATGCTTCCCTTGCTGCTCAAATTCCCCCCCCCCCCTTCCATAGGGCGGGACCAATTTGGATACGTTTATCAGGTACATTTCGACTCCCTTTCTAACCTCGATATGCTTCATCTTTCGAAAGATATGGGGTTTTTAGTTACCTCGAAAAGCTTGGATGCCTTTGACTTGATTTGCCAAGGCAAAATCTCTAGAACATTTGAGACTCGTGTTTATCATGATTAGTATCTCTCAGAACATCAGGGGCCTTTGATGCCTGACCAAACAACAAGCTATTTTCCAACTAATCTCTTCTTCCCACTGTGATTTAATCTCTATCCATGAATCTAAACTTATTTCCCCAACCCCGTCCACCCTTTGCTCGATAGGTGGTTCCTTAATAACCAATTGGATATCCCTTGACGTGGTTGATTCTAGGGGTGGCATTCTCTTTGGTTAAAATTTCTATATTCTCACTAATTTCTATTTGTCGCCTCACCTTCTTCCTCATTGCTCGTCTCCACTGGATCGAATTCAATCAGGATATCATAGTGGTTTCGGTTTACGGACCATCCACTGTGGATCGCCGCCCTCTTTTTTGGAGCGAATTTGATTTCTTCCAAAATCTTAATCTCAGTCTCTGTTTCTTCTGTGGCGATTTCAACGTAACTGGATTCTCGTTCGAATGGATGGGATCGATAGCGCATCAAGCTGATTCCAATCGTTTTAATGATTGTATTCGAGAGCATCATCTCTCCGAATTACCTCTCATTGGTAGATCCTTCACTTGGTCCAACATGAGACAGACTCCCACTATGTCTAAGCTCGATCGTTTTCTTTTCTCTTTAGATTGGAGCATTTTCTTTCACAACTTTTTTGTTTCAGCCTTGC
This sequence comes from Hemerocallis citrina, assembly GCA_017893485.1. Lineage (NCBI taxonomy): Eukaryota > Viridiplantae > Streptophyta > Magnoliopsida > Asparagales > Asphodelaceae > Hemerocallis > Hemerocallis citrina. Next base: position 217,925,389 of record CM030361.1, on the reverse strand, counting down.
CCAACCCGTCGTCAGATCATGTCCCTTTCTCTTTATGCTCGAACTTTAACTTCTCCGGACCTTACAAATTCTTATTTGAAAAATTCTGGTTACAAGACCAAACCTTCGTGAATCTCATTACGGAGTGTCTCTCCTCTATCATGTGTTTTTTCGGTCTCGGCTGCATCCTTCTCAAGCTTCACGCTATCAAGCATGGTTGTAAATTATGGAATAAAAAGAGATTCGGGCAGGCCAATTTCCTCAAGCAAGTCTTCCTTTCCTCCATTGATTCAATCGACAAACTTAAGGAGGTTGGTCCTATCTCGAAACAACTTCGGTTGGAACATGCTTTTTGCAAGAGAGAATATGCTTCTATTCTCCAAAATGATCACATTAAGTGGGCCCAAAGAGCAAAATATCGTTGGATCAAGGAAGGTGATGGCAACACCGTTTTTTTCCATAACTTTGCTTCGCATCGTCAGCACCTCAATCGTATTACCTCTATTATCGACAATAATAATGAGCTGACCACCGATTCTGAATTTCATGCTTCCTTCCTCATTTTCTTCAAAAACCTGATAGGTTCGCATAAACCGCGCCCCTTCCAACTGGACTAGAACCAATTGTACGGCCAAGAATCCCATGACCTTTCCAGTCTAGAGGTACCCTTCTCTCTAGACGAGATTAAAATGGCGGTGTTCTCCTTTAAAAGTGACTCTGCCCCAGGCCTGGATGGGTTTCCATCTTTTTTCTTCCATAAGTTCTGGGAGGAACTTAAAGATGACCTGTTCCGAATGTTCTCTGACCTACACCAAGGGTCTTTCTCTTTTGATCGGATCAATTATGCACACATTGTGCTCATTCCCAAGATCATGGGAGCCAACTCAGTGTCCAACTTTAGACCGATTAGTCTTATCAACACCTCTTTCAAGATCATCATGAAAGTCCTTTCAACTCATTTGAGTGCCATTATTTTTCCTTTAATTGACTCAGCTCAATCAGGTTTTATTAAAGATAGGTTTATCTTGGACAGTGTGGCTTCAGCCCAAGAAGTCATCTCCGATTGTCATAGGTCCAACACCGAGGGTATCCTGCTTAAATTGGATTTTCAAAAAGCATATGACAATGTTAAATGGGATTTTCTTTTTGACATCCTTCTTCACCGTGGATTTGGCCCAAAATGGATGGCATGTATCCAATCCAGCCTTTTTGCTGGTACTTCCTCGATTATCATTAACGGTTCGGAAGGTCACAAATTCAAGTGCAAATGCGGTCTTCGTCAAGGCGATCCTATATCTGTAGTACCCTGTATTTTTAAATATAATTTTAAAGATTCATAAATGAATTAAAATGATTTTCTGGAGATTTAATAAATATTTTTCTAAAGATTTATCTTTTCGTACGTGCAAAACACGTGCAAATATTTTCTTGAAGAGTTCAAAATCCGAAATTATTTTGTGAAAAATCATTATTTATTATTTGGGATTAATTATAATTTTTCTAGATTTTTCTAATATTTATTGGACCTATTTGCAAATATTACAAAAAGAATGGTCTTTTTGCAAAATTGTCATTTTGAGGGATGAAAGTGCAAAATTGTTTGGACTTTTTAATCAGTGCTGGCTGGAAATGAATGGTTTATTTTGTTTTTAAATCTCAATTTAATTTTTTTTATCAAGTTTCCAAGTATAGGGATTAATATAAAAGGATTATTTTGCAAATATGTTCAAAACCCTAATTCTTCTAATTCCGGTCTATTTAAAAGGTGGAGTGCAGCCGTCTTTCGCTGTACAACACAAGGTTTTATTATTTTTTATTTTCTAGGAGATTCAAAGAGGGGATCTTGGATTCTTTGCAAAGGAGGGATTTTTCATCTTGCTTTGTTACATTCGTTTGAGCTCTCCATCGAGGTGAGTGATGTAAATTATTTTGTTGTTTTGTTTTATGTACGTGGTATGTGGTGTTTCATCTATTAGAAAGCATGCTAGGGTTTGGTATGAATATGTATGTTGGATGGATGATAAAATTGGATCTTCGAGAAGAACCCTAGTTGTTGCGAGTAGAATTACATGTGGATGATTTTGGATTGTAGGAGAACCTAATATAAATTTTGAGTAGGCTATTTCTTTTGGATTTATTGCTGATTTGATTGAGTATGATGGATGTTATGCATTAACTAATTAAAGAAGAGATTTTTGGACTATTGGTGAGTTGGATGAATGCAACTTGGCCATGTAAATGATAAATTTGCTTATGGATCAACTATTGAGAATAGTTGAGTTTGACTTTGAGGAATTTTGAGAATGAGTAATGGATTAAAAGACCATGTCTTGAGGATTTGAGTTGTGATGACTAAAATTGGGGATTGATACATTTTTTGATTAAATTTAGGAATTTGTGATTTTGTGAAAGATTTCATTTGAATTTGGATTTACTCAAATACTAAGTTTGATATTTGAATATTTTGTTATTTTAGTTTATGGATTGGTGAAGTTTTCTTTAGTGCACGAACATGCACGAACGTTTTCATGAATATAGTATTTTTGTTGTTTTAGAAGAAATAGAGTTTTATGTGTTCCGAAAGATTTGACTATATCTCAACTTATTTTAGTATTAATATGTTTGGAATATAAAACAAAGTTATTTTGATGTATGATTTATGCTTAAATACTCTAATTTTGATATGCACACGTTCTTATTTTTATTTTGAAGAAGTTCATCAAAAAGTTATTTTATCAGTTCAAGTAGTTTTTGATTGGTTTTTATGGATACTTGTATATTCTATAAGTTGTATTTGATCATATCAAAAATATACTTTTTATAGATTTCATTTTTATAAGGTAAATCTTCATATCGGTTGAATTATGCACAACCCAAATTGCAGTCTGTAGGTGAGGCAGTCGACTGGTATGTTTCGACAATCGACCATCGCTACCTGGCTGCTGTGTTTTCTCGTTTTTCTTGAAATCTCGTACGGAACAGTCAACTGAACCATTTCTCCAATCGACTATCTCTGCTCTGTTTTTGATATTTTCTCGAGGTGTTGGATTTTCGCTCTGGACAGTCGACTAGTGACTATTAGCAATCGACTGCTACTACTAGAGATGGGAATTTGGTGATTTAATAATAACCAACTTAAGGACAGGCACTAGTGGGGATGTGATGGAACTTGGAAAGCGTAAGTATAGGCTCATGGTTTTGTTAGTTCAATGGATGCGTTCCAGGACTGTTTGTTGTTATGTCTCGAGAGAACATTTGTGTGTTCGCGTGTCGATGGTCTACGGGCCTATTCACGGAGCATGCAGGGTGCATTCGTGTGTCGAGGGTCGGCATGCCTATTCACGGAATGTACCTGGTGTATCTGCACGTCGAGCGCTTTGCAAGCCTATTCGTGAGGTACATGGGTTTGGGAGATGATTCTCCGATTGTTTTTTAGCTATCTTACATGATGCTTGCGCGTCGAGGGCTGTGGTGCCTATTCGCGGAGTATTCTGGATCTTGTTTTCCATCATCGTAGTAGGATTAGTTGCATAACGAGAGGTTATCCCTATAAGTGGAGATCGTTAAGGGCTTGCACCGGACCTATGTACTATGGAATGCATAGAATCCGACAGTATGCATTAGAGAGTTAGCAGATAGAGCTTGTATTTTCATGACTTGGTTTTATACTTGTATTTTCCTGTTTTTCCTACACTTGACACTTAGTCTAGAATCACTTGACGTTTTCATGAATTTCTAATTACTATCTTATATTCCTTGAGGTTTTCAGGCTTTACTTATTTGTTATTTCTCATTTCATTTATTCTTGCTGTTAATACATGTTGTTGATGACTTAGTGTTTTATGATTAATTATGTTGCTTGTTGCTTGTTTTTATGTCACTCACACCTTTATGGCTGACCCCTTTAGTTTTGGGGGTTAGGGATTATCTCTAGCCTCATGTTTCACAGGTTGTTGTTGCTTAGAGCTTAGGGTTTGGATGCTTGAGATAAATTGATGTAATAGAGCTTTTGTGTAAATTTGTAAAAGAAGTGTTGTAAAAGAAAGTTGTAATTCAAGGTATTTTGTATTCCACTGTGTTTGTAAAGATTGTTGTAATAAAAGTTGAAATAAAAATTATCTGTATTTTTGCACTGTGTTTAATATTACATTGAAGTTGATGCTGGGAATTATGCCATGTATTTCTAAGATATTATATTGAAAATTCGGGGTGCTATAATATCCTCCCTCTTATTCTCCCTCGTAGCCGATGTGTTCAGTAAATTACTTCGAAATGCTTGGGATGCTGGCGTCATCGAAGGCCTTGGGGGAACGCACAGTTTTCGAGGTGTGCTGAACCTCAAATACGCTAATGACACCATCATCTTCGCGCAACCCGATGGGTGTACTTTGCGTAACTTGAAGTTACTTCTATACTTCTTTGAAAAAGCTTCCGGGCTCCCCATTAACTTTCAAAAATCCTCTGTCCTCTGGATCGGTGGGTCGATCAATCGGCAAGCAGAAATAGCTCAGTTCTTCAACTGTGCTTCGGCATCCTTTCCCATTCAATATCTAGGCATTCCACTACGGTGGGGGAAGCTTCTCAAATCGGATTGGATTCCAATGATTGAGAAAGTCAAATCCATGTTGACCGCTTGGAGCAGCAGACACCTCTCTCGTGGACGTAGACTAGTGCTAGTCAACTCTGTTCTGTCTTCTATTCCCTTATATATGATGTCCTTTTTTTCGTCCCCTCTTGGGTTATTAAGAGGATCGACAAAATCAGAAGGAACTTCTTTTGGTCTGGGTTGGGTCTTTATATAGCCGGGTCCCATCTTTATAACTAGAAGATGATTTGCACCGCTAAGGTGGCAGGTGGTGTTGGGGTTATTAACCTCAGGCAGCAAAATTTAGCTTTGGTGGGTAAATGGTTATGGAGAATCCTAGTTCATGATCAACTGCCTTGGACTAGGATCATTTCCTCTAATTGCTTTTCTCGGAAAAGAATCCTAGACTTTTCCCCCTCCTTGTCTCGCAAAGCTTCCCCGTTCTGGAATGGAGTTTGGAAAGCGGTCTTGCCGTTCCATTGTAGGATCTCCCACGAATGCGCTTCTGGGACCAAGACCAAGTTCTGGGTCGATCTTTGGTTCGGTAACATGAAGTTAGCTTCATCTTTCCCCTCTCTTTATCATCTGGCTTCCAATCCGTCGGCTATGGTGGCGGATTATGTGACCATCATAAACCAACAAAAATTCTGGTCCATTCCCTTCCTTTGTGTCCTCCCTTTGCATCTCGAGGCGGAGCTCAACGATCTTTTTCTTAAACTTAACCTGTATTCTTGGCATCCCAATGACAAACTATCTTGGCGTTGGACTAGCTCGGGGATCTACTCGGTTAAATCCTTCTACAACTTCCTGAATTTTGGAGGCATCTATTCTAATCTGGCTAAACCTTTATGGAGTAGTTGTGCCCCTCTAAAATCAAAAATTCTCACTTGGTTAGATCTTAATAACAAACTTCTCACCGTCGATCATCTTAACAATATGAATCGTGCTTTGGGGCAATTATGTGCGCTCTTCTCGACCCAGCACGAGGATGCTGAACATTTGTTCCTTCGATGCAGTTTTGTCCAACCTTTGTAGACTATATTGAGTAGGGCTTGGCAAGTACCTTCTATCCCCGTAGAATTCTTGTCCTGCTGGAGAGCGTTCTCGATTAGAAAATAGTTCCGCTCTTCGTGGTTCCTCTCCATTATGGCCATAATCTGGGTGATTTGGTCGGAAAGAAATAAACGTATATTCTTGCTCTCCACATCATCGATAGCTGCGATGATTAAGGACTTTCTTTTTTTCATTAATTTGTGGTCTTCCACTTTAACTCCTGTCAAATTGGAGGAGTTGCATTTGGAGGGTCTTGAGGAAGCTTACCAATTCTATCATTCTAATTCATTATTTCTAGTTAGCTGTGGTTGTTCTATTTGTGATCCTTTTTTGCTTTCTCTTCGCAGGATTGACAGGTCCGTCCTTCTTTTGTCTCGGATTACGATGGGGAACTTTTGTTCATTCTCCTGGTGGCTGATGCTAGGTTTTTGACATCCGAATGTTTTTGTCTTCCTCTTGGTTTAGGGCTTCGACTATGACATATCTTGTTGCAATTTTTTGTATGTATGGCTCTTTATCCTCTAACTATATTGGTTTTGCTGTTGTTGGTACACTGTTTGTATTTAGCCGATGTTCTGCTTGTTGGATTTTAGCTTCTGCTGGTTTATGATCGGGTTGCTGGATTTTCCAGCTCCTTTCTCCTTCTGTGGGGTATGATCAGTGATGTGCTTTGTTGTATATTTTTTGCTATGTTAGTTTGTTCTTTTGCAAAGGGCAAAGTTATTTCATTTATCCTTGCTTTGTTAGTTTGTGGGCGATGTACATTTTATTTCATTGATGTGATCGTAGTAGAGTTGTTTTACTTTTCTTTGGTTGTTTACCGTGTGGTTTTCCATGTGGTTTGTTTATCCTCTGGGCTTGATTGCTTGGGGAGATCCTGAGTGCATTTAGCTAATCGGCTTCTTTGGATGGAGCCACCTTCTAACAGGAGCTGTGACTATACGTTTGGTTGGAGTTTTGAGCTATTTTTTGGTCTTGATGCTCCGTCGAACTTTCGGTTGTCTTTCCCATCCTAGCATCTGGTTGTTTTTTGTGGGAGCATGTTGAGACGTTCGCTCTGAGCGTGATCGACCTCCACAGCACAACGTTCCCCCTTCCCCTTCGTGTCCAAACGTCTGTCTGGCCTGCTATTAACGTTCGTCGCCGGTAATTATGGCCTCCCTTGCTGTGGACCTCGTCTGCTTCTTCGGATTCTACTTGTCCCTGTTTATTTCGATCGTCGTCACTCTCTATCTTATCGTATCGTTGCTTTCCTCATCGTCGTTGAGGGTATTCTCCTGCGCACCTCCCCTGTGGTCCAGTGTCGTAGATTGGGCTGTTGGTCTTCATTCCATGTCGTTTCTCGCTTTGGTTGTGGGACATGTTGGTGTTTACTGGCCCGGCTTCCAACTGTCTTGCCCGTGCCGTTAGTCGTCGTATTAGAGTTCTATATGTTTTTGGTGTCTTGTCAATTTCCTCCATTGCTAGCGTCTATTATTTTTCTTTGTCCCTATTCGGACGGTTGTATTTTTACTGCTTGTAAATTGTAACCGTTGTTTCTGTAGTGGGTTGATTAATATATTTTGGGCTGGAATCTTACGATTCTATCCTTGTTATCAAAAAAAAACAAATATATTATTTTACTCATACCCACGAATACATGTTAAAAAGGGGTATGTAAAATTAAGATAGAGAAACATGGGAGGAAAGAGGAATTATTTTCCAAAATAATCCACTTTTTAAAAATATTTACCGACCTGACTCTATTTTGAAACTATTTACCGAACTAACCTACTTGCTGTCTCAAATAGTGAGTTATTTGAAAACAAGCTCGCTGTTTGAGATAGCGAGTATAGGTATAGGAATTTCTCCACTAGTTGGAGATATTTCAGGGATTAGAATATTCTCAAACCAGACTCGCTATTTCAAACTACGAGCCTAGTTTAACCATAGTTGTTGTTTGAGACAGCGAATCTAGTTTTGAATTTTTTTTAATATGCACTCGCTTTCTTTCTCTTCTTCACTTCATCTCTCTCATTTATCTCTTTACTCCCACTCGCTATCTCCAAAATCCAAACCCCTAGCTTTCAAATTTGACCTCTTACCCACAAAATTCCTCCAAAATATTTTCTACTTCATCTCTCCCAACCCTCTCTTCTCCCACTTTCATAACCCTAAACCCCCCTACCAACACCCGAAAATTTATTTGATTTAGGTAAATGTAAAGAGGATTTCTGTAACACCCCAGAATTTTAAATATTTTATTTTGAATTAATAAATAATTTGTAATCAATTTATTTAATTATTTTGAATTTTTGTAAAATTGTCATTTTGCATGTACAAATATTTTTTGGGGTGCAAATTTTAACTTTTAAATTTCTGAATAAATTCTCCTATTCATAATTGAGTGTATTCTAAATTTTGAGTTTTTTCTGAATAAAGAAACTATTTTTGTAAACACTTTAAAAGAAAATGGTTTGTCTGCAAATGTCGATTGGGGGCAAAATTCGAATTCAAAAGTTGTTTGGGCTGTGTTAGTAGGCCAGTTTGGCAGTGGAGAGGTTGGGGGGATATATTTTATCCCTCTAATTTGATTTGATTTGATTTTATTGAGTATATATTTATTTATGTAATTTTGGGATTATTGGGGACTTTATTGCAAATATTTTCTTGAAGAAATAAAAAGTCATAAAAATTATTTGGAAAACCTAATCTTTATTATTAGATAGTAATTCTAAATTTTCTGAATTTTTATGAATAATTTCTGACATATTTGCAAATATTTCAAAGTAAAGGGCTTTTATGTAAAATTGCCACTTGGAGGCAAATTTCGAATTTCTGAAACCCCTTGGCTGCATGTGGGCCGGCCAAATCAGGGTGATTCGGGGGAAACAAAGTCTTACCTTATCTGATTTAATTAACTACTTGATTTGGAAGATCTATGTATATATGTAAATATTCGATTTTTGAGGGGGGATTTTGTAAAACATTCGTAAAACCCAAGGATCTGGACCCCGGCCTATACTTTTATAGCAGCAGCCACCATCCTCTTTTTTGAACAAAAAATATTATATTTTCTTTATTATTCTTGGAGTTTTGAAACTTGGATCTTTGGATTTTCGCAAGGAGGAGGAGCTTTTCTTTCTTGTTATTATTGTTCTTAATTGATCTTCTTTGAGGTGGGTGGTAATTCTTGTCTCTTGATGTGTTTTATTTATATTATTATGATGAATCTTGTAGAGATCATGCTAGGGCTTGTTGTGAATTTTTAGATATATGTTTTGATAGTTTGATCATGGTGATTGTTATGCATGATGAATGAACTTTTAGATGTTAATATGAAATAAAAATACAATTTTTATGAGAGATGACCATGTTTTATTAATCTCGAATGTTAAATATTGATGATGCATGAAAGACCTAATTTGGGATTTATAAAATTGATTGGATGACCATAAATTTAATTGTAGATGATGGAGATATGTTGTAACGCCCCGAATTCCAAACACAGGTAATTCGTAGCAAATACATGATCTTTTACTTCAAATTCGTATAATTTTACAAGGAATTTATAACTTTTTCATTACACAGTCTGTTACAAAAATACACAGCGGAAGCTACAACAAAATATACAACTCTAACATTCAACAACTTTAATCTGGAAATAATCATCAGCATCAATTCATTTTTATGCCTTTTGCTAATCCAAGTCCAGCACTGAAAAACTGTGGGCACGTCAGTTGCATACAACTAACGCAATGCTATAATACAGCGATTCTCTTACTTTAGCAAACACAAACTTGAATGCACAATAAAGTGTAAAAAGTGACTATCCTAAACATGTCAGTGTACGATATGACCGAATGCCTAATGCAATATTTACACTACGATGACACTAATGCATACTTGTTCGGATTCTATGCATCTCATACTACATAGGTCTGAGGGTAAGCCCTTAACGTGCTCCTCATTATAGGGTTTACATCCCACGCCATGCAACCTAACCCAATGAATATACTCCAATGCGTAGTCACGAGGAGTCGCACTCCGAGGATATTGGACCTTACCGGCCTACTCCTAGCCCACCTCAGTGGATTTACCGGGCCTATCCTCAGCCATGAACCCTAGCTAGTCGATCCCTCGCAACTACGAACCAGGCCTACCCCTAGCCTACCTTAGTGGATTTACCGGGCATATCATGTCCGTCCCGAACATTCCTAGGAACTGCAGTCTCTTTACCGATATTCTCGATGATAAACGGACATACCCCTAGCCTATATATATGGATTTACCGGGCATATTCCACGATCTCGAACCCCCATGAGCTGCACATTCTTTACCGGACATGTTCGACGTTGTTTCTATCATATCTTCTTCTAGTGCATATCCTTAGGTTTAATTATAATCGTCACAACCTAGAGCTAGCTTACCCTACCGGACTTAAATCAACACACGAGAACACTAGCTCACACTGGCTACTTCTCAAATTTCTTTATTCACAAAATGCTGGTTACTAAGGGTCTCGAGTAGCCTCTAGATTCCAACAACCATCTCACCGTAGAGATCAATTAGATTATATCCAACCTCAACATAAATATCTCATTCATTAACCATCATTTCTTCTTTATCCTCTTTCTTTATGTTTATAGATCAAGAAGTATTCAACTTCCTATAACAATATTCAATAACAATTTATCAAATCAAATTCTTGTAGACAATTTCTTGGTTAATAAACCAAACAATTCACTTTAATAATATTCAACGCTCTTTCAATTAATAAAACCTTCTTCATGTTTGTCTTTACTTCAAGTATATTTCTCAAAACAAAGAAATAAAGATTAAATCACTGTTTCTTAATACAAAAATTTTTTAAGATTAATCTCTAGAAATTCCTTATTTCCTCCTCATAATTATGCATTGATTTAATTATAAACCAACTCTCAAAATCTTTAATCATGTACATTTTCTTTTAAAACTTGGATTCAAAACTCATCTAATACATGAATATCACTTTTAAGTTCTCAAAATATCTCTTAGAATAATGTGAAATAATTCTCAAGTGTTCTAATAATATTCTATAATATTTGTACCAAATTTTCCAATTTTTAAAACTTGAAAAATCTCAAAAAATAAAATAAACCCCAAATGTAGACACCTGGATTCCAACCCGAGACCAGCAGCGAGCCAACCACAAGCCCCAACCATTAGACCAACTCACGTTGTTAAAATAAAGACTCTTCGGTTCTTTTTATACTTCATCTACTTTTATTCTATAAAACCAACTTTAAAAAGAAAGGGGCATCTCAAGACTCGAACCCGAGCACAGCCAGAGGGCGCCCAACACCCCCACGCTCACGCACTGACCAAGAAGTTAAACAACAATTCTAATAATATATGGGTTTAAATTCTTTTAACCCAACTCGCTGTTTCCATATCATTTTTAACTCAATCGTTTATTTTTTATTTCTATTCTTTTCTCTCAATTTAATTGTTCATAAAAATACATTCCTAGATTTTCAGAAATAATTTCTTACTGTTTTTATCCATATTAGAGTGAAATTATACACAAATATTGTAAATAGTAATTTTTGAGAACCTTCATAAACATATACTTTTATTAATCATCAAGACTACCTTTTTATAACCACTAACATGAACATATTTTCTTTTAGCAATTGTATGGAGAATTCTCATCTCCCTATTTAATTATAATCCTCCCCAATATTTACACAATTTCTTATGCATAAGTTAACAACTTTATATATATATATATACGCTTCATATAATATAATCATGGCATACTACTATGTGCCTAACAATACTACAACATGCTCTAAATAGAATTTCAATTTGATAACATAACAATTCTATATTGAAACTTTCAACTAGCATGCATTATCTCTCATATTTCATTATTACTAAGAATTTCTAGATTACAACACAACATGCATCACAAAAATAACTTAGCAACTCATAACAAATGTCCATTTCAAGCATAAACTACATAGGCATGCATTCTAAAACAATTTAGAAAGTAAAAGAAACACTCACCTCTTTCTTAATGCAAATTGTAAATAGAACTCCAAGAAAATTGATCCAAGCTCCAACAAATTGCCTGCTCCTCCTTAGCAAATGAAAACCCGAAACCTTCCTTCTCTTTCTTCTCTTTTAATTTTTTGTTTGATTCTTTGTATTGTTCATGTTAAAGGATGGAGGTATTTATAGGAATATTGTGTGGTTGAAATGACTCCCACTACCCAAAATAACTCCCCACTTTCTCACACACTCTCCCATTCTCCCCTCCTCTCTCACATATGGCTGGCCAAACCCTTTAATGCACAAGCACGTGCACGTGCACTCTATGTGCACACTCCTTCTCATTCTATTATTAATTGTTATTAAATTAAATGTAGTTGTATGTTACATGACAAGTGTACTAGACTTTAAAATGTTCATTTAAATGTAGAATTAATCTTGGGCCTTTATTTGTAATTAATTTTTTCAGTGGGCTTCCAAATAGATTTAGGTTTGGGTTTAATTAAAATAAATAACACAAGTGTGACAAAAAAAAATAAGAAAAATGTGCATGACTCTAGGAAAATTTTAGGGACTAAAATGCATAGAATTTTACGTGCAATGCACGTGCAAAAATTATAAAAATTGTTTTTCCTAGAATGTTACATATGTAGAGATAATTAGAACTTCTTGTATGCTCTTAAATTCATGCTTGATTGATTTTAAAGTTGAGATCTTTCCATGTTATTCGTTGTTTTTAACTATTAAAAATTCAAAATTAATATGAGGGTTTGAATAATTATTGTATGGATCGAAATTAATTTTTCTTGAGGAAAGAAGTTGTTCATGCAAGAAAGATTAATATTTTGTCTAAATAAAAAAATTCAATGAAGATATATGTGACTCTAGATGCTGAATCTTGGTGTTTAATTCAAAAGGCATGTTTTAAAAGATTAAAAGAGGAGATTTTTAATGTTTATTTAGTTGTTTTAATACAAAAAAAATTCTTGATGATAAACCATAATTGTTGTGCAAGCAAAGTGTTTAAGGAAAGTAATTTATATGAAAAGAATAAAATCAAATTCATTGGGGGCTAGGATTTTGAAATTAAAAAAATTAATTTAAAAAAAAAAGGTTTAGCCTCGGGTGAACAGTAACCCGAGGGTTACTGTTCAAACCTGAACAGTGCAGGTCTCGGGTGAACAGTAAGCCCGGGGTTACTGAATAGTAGTAACAGTAGCGGTTGCTGCTTTTCTTGAGTTTCGGTTGGATTTTTGGTGTTTTGAGTGGGTTTTTATGTGTGGTTTTGTGTGCTAAGGTGGGGGAACCTTTGTACACATATAAATGAGTATATATATATATATGTGTGTGTGTTTAAACAATTATTTGTGTGAAGTTTAATGGAGTTTTGATGTTTAGAAGTTGTTTAATTTCAGATATTGTCGAAATCTAGTTGCAAGTTTTAATAAATTCAAGTAACATTTTGAGCAAGTAAATCTATGTTTTTAGAGGATAAATTCCCAGTTTTGAGGGATTATATATTTAGTTTTTAAAGATGAAAACTTTGAGTTCTAAAGGGGGTATTTTCGGTTTCTAAAAGAAGAAAATTTCATATTTTGGAATAAAAGAATTTCAGAATTTTTTGGGACGAGATCCCACATGATTAAGTGGCTCATTCAGTTGAATTGAATGAATTTCTATTAGAATCGATTGAACTTTATGAATGAATGGAAAGTGGTATTTAAAAGTTTTTTTTTAGAATTTCGTAAGTTTGATATGTTTCCATATATGAAAGAGTTTTTTATGGCAGTATCAAATGATTTATAGGAATGTGATTAATGAAGAGTATTTTGTATAATTAAACCAAGTCAGATTTTGATTTGAGGCTTAGGGTTATGATGTGGACCCTAGAAAGATTATTGATAATATTTTCAGTTATAAGACTCTAGAGGTTGAGTGGTACCCTAGCATGCCGGCAAATGAGATTTTATGGAATTTTGGCCAGTGGGGTTTTGTTATTGATTTAGTAGAGTTAAGTCTGGTAGGGTACACCAACTCTAGGGGAGAACAGTGATTTTTATTTAATTGAATATAATAAACATAAGGACATACACTAGTGGAGATCTATCACATCTCCATTGGATGATGGGTTAGAGGGGGATGCAGCGACTAGAGGGAATGGCTGCAATGGCGGTCGACTGGACGTCGGGATGAGGGTGGAGGTGATGGGAGGTAGGTAGCTTGATGAGGATGAGTGCGACGCGGGTTTTGGGAAGGAGACGAACGGGAGGAAGAAGATGAAGGTTAGCGGCTAGGGGTAAAACAGTAGCTAGGGTTAGGGTTTAGGGTAGAGTAGGGTAGGTTTATATATAGGGTTAAGTGGGTTTGGGTTTATGGGTAGTATCCAATATGGGATAAGGTAATAGCATAGGTTGTTTGGATCCAATAGGGAAAATGGGGATTAATAAATAGATTATGCCCTGAAATTGGAGGGTTGGAATTAGCCAATTATCAAAAAAATAACAATTTTTAAAATAATCAGATTGGGGACAAAATTTTCAGTCGAAGAAACAAATGAATTTCATTAAGAGAGAAAAATGAAATAAAGGGTTCAGAATTGGAAAAATAAAGAGTACAATTGATATGGCTAAAAATATGACTAAATCGGGCATCGATCTTAAAGCTTTCAAGGTAAAATGATAACTTTCACCGCTAACGGGTCTGAAATGGGTACTGGGCCTTTCTTCAAAGTCTAATAACCCATGAACGGATCTGTTCTATTGGTTATGGGTAGCAACCCATTACCACCCGACCCATACGGATAGAGGGCAATTCAAATTTGAGCATATCCATAAGGGGCAGTTAAAACGGCCCCGGATATCACGAAATGATTCCCCATATCCATCCACACCGGGAAGTAGAGATTTGTTCCTATCTCGAAACAGATCCCTAAGGCGGCTATAAATACCCCCTCCTCCCAGTGTTACCAGGTGATTAATCTTTCCCAACCTAAAGCTCTTTCATAATCTTTTCTAATTACTGACAAGAGCGTCCGAGGGTTCGTCGCCGGGATCAACCCCGGTGTTTCGAACTTTGAGCAGATCAACGGCAACAGCGAGAAACCAGTCAAACGTTGGTGAAAGTGTTCAGGTTTGACCCATTCGATTCCCTACGAACCCACAAATTCATCTAGTCGCTCCAACACCGAAATCAGTAGCAACAGATTGGCACCGTCTGTGGGAACGAAGAAAGGGAAATTCAGTAGCAATTCAGCTCTACACCATCAGTAAAAGCGGTTCCTAGTTATGCGTCCAAAGAAAGGGAAGTCCACGGTCTCCAACCGTAGGACAACTCCCGTTCCTCCTCCACCTCTAGAGGCTTTCCCTCTGCCCGTCCAGCCAGTCCATTCGCCGGCCCAGCAGCTCGGGCAACCTCTCCCTCAACCTGTCCAGCAGCCTGGACAGCCTCTTCCTCAGCAGCCTCACCACCAACTGGCCCGTCAAGGGCCTCAAGGGGCTGTTGGAGGACCCCCACACCAAAATCAGCAGAAACATCCCAAAGCCCTCCAACACCAAAAGATGTACATGGCGTTCTCATCAACCGGTAGAACGAGATAGATCTTCGGACCCACTTGGACGGAAGGCGGACCCATGATGGGATCCCCTATCGGGAACATCAAAGGGACCGATCCCTTCGTTGGCCCAACCGCCAAAGGTCGAACTCTCCCAGAAGATGGAGGGAGTCTCCCCAACACCGCCAGAGGAGTCATTCTCTGATCGGCCGTCCAGCCCCAAGGGGCCGTTGAGACCAAAAGGCGCCAGTCACGAGCGTGGAGTTCCAGGACTTCCAGGAGGCAGTCATACGGGCCCTCAATGTTGCCCCCAATAACGACCAATGGGCCCCCAGTCCTTGGCCGACTCCGAACCATCGTCGTCGCACTCCCAGTCCCCGCCTGGCTTCGAGACATCGTCGTCGCACTCCCAGTCCTCGGCCGGCTCCGAGCCATCGCCGTCGCACCCCCAGTCCTCAACCTACTCCAAGCTTTCACCACCGCAGCCCCAACCCTCTTCCACATGAAGACGAGTCCCGGGGCTCAGCGAGATATGACCAAAGGGAGGACTCAGTCTACCGCCATCTCCAAAAGATGGAGAGGCACCTCGGCCGACTCGACAGAGAGGAGGAGCAACGTGCGAGAAACCTCTGCCCGAGTAGACCCCCATTCTCCCGAAACATTATGGAGGCCCCCGTCCCTGAGAACTTCAAGCCTCCGCATTTTGAATCGTATACTGTGGAGTCGAACCCCACTGATCACATCGAGATTTTCAAAACTCTAATGATAATCTACCATGCCTCTGACGCCCTTCTCTGCAAAACCTTCCCAACCATGCTCAAGGGGCCTGCTCGAGACTGGTATTCCAGACTTGCTCCAGCCTCTATCTTCTCCTTTAACCAATTTGAAGGCCTTTTCCTCACTCACTTCGTGAGCAGCCGCCGCTCTGAAAAGACAAGCACCTTTTTGCTCTTCCTCAGTCAAAGGAAGGGCGAGCAGCTCAAAGACTACGTCAAGCATTTCACCGCAGATGCCAGATCCATCGCATCTCTGGATCAGTCCATAGCCTCGGTTGCTTTCCAATCCAATGTCATTAACCCCGATCTCAGGGCGTACCTCGCTAAGAAGCCTCCTCGGGACTTCTCAGAACTCTTGCTCAGGAGTAAAAAGTACATCCGAACTGAAGAAGCTCTCAACCGCCCCATCCTTGAAGGATCATCTTCTGTAAACAAACGGAAGGTTGCTGAAGATAAAGGAGCTACGAAGCTCCAGAAAGATAACGGAGTCCAGCGTCGCCCTCCTCCCTGCTTCGAGAAGTTCACTCCTCTTAACGCTAGTGTCTCGGCCATTCTGATTGAAATCGGGAAGGAAGAAATCCTTCCCCCTCCAAAAATGAACACCCCGGGAAAGAAGAGAAATAGGAAGAAGTGGTGCCGCTATCACCGGGATCACGGTCCCGACATGAATGACTGTCAGGTTCTCAAAGACGAGATAGAAGCCCTCATCCAGAGGGGGCAACTCTCCATGTTCGGGGAGAAGGACAGAGCAAATCTGCCTCTGCCTCCCAGGGGGCTAACAAGCAAACCGAACAACATGTGGGGACCCCGAACTTCGAAACTGAAGCCGTCCTGTACGTCATACACGGAGGCCCAATGGGGGGAGATTCCAACTCCTCCTGAAAAGCCTTCATCCGAGAAGTGAATGTCGTACAGAACCATCCTCCCCCTAGCAGCCTTAGGGTTCCTGTTACGTTTTCTGATAAGGACTTGGAGGGCGTCCGGACACCCCATTGTGATGCCCTTGTTATAAACCTCTGCATGGCCAATTTCGACGTGTGTTGGGTCCTAGTTAACATCGGCAGTTCGGTCAATATTATTTTCTTAGAGGCATTCCAGGGCCTTCAGCTATCAAGAGATCGACTCAAGCCAGCTGGTTACACTCTTCACGGATTCACCGGGGTGCCAGTGACGATCGAGGGAGTTATAACTCTCAATGTGACCACTGGCAAAACCCCAGTCACCCGGACTGAGCCGATGGACTTAATGGTGGTAGATGTAAAAGCCACCTACAACGTCATTCTGGGTCGACCAGGTCTGGCCGCTCTCCAGGCCATACCATCGGCCTATCATATAAAAATGAAGTTCCCCATCTCGGCAAGAGTGGGAGATGTAAGAGGGAGCCAGGAGGCAGCTCATAAATGTTACATGACCTCGGTGGGTGGGTCGGTCCTCTCCCTTGAAGCCCTCGAACTCCTACAAGGAAGTAGCCAAACTATCTCCGAGCCGGTTGACAAGCTGGAAGAAGTTGCCTTCTCGGAAGGAGATGCTACTAAGACAATTAAGATCAGCAAGGCCATTCCTCCAACCATAAAAGAGGACATCTCTCAATGTATAAGGGAGAACCGCGATCTTTTCGCCTGGACCGCGGCAGATATGCTTGGAATCTTAGAAGAACTCCTGATGCATCACCTCAGCGTTGCTCCGGGAGTTAAACCTATCCAGCAGAAGTGACGTAAATTTGCTCCCGAACACCAGCAAGCTATCAAAGAAGAGGACGAGAAGCTCGTGAATGCTCGGTTCATTCAGGAGGTAAATTACCCCGAATGGCTATCCAATGTGGTAATTGTTAAAAAGGCCAACGGGAGCTGGAGAATATGTATCGACTTCACTGACCTCAACAAAGCGTCTCCGGAAGACCCATTCCCGCTCCCGAGCATTGATGCTCTAATCGATGCGACCTCCTGGCCGCGAACTCTTGAGCTTCATGGATGCCTTCTCTGGGTATAACCATATCCGGATGTTCCCTCCTGACATTCCGAAGACCTCGTACGTAACCGACTAAGGCCTATACTGATACCGGGTCATGCCCTTTGGGCTAAAAAATGTCGGAGCTACTTACCAATGCCTTGTTAACAAGGTCTGCAGAGAGCAGATAGGCCGTAACATGGACGTCTATGTGGATGACATGTTGGTCAAAAGCGTCAGCGAGCAAGATCATGTCTTTGACCTCTAGGAAGCTTTCAGGGTATTAAGAAGGCACAACATAAGATTGAATTCGAGCAAGTGTGCCTTCGGCGTCTCGTCCGATAAATTCCTCGGGTTCATGGTTAGCCAGAGGGGCATAGAGGCCAACACTGAGAAAGATCCAAGCCATACTCAATATGGCTCCCCCCTCTAATGTTAAAGAAGTGCAGAGGCTCACGGGACGCCTCGCAGCTATAGGGCATTTCCTTTCCAAATCAGGGGAGAAATGATTCCCGTTCTTCAAAGCCCTGAGAGGAGCAAAGTGCTTTGAGTAGGGGCAAAAACAGCAAGAGTCTTTCGATCAGCTGAAGGCCTACCTGGTAAACCCCCCACTCTTGAGCAAGCCGAAGCCTGGTGAAGCCCTCTATATATATTAGAAACTTCGGAGCAGACCCTCAGTGTCGTCCTGGTTAGAGAGGAGGATAAGATGCAACGGCCAATTTACTACGTAAGTAAGGTCCTTAGAAACGCGGAACTCCGCTACCTAAAGGTAGAAAAGATGGCCTACGCATTGGTCAATGCGGCACGGAAACTTCGCCCTTATTTTCAGTCCTACTCGGTGGTCGTTCTTACCGACCAGCCGCTAAAGCAAGTTCTCCATAAGCCCGAGACATTGGGACGTCTAATGAAATGGTCTATAGAACTGAGTGAGCACGACATCAGTTACCAACCCCGAACCACTATCAAGGCACAAGCCCTAGCAGAGTTCATAGTGGAGAGTACCATTCCCGACCCCTATGAGTCGGTTGAGGAACCCCCGTTCTGGACGTGTATGTTGACGGGTCTTCGTGCACCGACGGAAGTGGGTCATCTTGACCGGCCCTGACAATTTCATTCTGCAATACTCCCTCTATATAAGGTTCCGCACGTCGAATAATGAGGCTAAATATGAGGCCCTTATAGCGAGACTTTGTATGGCTCGCAAAGCTAGGGCCAAACGTATCAAGATTTTTAGTGATTCACAGCTAGTCGTGAACCAAGTATCTGGGGAGTATGAAGCGAGAGACGATCGCATGGCCAAGTACTTGGCGAAGGTCAAAGGGCTGCTGGCTTTATTTGAAGATGCTCAACTCCAGCGAGTCCCCCGAAAGGAGAACGCACAGGCGGATGCCCTCTCAAACCTCACCTCTTCCTCCCTCCAGGGTTTGGAGCAAACCGTCTTGATAGAGGTCATCCTGAGACCCAGTATCGAGGAAGACAGCCCCGAACCGATGGAAACCCTTCCCCTAACACTTAGGGAAAATTGGATGAAACCTTTGCTTGAATACCTCAGAAACGGAGTCCTTCCAGCGGACCCAAGAGAGGCTAGAAGTGTCAGGACCAGAGCCGAGCGGTACACACTCATTGAAGGAGTCATGTACAAATGCTCCTATACTCAGATAGACGACAGACCCTACCTAAGATGTCTCTCCTTGAAGAAGCGCACTATGCCCTGGCGGAGGCTCATGAAGGAATGTGTGGCATGCACTTGGGAGCAAGATCCCTAGCCCGTAAAATTTTAAATTATGGCTACTTCTGGGCCACTCTTCTTAGCGACTCTGAACAGTACGTACCCCAATGCGGCTACTGCCAAAAAAATTCTCCAATCCGTCGCTTACCACAAGCCTAGCTCTCCTCCTTAGCCAGTCCGATCCCCTTTCGCAATGTAGGGGATGGACTTGCTCGGACCGTTCCCTCCAGCACCAGGCCAACTGAAGTTCCTCGTCGTGGCAATAGATTATTTCTCTATGTAAATCGAGGCCGAGCCCCTAGCAACGATTACAGAGAACAAGGTCTAGAGGTTCTTCTAGAAGAATATTGTCTGTAGGTTCGGCATACACCGTATCCTAGTAATCGACAACGGAACTCAGTTCGTAGGAGCAACTTTTCGCAACTTCTGCACAGACCTCGGCATCCAGCAGTGGTTCTTCTCAATATCCCACCCTCAATCCAATGGCCAAGCGGATAACGCTAATCGACAAACACTCTCTGGCCTAAAAAAGAGACTAGATAAATCCACCAAGGGATTATGGGTCGAACAGCTTCCCAACGTGCTATGGAGCTATTGCACCACGAAGAGAGCCCTGACAGGAGAGTCCCCCTTCAATCTCACTTATGGATCCGAAGCCATCATCCCCCTAGAGTTCGGCCTACCTTCGCCCCGTTTGATCGGCTACAACGAAGAGCTGAATGCGAACCAGCTTCGCAGAAACTTGGACCTCATCGATGAGATCCGTGAAAGATCCACCATCCGACAAGAGACTTACCGATGTAGGATCACACAGTCTTACAATAAGAAAGTCCGCCCCGCTAATCTTAAAGAAGGAGATCTAGTGCTCCAGAAGCTGTCAATCTCTTTTCCAAGCAAGAAGGACAAGCTAGTACCCAACTAGGAAGGTCCATATAGGGTCTCCAAAGTTATCCTCCTTGGCGCGTATCAACTCGAAGACCCGGGGGGCAAGAGAGTACCGAGGATTTGGAATGCTGACCATTTGTTGAAGTACCAAGAGGGTGTTTGAACATCGCTCCAAGCAACTTCAACCCCCTTCTGAGCCGAGCAATTTCTATTTGATTTTCATATCTACCTTGTTAATTTTTTCAAAATGTAAGAGTGGCTTGCAACTCAGAAGCAGCCACTTAGTCATCTTTAATAAAGACATATTACTTCCTGGGAATTCCTTGTCTAAAATAATCTAGTTGGTTCGCTTTGAGGTGTACGAAACTCTTTAAAAATGACAAGTTCGGAGTCCAATACTTGGTTCGATTCCGCTTTAACTACTTGCTTATAAGCGAGTAAGAAGTGGTTCACCATTTGGAATTGCTCCCACAACTGTTGAAATACTCTAAAATCTACAAGTTCAGAGTCCAACACTTGGCTCGATTCTGCTCTAACTACTTGCTTATAAGCGATCACAAAGCGGTTCACCATTCGGAATTGCTCCCACAATAGTTGAAACACTCTAAAAACGACAAGTTCGGAGTCCAACACTTGGTTCGATTCCGCTTTAACTACTTGCTTTTAAGCAAGTATGAAGCAGTTCACCCTTCGGAATTGCTCCCACACCTGTTGAAACACTCTAAAAACGACAACTTCGGAGTCCAATACTTGGTTCTATGAAACTTTTGATACTTGCGAACGAGCGAGTACAAAATAGCTCACCATTCGGAATTGCCCCTACAACTGTTGATACACTTGCAAACATTAATGAAACACAAATTCTCACAGGAAGCTCGAGAAATGGTTATATTATATCATCAAAATCTGAGGTACAAGTCTAATTCTAGACCAAAAACTCATTATTTGAGATAAAAAATTCGTACAATGCAAAAATTACAAGATTACAATGGGTCACCCTAACCCTTCCTGGGGAGTGGGATGCTTCTATTTAGCAACACACGAGGGTGACGAGTGCTGTGTTGCTGACACCCCGTCTCTACAGACGTCCCTAGGCCGACGAGTCAAGTCGCATCGTCGGTTCCCAACCTAATAGTGACCCCAACTGATGCTCCGCTCGACGAACCGGCCACGCTACTTTGCGCATCTCTGGGGTTTCACAGTATAGGGGGCGAACGAAGTGCTAGCTCATGGAACGACCTCCCCTGAGCGTACTCACCCCGAGGGCAGGAGCTGCTCCTAACGTTGCTTCCTTCAGACAACCATCGCAAACGAGCATTCTCCGCTTCCAGCCCGATAACCCGCTCTTGAGCGCATCATCGGTGACCCTTATCTTCAAGCAAGGCAGTCGCCCTGAACTAGCTCCGCGGGAGACATCATAAATTGTCCTCCGAAGATGAGCCACCTCGATGCTTTTTTTGAGAACCACTCCCAGATCTCGCCTCGAACAGAGAGTGGCAAAGGAATTTATGTCTCAAACCTTGGCTGACAGCCATCGATGGACACGCCTCCTGGCCTTCGGGTGCCGCTCCACGGATTCTTTCTTCTAATCACTTCGTTTCTCTATCACGACGAGCTAAGGTAAGCATCAGATGGCTCAACTCCCATTTAGCTTTATAAAGTCTCTCCCGATTTTGAGCAATCCCAACTTGACGATGCCTAGCTCGGAGCGGAGATGGGACACCTCGCTATCCTGGGGAGGGGAACAAATGAGACGCAAATCTCCTAGAATGAGGTAAAGCTGAAAAGATGACTATACCCGACCAAGGCAGCAAGATAGTTTTATCCTGAGTAAAAAATCACGTCGAAACATCAAAATAGTTTTCATTACTCAGTAGGTATACAAAAGAGGTGGCCAGTCTGCTACTAGGCATCGCTACAGTCAAACCCAAAAGAGAAACCTACAACTAAAAATAGCAGAAAAGCTACTAAGGAGATCAAGTGTCCACCTCGGGGGCTGCTAGTTCGTGGTCGCTCCCCTCAGCCGCCTCCGGCACGGTCACTATGGCCGTTTAGGGGTCCACCTCGACGTGTTCCACTTCGTCGCCCTCCTCCTCATCTGCCTCTTCTCCCCCTCGACCTTTGCATATTCCCTTGCCTCATCAGGGAACAGATAATACCCTGTGTGATCGAACACTGGAATGCGTTCGCCAACATCTTTCAAGGCCTTGGCATAGGCTTTCCGCATGTTGTTCTCCAAGTAGCCGATGGCCTTCTTCTCCGCCGCAGCCTCAGTGTAGGGATGGCAAATGGGTCGGGTCGACCCGCGAACCGCCCGCGACCCGCCTGTTTAACCCGGCTCGTGAAACCACGGTTCGGGTTCGGGTCGAACCCATTAACGTTAACGGGTCAACCCGGGTCGCTAAATTAACGAATCCAACCCGCATAACCCCGGCTCGGTAACCCGTGAAAAGGAACCAACCCGCTCGCCAACCCGTGGGTTGACCCGTGGGTTGCGAACCGTTTGACCCGTATGGGTCAAACGTTCGAACTTCTCGGGTCGACCGTTGACCTACGGTCCAAAGGTCACAACCCAGCTACTATTCACTAGAGCAGCTGGCAACGGCTCTTTAAGCTGTTTTTGGTGGTTTTTTACGTTTTTCTTTTGTTATTTTTTTTGTTTTTAAACCTATAAATACCTCCAAAACTCAAACAAAAAATTCACATCTTATTCTCTTACTCTCTCTATTATTATTAGTCAATTAATTTCAATTTGTGAACAATTGAACAAATAAGCTAGCAAGTCATATACATGATCAAATTCCGATCATATCAAAGTCGAAATTCAACAACGTCTTCAAGTCTTTAACTCTCCAACTCCAAGTGATTAAGTCTTCAACTCTTCTCCAAGCTCTCCTCGAGTCTTCAATTCCGGATTTCTACTTCGACTTCTATTCTTATTTTCATGGGTTTTTTTACATACGAGTATTCACGGTGAATGGTATCAAAATTTCATATCCCTCTTCTTCAATTTCAATTTATTTTTTAGTTATAATTTTTGGTATCTTGTTTGTTTGTTGGTTTTTTGATCCTCTCTCTCACAACCCTCTTGTTTTCTAGGTTTTTTTTGTAATTTATCGCCCCTACATTGTGCATTTTTTTTATACACACTACTACATATAAACATATCTAGATCACGTAGTAGCGATCATAGCCAAAGTGGGCAAGATTCCACTGGCACTTCCCGTAGACCACCAATTGTCCCACATAATGAGCCCGCCAAAGAGTACCATGATCCTCAAACCCAATAATGGGGTACACACGATGAGTTTGTAGGAGACATACTATTAGAAGAAGAACCACAACAACAAGCAACCAAAACAACACAACCCCCTAGTGGTAGGAAAACTAGAGGGGAAAGTATTGATTAGCATAAATTTTATGATTATATCCCGGACGAAGAAACTCCGGGTATAGGTTTGAAAGTTTGTAAAACATGTTCTAAGCAATACAAATGGAAGAGGGGTGAGGGCACGGGTATAATTAAGCGACACATCCTAAGTGTTCATAAAGATATTCTTGTTGACCTACCCGGCCAACAAAAAATCCACCCTAGGACCGGTCTAGTTGATAGCCACCCTTATGATCCAAATCTTGTTCGTCGGGAAATGACCCGATTAGTAATAAAGGAAGAGTTACCATTTTCCTATCCCGAGAGTAGGGACTTGGAAAATTTAATCAAACGGCCTTAAACCCTCCTTTTAAAAGAATCCCGAGAAATACTTGCAAATCAGATTGTTTTAAAATGTACAATGAAATGAAGGACGCTTTGATTGCAATTTTATGGAGTTTAACTTGTAGAGTTAGTTAACTTCGGATTGTTGGACGGGTTGCAACAATATTCCAATGATAGGAATAACCTGTCATTGGATCGACAATGATTGGATTCTTCAAAAAGAATCATATCACTTGCCGCGTTGCCCTATCCCCATAGTGGCATTGAAATAGCAAATCGTATTTGAGAAATTTGTGATGTTTTTCATATTCGCGATAAAATTATGTGTATTAGTTTTGATAATGCATCTAACAACAATGCATCAATTAGTATTTTAAAAACCGCATTAAACTCTCCATCTGACAATATTTTCATGTTAGATGTGCATGTCATATTTTAAATTTATGTGTTCAAGATGCATTAAAAATAGCAGATCCATATATACTTAAAATTAGAAATTGCGTACATTTTATTGCATTAAGTGGCACTGTATTTCAAGAATGGAAAAATTGGTGTAGGATTTCAAATGTACCTTTTAGAAAATTTCCAACGGATGTTAAACACCGATGGAACTCTACTTTTGATTTACTACATGTTGTTACCGAATATAAAGCATGTATAAATGATTTTTGTATTGCATAAAATATGTCAAATTTTGAAATGACTACCCCCGATTGGTATTATACCGAATCTTTGTTGAATTTTTTAGAACCTTTTCAAACCGCAACTTTAAAATTTTCAAAATCATAGGAATCTACTTCTAGTAGCATTTTTATTTCAATAGTTACTATGATGCAAACTTTTAACGAAATGTTAAATGATGCTTTTGTCGATGATATTGTCAAACGTGCATACAAAAAAATTTTGAAGTATTTTAATTCTCCTCCTATGTTATTTCGTGTTGCTACTGTTATGGATCCTCGTATCAAATTAGAAGGTACGAAGAGTTTGATTGAATATTTTTTAATTTACTTGGGGATGAAGAAACTGAAAATGATTGCGCTTCTTTTTTAGTTAAATTTGAATCTAGATTAAATAACTTGTATGATTATTATGATAGATCTTTTGCTTCTAATAGTACAACTTCTGTTGTTAGTTCTTCTTCTGCTACTTCTAAAGGTAAGGGTAAGAGTAAATTTGATGATAGAATATTTAATTTACTTGCACAAATTCAATCCAAAAAATCTGGGACTAATCAACTAAATGAACTAAATTGGTATAACCAACAAGATTCTGAGACTTCTGTTTCTTCACATGGTGGAAAGACCATGAACACATTTATAATATTCTTAAATATATGGCTAAAGATCTACTAACTCCTCCTGTCTCTACAGTTGCTTCTAAAAGTGTATTTTCTTCAAGTGACAGTGTTCTAACTGATTACAGGAATCGCTTGAAGCCCCAATCGTTAGAGATGCTCATTTGCACAGAAGACTGGCTAAAGGCTAAAGATAGGAGACAAGGAAAAGCATTATCTACGTCCACAAGTAGGAGCAACTCGCCGGAAGAACAATAACAACAACATAATAGAAACCAAAATGAAGAA
This sequence comes from Hemerocallis citrina, assembly GCA_017893485.1. NCBI lineage: Eukaryota > Viridiplantae > Streptophyta > Magnoliopsida > Asparagales > Asphodelaceae > Hemerocallis > Hemerocallis citrina. The sequence goes on along the minus strand of CM030361.1, from coordinate 217,899,570 downwards.
TTCAAGACCAACAACAATAAGTCAACAACAACAAATTGAATGCCATCAAATTGAAGACAATTGTAAATAGATAAAAATTTGTATTAAATCTTCGCTTGTTATTTCAAATTAGGAAAATTGAAGTAAATTGAAATTGTATATAAGAAATTTGTTAGTGTATAAAATAAATTTGTGAAATCTTTATTTCTTATTACAAATTGTGAAACTTATATAACTTGAAATCATATGAATAATATATCATTTATTTTTGGCAATTTAACTCTTTCAATCGTATTATTATTATTACGATTTTTAATGTTGATTATTATTTTTTTAAGTAAAAAAAAAAAGTTCACTCTCTAACCAGGCCAACCCGCGACCCGACCCGAACCGACCCGGGTTGGACCCGAAAGGGTTCACGGGTTGGGCGAATCGCGAATTCAGCTCTTCGACCCGGCCCTGCTTGGTCTGGTTAAGCCTCCGGCCCGACCTGAACCCGCCCAAGTCAACCTTCAACCCAGACAGGTCCAACCCGACCCGGCCCGGTCGACCCGAATGCCAACCCTACCTCGGCATCCCGCACAACCGCATCTCGTTCGAAAGCCGCCTTCTCCTCAGCCACCCTCTCCAGGGCGATCTCCGCCTTCTCCAGTTTGGCGCTGATGTGAATTATTTGCAAGTGTACAAAATTGCAACAAGTAGTATAGTTAAGTGAAAATAGTGTCGAACCCACAATAACTAATTATTTTATTGAGTACCGAGATTACTAGATTAATTACTATTTGCAAAATTGAAATTAATAAAGAAAGTGACTAAATTAAATTAATCTAACGGATTAACTAAATTAATTTAAAGGAGCGGCATCTGAAATTTTTGATTTGTTAATGGCATAATTAATTCTAGGGCTTTTGATTTCACGTAGTTTATCTCACACAACTCATAATTCCATATGAATAAAAAGATTACTTTCCCAAGTTACAGATCAAAATCTCCAAATTATTCAATGTTTTTTCTCGTACAACACCAAAAATATCTCCAACCAACAGTTTGTCATAGTTCATGCACAAATTTAATTAATTGAAGACTTATTAAGTTTTGTGGATTTCTTAATGGTCACATTAACAGCAGTTCGCTCTTGTAATGGTATTTAATTTTATTAATAAAAAATTACCAGTTCAGTCTCTCTATGATTAAATAGATCATACAAATGTCGGTCAACCAATTGTAAGTATTAAGAGCAAAAATCATACACACAACTATAAAAAAATAGAAAAATAATATGGAATTAAAATTGTGTTCTCAAAACTAGGCTACATCGAAGCCCTAAAAAAAATAAAATTTAGTTCATAATAAAATTGCAATTAACAAATACTGTATCGGATTGCATTAAAAAAAAATAGAGAAAGAAAAGCAATATAGGAAGAACTGTTCTGTAGAAAAAATTACAAACTGAACGCCTCGAAAAGCGCGTAGCCGAGGTCAAATCCCCTAGCTCTCTCCTCTGTCTGTCGTTTCTGAGCCGCACGCCGTGCTGACGTCACCCTACCTCAGGACACGCGCCACCAGAGCCAGAGTTATGCTGGGTCCAGCGACTCTGCCAGCTAACGTCACGCCGTTCAGCCCCGCCACGTCACCTAGTATTCTGCTTCGTTTCTGCCTCCTTTGAACCGCACACAACCCCGCCACGTGCCGCTTTTGTTTCCTTGCTTCGAGAAGCACACCACAGAGACAGAGGAGAGGAGCCCTGTCTCTCTCTCTCCGTTGTCTGTGATTGGTTTTTTTTATATTATTAATTAGAGATCAGCTGTCGCTCTCTCTCTTTGTTAAGCGTTGTCTTTGTAGCTTCTCCTTGAGTTGTATTTATAGAGCACGGAAAAGAGATTTAGGATTTATTTTTGCAGAAAACCCCATCTTCTTCATTTATTTATTTCCTTATTTGATTTGATCTTTATTTCATGCTCCTTTTTCTTCTCTTTCTCTTCTTGAAGTACGTGCTGCATATATACAAAATAAATTCAAAAATTAGGATTTAAAAATAAAATAGAATTAATTAGTTTAAATTAATTAAACTATCTAATAATCATATTAGCTCATTTAAACCCTTTTTAAAAAAAATATTGCACTTTCAGCTCAATTGGCAAATTAAAATTTTTATCTTGCTTTTCACACGGCCAAATTGTAAATTTTAAAATTTTAAATTCAATAAAACAATAAAAATTAATAAATCAATAGGTTTGTTTTGTTTGTTGATTTTTACCAAAAATATTCACCTTTTTGCATCCAAAATCTTATTTCTTCAAAAATAATTAATTAATTGAAATCAATAGAAATGAGATGAATTATAAACAAGATAGACGAATACAAGCACTTTTTATGGGTAAATATGTACAAATATTTATATACAAAATAGACACATCAAATACTCCTAAACTTAAGATTTTGCTTGTCCTCGAGCAAAAAGTAGAATCATGAATAAAGGAATAGTAATCAATAATAGGCTCAACTCATCGCACTAAGATATCTCATCATGCAAGCAAGAAAATTTCAATTAAAAATATAAACAATAGCAAATAAAGTAAAATCAAGCATACCAACTTTCTCCAGTGCAATTATTCATTCATAATTCTCAACCCAATTGTATTTGTCATGCAATTAATGTAATTATAGTATGTAACAACTTCATCTGTGATTTTTCCTTCTCACTACTACAAACTGAGTAGCAAACTAGAGTTTTTTTTTGCTCTCTAAGTTGTCACTTACCTTTTGATGCGAATGTAGATATTTGTGATGAATTCACCCGGTTACTCAACTAGTCACAAACTTAGAGTGCTTTGTATACTCATATTTCAAGTTGCCGTTTGACGTAAAAGTAAACATTTGTGATGAATACCCTTAGTTACTAAGCAACTGAAAACATTGGAGTAGGTAAACTTTATTTATTCAATTATTTGATCATTATCACTCTATTTACTTAAACTCTGTTTAGGACTAGATCCAAGGGGATAATCACAAGAAAAAAAAACATCACATTTTTATTTTATGTATAATCACATGACTCAAACAATTTTGTAAGGAATTGTGAAATTTAATAATCCTAAAGTAAATAAGTATGCTTAATCTTGTTTTATAAGATATTTTCTATCCCTAAAAAATAATTCAATGCTTTAGCATAATAAAGAACTCAAAAGTGCAATGGTATGCCTAATTGAAATCCCTTTTGTTTTGTTTTATTTTTTTTCTTAAAAATATATATAAAAAAAAATAAATTTGCATCCCTTCCCTAAACTTGAATATCACATTGTCCTCAATGGGAAAGGAAAAAAGAAAAATAAAAAGAATGCAAAAAGTTCAGATTTTCTCCCCTGATTCGTCTTAAAATTCTGCACGCGCGGCGTTCTGTTTTTCAGCGATATCTAGAGCTGTAGGTGTCCAAATGGACTGATTCTTTTTGTGCTGGAAAGCTAAGACAATTGGTTACAATCACTCTTTGAAACACTTTTCCAAATTCTGACTCCATCCTGCTCAAAAACAGCCATCAATGTAGGTGTAGAAAACAGCTCTGCTTGGTGACTTTCAAACTCGTGCAATCCTACAAAATAAAATCAAAAATTATATATAATAAACTAAAAGAAAAATCAAAACTAATGCAGTAAAAGAAAACATGGGTTGCCTCCCAAGAAGCGCTAAGTTTTAAGTTTCCAGCCAGACATGGTGGCTGATATGGTCATGTAACGTCAAGATCCAACAATATCAAAACATCTTTTCTAATACTTCTCTTCAGGTGTGGATCAGGTTCAAGCTCTAGTTTGAAACGTTTCTTTCTTGATGATGATGTCTTCGATATCCTACCTCTTTGAATTTCAGCTAAGAAAATGGATGAATAGATGGTGTAACACCATAGTTTTCATTTATGAGATTTTGTGATTTTACGTGTTTTGCATGTATGATTTCATTTGTGTAATTTTTCATATAAAATATTTTTATAGTATTTGTTTTCCTTTATTTTTCCAAAAATTATTTTCTTTTAAAACCTAATTAAGTTCTAAAGCCCAAATTGTCTTTTTAGCCCACTTTATTAATTAATTATTTAAATTATTTAAATCCATGGTTAAATTGGCCCATTAGTGAGTCCATTTAACTTATTTCTCTTTTAAAATAAATTAACTTGTATTGTAGACTCTTGTCATGAACAAATAAATTTTTATGCACATGTAGGGAGGGTACTAGTTGGCACGTGCAAGCACTAGGGTGTGCATTGCACACCTTACACTAGGCCGGATAATAGACAAAGAGAGAGGGAGAGATGGAGCTAGTGGAGAGGTAGTTATCTCATCATGGGTAGTTGCTACAACTTGCTAACTCATCCTAGCCTTTGATATCTAACCATTAGATTTAATCCTAGCCATTTATTCTCACCCAAAAAAATGTATAAATACCCCCTAGTTCTTCTCATTTAGTACACTAGAAAATTTGATTAAAGAAAGAAAAGAATTAGAGTGAGGAAAGATTCAGAGTTTTTGGTGAGTAAAAGATTGAGGAGATTTTTGTGTGTGTGTGTGCTCAATCGAAGAGAAGGCCGGAAGTGCACTAGGAGATGCTTGGGTTTGCTACACCAAGGAGGAGGAGGAGGCAACTTTGAGGCACAACCTAGGAGGAGAAGGATCCATTCGTGCATTCTAAGAGATTTCTAGGAGCTTTCTATTCGTTTTTCTCCAAATAGGTGGGTGTTTCTCATACTTCTAATTCTAGTTACCATGCTAGGAATGCTTTGATAGAATTATTAATGAAAACTTAAGTGAAATTGACTCCATGTTTGCTTATGTAGAGATGAATTGATAATTTGGAGGATGTTTGTCAAAATGATTACTAGTTTATAAATTATAAATTTAAAATGCTAGAAGATATCATGTTTTGCCATGCTAGATATTTAAGAACCATATTGTGTGAAGAAAATCTATACTTTTGAGTCAAAGTTGAATGTATCTTGTGAAAGTGATTGTTTAAATTAAGATAACTCCATTGTAATAAGATGAGAATTTGTGTTTTTAAAAGGTTGTAGATTGCTAATAAATAAAAGAATGAAGGAATGAAGTATTTTTGTAGAAATTTATATTCAAATTGTGTGCAACTATGATTTGTTCTCAATGTCAAAATTATGGACATAGAACTTAAAATAAGATCAAAAATGCATGTTTTATAAGCAAATAATGAATTTAAAAATACTGGTTTATTGTATTTGTATATGTTTCAAAATCTAGAAAGTTATGATTCAAAAAGAGGAGAAAAAGAACTAAAAATATTTTGGGAATTTGAAAAACCTAGCAGCATCAGTCGACCGATTAGATTGAAACAGTTGACTGCTTTGAGTATTTATTTTCGAGTTTTTTTTAAATCTTTGTGAAACAGTCGACCGATCATAGTGTAACAGTCGACTGCACTGATCTTTTTATTTTCGAGTTTTTAATCTTTGCAGAACAGTCGACCGATCATAGTATAACAATCGACGGCTCTGATCATCTTATTTTAAGGATTTTAAAACATCGCGGAACTGCCGACTGGCCATGTTTTAATAGTCGACTGCCCTGAAGTTTCAACTAATGTCTGGATTTTCGTGAGATAATTTTCTATAACCTGTGGCCTAGTAAAAATAAGAGTTTGAGACTATTTTTGGTAAGAAAGAACTTATTATTTTATTGGTTTAAATTGTCTCTGAATAAAGAAAAATACATGTCTTGTTTAAAAGAGTTTTGAAATGAGTTTTGGCAAAGAAAGTGTGAATTTTTGATAAAATGACTGTACGGTTATTTCGTGGTAGTTGAATAAGCTATGAATGTGACAAGTTAGAAAAACAAATTCTTTTGTTCTTGCATGAGTTGTACATGAAAGTGAAATTGATTGCCATGATGAATTATGAAAGATTTTATGAGCATGAGTATGCAAATGCTATGAACATAAAAGGAAAAATTAATGTTAATCATGAAAAAGAATTATTCGATTTTTTTTATTGTGAATTGAAATTGAGAACTAGAGTGTAGTTAAGCCTCATACCGGCATTGAAAAGAGATATGCTGAAATGAAAATTTAAGATGAAAAGACTAAGACTGGGTCATGTTGAATAGATGATTAAGACCAGTCTAGTGGAAAGGCTAACTCTAGAGAATTAATTTTGTTCATGATTCAAATAACTAAGGATTAGATACATAGTGAAGAGGTGATGAAAATAAGAGAAAAACATGAGTATGAGGGCCTCGGAGCTGCGGAGTGAGAATATTCACAGGCTGTCTTCACGATGCGTCGTGACATGATGTGGATATATCTCCAGGAGTCCGCACCGCAGGCAACGCTCGTGGGGTGTTTGGTGACTGTGGGTGGTGTCATGTCCCATGACGGAGGCTGAATTGTTCACAGACTGTCTTCACGATGTGTCGTGACATAACGTGGGATTCCCCTCCAGGCTGTCTGGACATGAGCTGGTACTCATAGAACATCTAGGATACTTATCGTAGTTATAGTAGTAGTTTAAGTCATGACGAGGGATTGAACCCTGCAAGATGAAGAACGGTTAAGGGCTTGCCCTCAGACCTATGTAGTATGGGATGCATAGAATCTGAACAAGTGCGCATTAGTGTCATGTAACATAATAACTGCATTAAGGACTAAGCGTACTGCATAACACGATATCTATAGGATAGTCCCCTTAGCTTTGTTTGTGAACAAGTTTGTGGTTTGTTAAGTGTTGCGAATCGTTATACTGTTTCCGGCATAGAGAGGATGGCCGTGTATAATATTTCATCAGTGAATGAACTGACGTGTCCACAGTTTTATATGCAGGGTAAAGATGCTTGACAAATTAAAGTATACATGCTGCTTAAAAATTGATTTAAATGTTGTTTCATGTAATTACTGTAAAATTGCTTCCACTGTAATAATGTAAAGGTATAATGTAACTCTGATATAAGAAATGTTTCAATTTCCTTGTAAAATTGTACGAAAGAAGTGTAAAGATTCTGTGGAACTTCAAATTCAGTTGTATTTGGAATTCGGGGTGTTACGGATGGTGCAGCATCCAAATACATAACATATTTCAAATTCTTTTTTTTCTCAAATTCAAGAGTTGCTGAATTTTTTGGACATACTTCGATTGGTAACTTTTCAACTTTAGCCTTATGTTTCTCGCCCATAAATAAATCTGTTTCACTTACTTGAAAACACGACTGTTCTTCAGCAGAAAACTTCTTGGAAAAAACATCAAAAGTTACATGCTCATGCTGCATTTGTACCTCCACAATTAGTTTGTACTCTTTTTCCTTTTCAACCACTTTTTGTTCGCCATTTTCTTCTTGTGGTTGCTCAATTGTCATCCAGCTTCTTAGTGTTAATGCTTTGACATGCTCCGTGGGATTAACCATTGTGTTGCTTGGTAATGTTCCTGTCGTTCTTTCGTTAAAAATATTTGAAATTTGACCAATTTGAACCTCAAGATTGCGAATTGTAGCTGAAGTTGAAATTGCAACATTTTGGATTGCAAAATCTTTCTGCATGTATTGCATGAACATCTCTTCTAGTGTCGGCTTCTTTTCTTGCTGTGGAAAATTTTGAGGTGGTCTAATTGCTTCTTGATCGTTGTTCCAAGAAAAGTTGGGGTGATTTCTCGATCCTGGATTATACATGTTCGAATAAGGATTGTTTTGATGTTGAAAAATGGACACGTAATTTGCTTGATAGGACTGTGGGTGAGCAAATGGGTTCCCCACTTGGCAATCTGTACTTGAGTGATTTCCTGCACAAAGATCACAAATAATATTATTTTGAATAGAATTAACATTCATATTATCTAATTGTTTAGATAAAATATCAATTTGTGCAGTTAAAGTAGTAATAGGATCAAGTTCAAAAACTTCCGCCACTTTTCTTAGCATTATTCTCTCTGAGGACCATTGGTAGCTATTTGATGTCTTCTCCTCTAAAATTTCATAGGCTGCTTCGTGAGTTTTGCTTATAAGTGTACCTCCAGCTGCTGCGTCAACTATAGATCAATTTGTAACTTCCAAACCATTATAGAATATTTGAATTTGCAGTCATTTCGGTAGTTCATGATGAGGACACTTTCTCAATAACTCTTTATACCTCTCCCATGCATCATACAAAGACTCGGTCTCAAATTGAATGAAGGTGGTAATATCATTCCTTAACTTCGCTGTCTTTGCCGGCAGAAAATACTTAGCCATAAATTTTTGTGCAAGTCCCTCCCAAATAGTAATACTACCGTGTGGTAGAAAATTTAGCCAAGCCTTCGTCTTATCTCTTAGTGAAAAAGGAAAGAGTCTCAATCGAATTGCATCATTGATACTCCGTTGTGCTTGAAAGCGTCACAAATTTCCAGAAAGTTTTTAATGTGAACATAAGGATCCTCATGCGATAGTCTCCAAAATTGAACAGTCTGTTGAATCATTTAAATAATGGCCGGTTTAATCCCAAAATCGTTAGCTTCAATAACCGGCCTTTTTATGCTTGATGTAGCTCCATTAATTAAGGTCATAACATAGTCTCTTAAAGCCTTGTTCTCATAGTTCGCCATGATAATGTACTTGTATGTCCTGAAATATAAGTATTAAAAAAAATAAAAAGGCTAAAAAATAAAAATAAATAAATAAAAAGAAAAGTAAGTTAAAAGAAAATAAAGAGGTAAAATAATAATAAAACAAAAATTAAAATTAAAATCCAAACTAGTAATAATCTAGCAATTTTCAATATCAATAAAAGAATAACTAGTCCCCGGCAGCGGTGCCAAAAACATGATGTGAATTATTTGCAAGTGTACAAAATCGCAACAACTAGTATAGTTAAGTGAAAAGAGTGTCGAACCCACAAGGACTAATTATTTTATTGAGTACCGAGATTGCTAGATTAATTACTATTTGGAAAATAGAAATTAATAAAGAAAGTGACTAAATTAAATTAATCTAAAGGATTAACTAAATTAATTTAAAGGAGCGGAATATAAAATTTGTGATTTGTTAATGGAAAAATTAATTCTAGGGCTTTTGATTTCACATAGTTTATCTCACACAACTCATAATTCCATATGAATAAAAAGATTATTTTCTCAAGTTGTAGACCAAAATCCCCAAATTATTCAATGCTTTCTCTCAAACAACACCAAAAATATCACCAACTAACAGTTTGTCATAGTTCATGCAAATTTAATTATTTGAAGACTCATTAAGTTCTGTGGATTTCTTAACGGCCACATTAATTGTAATGGTGATTAATTTTATTAATCACAAATTACCAGTTCGGTCACTCTATGAATAAATAGATCATACAAACGTTGGTCAAGCATTAAGAGCAAAAATCATACACACAACCATGGAAAAATAGATTAATAATATGGAATTAAAATTGTGTTATCAAAACTAGGCTACATCGAAGCCCTAAAAAAAATAAAATTTAGTTCATAATAAAATTACAATTAACAAATACTGTATTGGATTGCATTAAAAAAAATTAAAGAAAGAAAAGAAATACAGGAAGAACTGTTTTGTAGAAAAAATTGCAAACCGAACGCCTCGGAAATCGCGCAGCAAAAGTCAAATCCCCTCGCTCTCTCCTCTGTCTGTCGTTTCTGAGCCGCACGCCATGCTGACGTCACCCTGCCTCGGGACACGCGCCACCAGAGACAGAGTTATGCTGGGTCCCGCCACTCTGCCAGCTGACGTTACGCCCGTTCAGCCCCACCACGTCACCTAGTACTCTGCTTCGTTTTTGCCTCCTTTGAACCGCACGCCGCCCTGCCACGTGCCGCTTTTGTTTCCTTGCTTCGGGAACCGCACCACAGAGACAGAGGAGAGGAGCCCTGTCTCTCTCTCCGTCGTCTGTGTTTTTTTTATATTAATTGGAGATCAGCTGTCGCTCTCTCTCTCTCTCTCTTCGTTAACCGTTGTCTTTGTAGCTTCTCCTTGAGTTGTATTTATAGAGCACGGAAGAGAGATTTAGAGTTTATTTTTGTAGAAAAACCCCTCTTCTTCATTTATTTATTTCCTTATTGATTTGATCTTTATTTCTGGCTCCTTTTTCTTCTCTTTCTCTTCTTGAAGTACGTGCTGCATACACACAAAATAAATTCAGAAATTATGATTTAAAAATAAAATAAAATAAAATAGTTTAAATTAATTAAACTAACTAATAATCATATTAGCTCATTTAAATCCTTTTAAAATTGTTTATTGCACTTTCAGCTCAATTGGCAAATTAAAATTTTTATCTTGCTTTTCACACGGCCAAATTGTAAATTTAAAATTTTAAAATTTAATAAAACAATAAAAATTATTAAATCAATAGGTTTGTTTTGTTTGTTGATTTCTACCAAAAATATTCACCTTTTTGCATCAAAAATCTTATTTCTTCAAAAATAATTAATTAATTTGAATCAATAGAAATGAGATGAATTATAAACAAGATAGACGAATACAAGCACTTTTTATGGGTAAATGAGTACAAATATTTATATAAAAAATAGACACATCAAGTGCTCTCCTTCGCCTTCGCCAATGCCACCTCTAACAGAGTAATCTTGGCGGCTTGAGACTCGGCCAACAGAGCAGCTGCTTCAGACTCCTTCGCCCGCGACCGCTCTACCTTCTCCTGGTCTAGCAACACTTTCAGCTCCTACTCTTACTCCGCCACTTTCCTCAGTAGGTGGCTTAAGTGACAGATCGCCTGCGAGAAAGAACTTAGGAATGAGAACAAGAACGAAAATCGCCAACTAGGGGGAGTTTGCTTAGAAGACCTATGACCAAACAAAAAACTAATCTTACCGTCATTTGCGCCTTCGCAATCTCCAAGGCCGAGTCGCCCGCAGTCCCATGCTCCATGGAGGCCTTGTCTTTAGGAGTGGCCAAATGACGAACGGCTTCCATGCAGCTCGTCGAATCTCCTAGGAAGCCGTCGTGCCTCCGGATCTGCCAGTCGGGGATGAAGATTCTTTTCAACTCGTTGGTCAAGATCGTCTCAGCCGCCGCTGTGAGGGGAGGAGCTTCGACTACAAGCGTCGCCGAGAGGGGAAGTCACTGGCTGATGAAGCAGCCGATGCCGCAGGCGTGGACTCTAAGTCTACAACAGGAGTGGCGCCACTCTCGCTCCTGGTCGCCTTCGACGGCAATGGTCGAACAACCGTACGCTTCCTCTTACTCTCATCGACCCGCCTGCCACTCAGCGACGAACGCTTGCTCATGATGTCGTCAAAGCCCATGCTTGGGTCTCTTGCAAGAAAGAAGATGAATGTTGAAAATTTTTGACTCTTACAAGCTAAAAGTGTAACACCCCTGCCCCGAGCCCGGACAATTTTATACAATTTATAAGACAAATTAGATACTATGTAGTACAACTGCCCACCACAGGCTGCCTCTCAAAAGGTGGTTAACCGAATTGGTGACTCTTGATCCTTGGCAATTATATTTATATAATACTTTATCATTTCAAATTAGCGATATGGGATTAAATCCCACATCTTTTCCCTTTTCCATACCCGTGTACACCCAGGAGTAAATCCCCCCTAGGTTGCCACGTCGGCTTCACAAGAAGCACAGCACTATGTGCTGTTCTTCTCATCAAAGACCGGTGGGTCCCCCCACCACTTATTTCAAACCGGTTTTTTTTTTTCAAAGATCCCATTTTCAAACCAATTCAATTCTTTTTATAAATCCCTCCCATAGAATAATTCTATAGGACCAAGCTCAAATTCATTTATTATATATATTTCAAACCATATATATATTTCAGAAATACGGGGTATTACATACACCCCCCCTTCAGAAATCAGCGTCCTCGCTGATGAGCACGGGGCATGCACAATCTAGTGCAGGATCTACTTTCTAGCCGATGCAGAGCATTTCTGTGAGTGTCACCCCGGGACGGTACCCTGGAGCCGTATCCACGCCTTGTCACGACGCATCGTGAAGGACCTGTGAAATACTCTCCGCCGCCACGGAACCTGGAGCCGTATCCACGTCTTGTCACGACTCATCGTGAAGAACCTGTGAAATACTCTCTGCCGCAAATCTGGTGGTCCATAACTCACTGCTCTTACACCCTCGGTGTCGAAAGTCGGCTCTGATACCATTTGTAACACCCCTGCCCCGAGCCCGGACAATTTTATACAATTTATAAGACAAATTAGATACTATGTAGTACAACTGCCCACCACAGGCTGCCTCTCAAAAGGTGGTTAACCGAATTGGTGACTCTTGATCCTTGGCAATTATATTTATATAATACTTTATCATTTCAAATTAGCGATATGGGATTAAATCCCACATCTTTTCCCTTTTCCATACCCGTGTACACCCAGGAGTAAATCCCCCCTAGGTTGCCACGTCGGCTTCACAAGAAGCACAGCACTATGTGCTGTTCTTCTCATCAAAGACCGGTGGGTCCCCCCACCACTTATTTCAAACCGGTTTTTTTTTTTTTTCAAAGATCCCATTTTCAAACCAATTCAATTCTTTTTATAAATCCCTCCCATAGAATAATTCTATAGGACCAAGCTCAAATTCATTTATTATATATATTTCAAACCATATATATATTTCAGAAATACGGGGTATTACAAAAAGATAGAGATAAACACAAGGAAATGCATACTAGGGTTCATCAAGCTTAGACCCCCCCCAAAAAGACTCTCTTCGGAGATATCTCTCCAACTCATCGTGGGTTGATCCAGAAGAATCCTAAACATCCTATCTTCCTCTGGGCTAAGAGATGGTTCCGCCTTTGCCCTCCTCGGCACATCGTCCCTCCAAACAGTCGGGATATCCTACGGCACTCTACTCCGAATCAAAAAATACTTGTACCTCCAAGATTTCACTGAGTTGGGATTGTCGACCAAATTGACACCTTTCCGAGCATTGAGATCGAACCAGTACTCTATCCGCGCCTTCTGATGGATCTTGTACAACCTGCAGAGGATGTTGAGGTGAGGCTCGATCCTAGCGGCCTGGCCGTGAAGCACGAACCCCATTACATGTCTCCACATGTTTGGCATAAGTTGGATCGGGCCCACACCGCACCATCGGAACACCTCCCTCTTGAATGGGAGAAGGGGAGCCGGAGACCCACGTTGAATGCCTCGTAGGGAAACACACAAAGGTCGGGAGAGAGAAAAGAACAAGACCTAACGCTAGGTCCTGGAAGAAGGATGTCGAATTCCTGAGGAATCATGAAGCACCTTCGGATGGTGCGAAGATCCGCCTCCGTAAGCACGGAGACAATGACGTTTGCCTCAGTGCGCTCTCGAGGCTCATTCTCCTTATAGTACCGCTCCATACCATGCTCGATGCGCATCAGCTCCTCGGGACTATATTGGCACGTTCCTCCCAAGCGAGACACGGCGATCGAGTGCCTCCTGAACTCACCCATCCTCCTCTCTTTCTCCACGATTGTCTCTACCACAGTCGAAGGCTCAACCACCACAGCCTTCCCTTTGTCAACCCTAGATGAAGCTCTGGGGGGGTCACTTCGACCCGAACTGAGGGGGAGGTCTCTTCACCAGACGATACCCTAGACATCTTTTTAAAACAAAAATAAATTACCTTCCGATTCGACGTGCACGGCCGGAAATCTCGTCTGAGATTGGAAAGGAACACCAAAGTCTTGCTCTAGAGCTAAAGTGAAAGAAGTTTTCAGGTGGTAAAAATGAGAGAGCGGGGTAAAATGAGAAGGGGGAAAGGATTTATAGCCAACCTTGATGGGCTTGGGCCGAGAGAGTACTGGGCCGTTAGGAGGCCCAAAAGGGCACGGAATCCTAAGTGGCCAGAATATCAAGCGGTGGAAGTCAAATCCTCTCTGAGAAGTCAAACCGTCCTTGGGAAGTCAAATCGTCCCTGGGAAGTCGAATCATCAGAAGGTCGGAGGCAGATCAAATGCTCTAAATGCCATGTGTCATCCCCCTGTCGTTCGACACGTTCACCACAATGCGTCAACCAGATGCATTTCTGAACGATAGAAGGGCACGATGTGTTGACTAGTCAATGATGTAAGTGCCACGTGCCGTCTGCCTACCGCTCGACACATTTGCCACAATGCGTCGAACAGACGTGTTCCCGAACATTAGCAGGAAACAATGCTTTGACCAGCCAACGACGCAAGTGCCACATGTCGTCTCTCTGTCATTCGACACGTTCACCACAATGCGCCGACCAGACGCATTTCCAAATGATAGAAGGGCACAATGCATTGACTAGTCAACGACGCTAGTCCCACGTGCCGTCCGCCTGTCGCTTGACACGTTTGCCACAATGCGTCGAACAGACGCATTCCCGAACGTTAGCAGGACACAATGCTTTGACCAGCCACAACGCAAGTGCCACATGTTGTCCTCCTGTCGTTCGACACGTTTGCCACAATGCGTCGACCAGACGCATTTCTGAACGATAGAAGGGCACAATGCGTTGACCAGTCAACGACGCAAGTGCCACGTGCCGTCTGCCTGCCGCTCGACACGTTCTCTACAATGCATCGAACAGATGCGTTTTCGAACGTTAGCAGGGCACAATGCATTGACCAGTAAATGACGCAAGTGCCACGTGTCGTCCCCCTGCCGTTCGACACGTTCGCCACAATGCATCGACCATACGTGTTTCTGAACGAAAAAGGGGCAAAATGCGTTGACCAGTCAATGATGCTAGTGCCACATATCGCTCGCCCATCATTCGCCACGTGTCGGTCACCACGATGCGTCGAACAGATGTGTTTTCGAATGAAAAAGGGGCAAAATGCGTTGACCAGTCAACGATGCTAGTGCCATGTGTCGCTCGCCCGTCGTTCGCCACGTTCACCTCGTTCGCCACGATGCGTCGAACAGACGTGTTTCCAAACAAAAAAGGGGCAAAATGCGTTGACCAGTCAACGATGCTAGTGCCACGTGCCGCTCGCCCATCATTCGCCATGTTCGCCTCGTTCGCCACTTGTCGTCCGACACGTTCGACGCATCATTCGACGCGTTCGCCACAAGCGTCGAACAAATGCATTCCCGAACGAAAAACAGAGGAACTAAAAGCTCACCTCTCCCATCAGATCACTTCAAAACTCTCGCCGAAACATGATGAACACCCCAAATTCGGCCACGTCGATATTTTGCTGTTAATTCCTTTTTCTTATTTATTAATTCGAATTAATTATTTAAAAATTGCAAATAATAATTAAAATTTTAAGAAAATCAATCAAAACTTCTAAAAAATAATTATGAGTTCGGGAAAAAAATTTCGGAGCTCCTGGATAAATAATTATTAATTAGAATAATTGATTAATGCTTTTGAAGATAGATTGTTGATTCGCAAAATTGAATAAATCAATTCGAAAAATAATTTAAAAATTAGGAAAAAATTAAGGAAATTCAGAAACATTGCAAAACCATTTTGGGCACTCCTTTAACTCAGATTGGCACCGTTACACCTCGAGCAAGATCCAAAACACCCTTTAAGAACTCCGATAAAGTCCAGTATGCCATTGAAATAGTAAAACTACTCCCCAAAGGCTACAAAACACAGTCATTAGGAGTGGGGGGCTCGTGATATGGCTAAAAATATGACTAAATCGGGAACGTTCAAATCGGGCACGGATCTTAAAGCTCTCAGGGGTAAAACAGTAACTTCCACCACAAACAAGTCTGAAATGGGTACTGGGCCTTTCTTCAAAGTCAAATAACCCATGAACGGATCTATTCTATTGGGTATGAGTATCAACCGATTACCACCCAACCCAGATGGATAGAGAACAATTCAAATTCGAGCTTATCCATAAGGGGCAATTAAAACGGCCTCAGATATCACGAAATGATTGTACTTATCCATCCACACCAGGAAGTAGAGATTTGTTCTTATCTCGAAACAGATCCCTAAGGCGGCTATAAATACCCCCCTCCTCCCACCGTTACCAGGTGATCAATCTTTCCCAACCTAAAGCTCTTTTATAATCTTTTCTGATTACTAACAAAAGTGTCGGAGGGTTCGTCGCCGGGATCAACCCCGGTGTTTCGAACTTTGTGCAGGTCAATGGTAGCAGCGAGAAACTAGTCAAACACCGGTGGAAGTGTTCAGTGTTCAGGTTTGACCCATTCGATTCCCTACGAACCTATAAATTCATCTGCTCGCTCCCACACCGAAATCAGTAGCAACAACAATGAATAATTTAAAGAAGAAAATACAAATAATGGAAACAGGGGTTACAATCCTCCCCACCTAACAAGCAGAATTTCGTCCTTGAAATTCAGACAAGTGGTACATAGAGTAACCCCGAACAGAAAAGAAAATAGAGGAACTACTCAAACAAATGGGGAAACTTTTTCTGGATCGCCTTCTCCAGTTCCCAAGTCGACTCACCCTGTGAGTGAGGATTCTAAGAAACCTGAACCAACTTGATGACCTTGTTCTTCAGTACTTTCTCCTGCCTGTCCAAGATGGCAACTGGTGGAATCTCATAAAATAGATCTGACTGCACGGATAACTCTGAATAGTCGATCACATGGCTCTCGTCTTTAATGTACCTCCTGAGTTGGGAGACCTGAAAGACATCATGCACCCCCAATAGAGTCGACGGCAACGCGAGTCTATAGGCCACTTTGCCTACTCGCTCCACAATGTCAAACAGCCCAATGAACCTGGGGCTTAGCTTGCCACCACCTCCAAACTGGATAGCACTTCTCCACGGTGATACCTTAAGGAACACATGATCTCCCACAGCGAATTCCAAAGGCCTTCTGTGAACATCTACCCATTTCCTTTGCCTGTCCTTTACTGCCTGCAGATGCTTCCTGATCTGAGCCACTGCATCGACAGTTCTTATGATAAACTCTGGCCCCAAAAGCTTCCTCTCACCAATGTCATCCCACCACATTGGTGATCTACACTTCCGACCGTAAAGTGCCTCGTACGGTGCAGCCTTAAGGCTTTCTTGATAGCTGCTATTGTACGAGAACTCTACTAGATGCAGGTGATCTTCCCAAGATCCTCCAAACTGCAGAACACAGGACCTCAACATGTCCTCCAATGTCTGAATGGTCCTTTCGGACTGCCCATCTGTCTGAGGATGGAAAGTCATGTTGTAGTTCAATTTGCTTCCAAGACTGCTCTGAAGATTCTCCCAATTAAGACTTGAATCTAGTATCCCTGTTGGATACAATGCTGAACGGAACTCCATGAAGGCGCACAATCTCCTGCATGTACTTCTCTGCGAGACTCACAGTAGACTAACCAACTCTGAAGGGAATGAAGTCGGCACTCTTCGTCAGCCTATCCACAATGTCACGCCCCACTTCCCAAAAAGAATACGGAATACGGATACGCGACAAAAGTCCAGCGAATAATTTTCATCATCCATAAGCTGTTCAGAAATCTTTACAACACCTCACGAAATTATCAGAGTCGGAAGCAAAAGTATCAACCAACATGCACATATGAACCAAAATACCAGTAAGAATACTTGAAACCAAATATATTAATCTCAAATAGTCATGATCTGAATTAGACAAATATCTTGGGTCACATTGCCCAAATACAAGAATAAATCCAAGTACAGGAATACAATATTCATGAATAATAGGAAAATAAATAAATGTAGCAAGAGCTCCAGCAACTAATATCTTGTCTCGCCTATTCCATCTGGTAGCTGTTCTCCAAAATCTGCAATTCAACGAATGCAGAGAAGGGGGAAAGAGAAAAACAAGTACCCATCAATTACAAGTTACGGGCCACTTATAATGCAAGATACAAGTACATGGGGAAACTAACTAGCAACATGGTATAAGCATGATGTCAAAATAAACAACTAGCATGGCAAAGTAAACAAGTAAAAATGGCATGAATCAAGTGTCAAGTAATCAAGTATCATGTAAACATGCATTAAGTGTCAAGTATCATGTAATCATGTATCAAGTGTCAAGTATCATGTAATCATGTATCAAGTGTCAAGTATCATGTTCAAGTCTTGTGGTGATTACTATCTAGGTAGCACTTCATGCAGCCCATCTTACATGGTTGCTACAACAAACAATTTCGCTTTAAATTTCATAGGGAACCATACAGGGCAGTGTACTCGGGAAATCACAGAATCACAGAACTTGGTCGGTAAACTTGATCGGTAACTTGATCGGTAAACTTGATCGATAACAGAAATTAGCTTGATCGGTAAACTTGATTGGTAACTTGATCGGTAAACTTGATCGGTAACAGAATATTATCTTGATCGGTAACATGTCATACAAGAAACACAAGTTTCCTTCTGAGTACACGTTTCTGCACTATCCACTACTAGATCTTCCCCATTAAAACCCCGGCTTGATTATTTATTATTATTCTCAAACAAGCATGTATATGTGAAAAATATATCAAGAATAACATGTCATGATCATGTAACAAGTGCAAGTTGCAAGATAAACATGTACGAGTGCAAGACATCTCATAAAAGACTAAAATAGACAAATCTTAAGTTCAGAACAGCAAGACCGTACTATAGTAAAATAGTGATTCCCAGTGTTACAAACATGCAAATCAAAATTCGTCGAAACGTCTAGAAAGTATACTTCCAACTGAATCCATCGAGTATGAATAAGTCATATATTAATTCACAAAACTATAGCTCAAAACTGATTTGAATACAGAAAATAAGTTCAGCCAGAAATCAGGAAAACGAATTCAAGAGCAGGAAAACAGCATGAAAACTCATTAAATAAATCCACTAAAAATTTGGGGTATTCCCCTATATGTATAGTATCAGAATATAAAGTTTCAAAATTTTCCAGTAAAATTAGATCAGTCATAAAAAATCGGAAAACCTCAAAAAAGATAGTTTGGCAAATCTGGAATTCCCAACACTGCTGTACGAAAACTGAAATATATCGCAAACCGTGAAACGAAATCAAAATCCGCCAAAGGGAGATGAAAAAAGAAAAAATACATTAACTTTCATATCTCAAAAATATTTTTCATACAGTAAAGGGAATCAGGGTGAAAATACAATTCTTTACAGAACAGCGAGCAAAATACAGCAAGTATAGTTTTCATAAACGAGCATGAAATGGCACATAAAACTCATCAATAAAATCCACCAAAAATTCTAGGTAATCCCTAAGTAGATATAGAAAAACTGACCAAAGTTTCAGATTAAAATAATATGTGTAGCATAAGTATCAAAATTATTTAATCATCAAAATTACCAAGAAACGAAATCTGAAAATGATCTACACCTCTATAGTAAAACAGTCATAACTCACACATATGAAAACGAAATCGAGCAAGGTCAGAGGGGTTGGAAAATAGACAAAATTCTCTAAAACTCATATTTTATACTGAAATTAAGTTACTGACTTCAAGACAGTCCAAAACAGCAAACAAAACAGATCAGCGATAAAATACAGATTTTTTCCTTTAATAACAACTCAACATATATCATACAAAACTTGTTCAAAACACAACTAAACATGAAATCGAGTCTACCAAGTGTCCAACATCATGAAATAGGGAAATTAACATACCTAAAACAAGTCTATCACATGGTTCTCCACAAATACCCATATTCTTACGAGAAGTCTCACATACATGATCAAATCAAGAACGGGCAAAACCTAAGTTAATTCATGTCCATATTGTGTCGTGAGGTAACTATGGTCAAGTTTTCACAATAGAGACAAAACCCATCAAAGATAACACACACACGAGTTGTCTCTAAAACCCAACTACACTATAGGTGGTATTTTTGACTTGTATCAAACAAAGAAATTGGAGTACAAGTTACTTGCCTTAACCGATGACGAAACCAACGAAATAAAGAATTACGGGAACAGATTCCCGAAGCAACGAACCCAATGAACAACACTCACGAACTACGGACCGAAACTCGAGATCCACAATTCGAGATAACACGTGCAAGTACCATGCACGTGCAACCTCGAACGAGAGCGAACGGGAAGATGTCGACAACGAGCAAAAGAGACCAAAGGCAGGACGATGGCGCCGCGAAAATGGACAGCGGGGGAAGCTCACTATCGCGGCTTGCTGGCTGCACTTGCGCGAGATCGGAGAGCAGCATGACAAGACGACGAGACGATGGCAGCAACTGTGACTGCTGTGGTTGCTGCAGTCTGCGGAGAGAGCGACAAGGAAGGGGACGCCGGGGAATGGCGGCTACTGCTTGGCTGCGCCGGAGGGAGAGGGCAGCAGCACAGGCGGCGGAGATGGGTTGAAGAAAGAGAGAGTGGGAGGTGAACGGCTCAAAGGGTGGGGTGTGGCTACTGGACAATGCCGCGATGAGAGACGGAAATGGGTGAATGGGGATAGGCTTGGATGTCCTGGCTATCGAAACAGCACAGGGGGATGCGCACAGGGAGGAGCGCAGGGCAGTGCAGGGGAGGATGGGAGAGAGGAGACGCCGGGGAAGAACGGGTGAGAACGGGAGAGGCGAGCAGATGGAAGGGAAGATGAAGAGGCAGATCATGGGTTTATATAGATGAGAGGATAAATATAGGGTTAGGTGTATTGGGATGACGGCGGAACAGTGATAGGAAAACCGGGTTGGGGTTTAAGGCTTAACGGGTCTAGCTTTGGGTTTGGGGTGAATTAATGGGTATTTGGGGTTGTTAGGTGGGTAAACGGGTAAGGGAATAAATGGGTATTGGGGATTAATTGGGTTTATTAAAAATAGGGTATAGAGTATTTAAATACTGGGTTCTAAAATGGTTTTGGGTTTAATATCCAAAAGAATAGATAAAATAATCAATAGTAAATAATTAAATCAAGTATAACAATTAGTAATACAATAATAAATCAAATAGTATAAATTGAGTTAATACTCAAATGCTAGCAAATACAATAAGATTTTGTAGTAATAATAATAATAATAACCGAAAACAAATAAAATTATCGATAAAAATAGATTTTAATAGGATATCGGATGGTACAATTTGACAAAAGAACTTGAAAACCAAAAAAATTAATTTGCGAAAATTTTAAATACCGAAAATACAAAAATATATTTTTGGAAAAACAGAGGTTACACACAATCACCCAAATGGCATTGTGACCCTTGGTACTCCTCGTCACAAAATCCATCGTGATGTTCTCCCACTTCCACTCGGAAATGGGAAGAGGTTGAAGAAGCCTGACAGTCCTCTAATGTTCTTCCTTTACTTGCTGGCAGATGAAGCACTGCAAAATAAAACTTGCTATGGCCCTCTTCATACCATGCCACCAGAAATGCAGCTTCAAATCCCAATACATCTTAGTACCACTGGGATGAATAGAATATGGCGAGCGATGAGCCTCCTCGAGCAACTTCTGTCTGACTTCCCCCTTTGGAACGCAGAGACGGGTCCCAAAGCGGAGAGATCCATCCTCATGAACAACCATGTCGGTCCTAGAACCTGCCTCAACTATAGCTCTGAACTTCTGTAACTGCTCATCACCTGCATGTGCTTCTTTAATCTATTCCACCAGTGACGACCGTAACTGAAACATCATACAACTCCGGTCGGTACTTAGAAACATCACTTCCAATTCTAACATCCTCATCTGCTCAACAAGTTCCCTCTGCTTAGTTAGGACCATGGCAGTTGGTCTTCTGCTCAAAGCATCCGGCACCAAGTTAACCCTGCCAGGGTGGTACTGCAAATTTATATTGTAGTATGCCATCAGTTCCAAACAGCACCTTTGCCTCATGTTCAGTTCCTTTTGAGTGAATACATACTTGAGGATTTTGTGGTCAGTGAAGATTTCCACTCAGTCTCCAAGTAGGTAATGCCTCTAAAGCATCAAGGCAAAGATCACTGATACTAGCACCAAGTCATGAGTAGGGTAATTCTTCTCATGCGGCCTCAACTGCCTGAATGCGTAGGCAACAACTCAGCCCTTCTGCATCAACACTGCACCTAGACCTTTGCCAGAAGCACCGCAGTGAATCACAAAACCACCTGAACCATCCGAAATAGTTAACATTGGCGCTGATGTCAATCTGCTCTTCAACTCTACAAAAGCTTCACTGCAAGCCCCATCCCAAACAAATTTCTTATCCTTCCTAGTTAACTTAGTCAATGGTCCAGCAATCTACGAGAAATCTTAGACAAATTTCCGATAATACCGTGCTAGCCCGAGAAAACTCTTCATCTCTGAAACTGAATTTGGCATCGACCAATCCCTCACTGCGGAAATCTTGGAAGGATCAACAGAAATTCCCTCACCTGAGATAATATGTCCCAAAAATGTAACTCGGCCAAGCCAGAACTCGCACTTGCTGAGTTTCTCATAGAGCTGATTCTCCCTCAGAGTTTGCAAGACCAATCTCAGATGTTCAGCATGCTCCTCCCAGTTCCAAGAATACAACAAGATATCACCAATAAAGACCACCATAAATTTTTCCAGGAATGGGGAGAATACTCTGTTCATCAAGCTCATGAACACTGCTGGTGCATTCGTGACTCCAAAGGGCATCACCAAGAACTTGTAATGCCTGTACCTTATCCCGAAAGCAGTCCTCTACACATCTGCCGCCTTCACCTTAACTTGATGATACCTCGAATGATGGTCCAACTTCGAAAAGACTGCAGCACCGCCCAACTGATCAAACAAGTCATCAATCTGGGGTAGTGGATACCGATTCTTCACTATAACACTGTTCAGCTCTCAGTAATCAATGCAAAGTCTGTGGGTTCCGTCCTTCTTAGTGACGAACAAGACCGGAGCTCTCTACGGTGAAACACAAGGCCTGATGAAACCCAAGTCTAACAACCCATGAATCTGCACCTTCAGTTCAGTAAGCTCAACCGGTGCCATCCTGTATGGACCCTTCGATATTGGTACTGTACCCAGCTGAACTTCAATGCCAAACTCCACTTCTCGATCTGGAGGTAACCTGGGCAATTCCTCTGGGAACACATCTAGAAATTCCTGCACCACTAGAGGTGCAGCCTCACAGCCTACGTGCAACTCCATTGCACAAGCTTCCTCATCAACCACCTTCTTAGCACACCCAAAGGGTGTCTCCCCAGCATGAAACTCAAACTCTGAATGGCCTGGGATTCAGAATACAACCTTCTTCGATCTGCAGTCAATAATAGCATGGAACTCACCCAAACAATCCATCTCGAGAATCACATCAACCTTGAACTCCCAATCACAATCAGATTTGCATTGAAGTCTGCACCACCAATTACCATAGGGCTCTGCTTGCACTCCCTAGAACAAACGACAACACCGCCACCTGTAGTAATATTCCAAACTGCTTGCATAATACTACACTCCAACTGATGCTGATCCACGAAGCAGGCAGAGACAAAAGAATGGGTCGCCCCAGAATCAAATAAAACATGGGTAGGAAAGAAATGAAATAGGATGATACCTAAGATAGATTCAAACAAGGGAAAGATGAATAATGAATGATGAATAAGGAATAAGGAATAGTGATGCGGGGAAGATTACATGAATGAATAATGTAAGAGAGATAAATAAAGCAAAGAGAATAATAGAACAATAAAGCACAAAATACCTACAACGACATCTTCTGCAGTCTCAGCTTCCTCCGCTATCAGGTTATAGGCCTGACCTCTCATCGGAGCAGCCATCCTCTGACCGACAATCTGATGTTGAGGGGGAAGCGACGGCCTGATCTGACCATGAGCTAGCTGGCAGGTCGTACTTCCTCTGTGGGCAATCTCGGAGCGTGTGATCCCTTACTCCACATGCAAAGCACTGGCGAGTGGCTATCCTGCAATCCTTGCGTACATGACCAACTTTGTGGCAGAAGTCACAGGTCACATCCCTCATCGGAGCTGTAGGTGGGTAGGGCACTGCCCTAGCAGGAGGGGTTGGGGTCGGCCTCCGTATCGGCCCTCCAGTGGGCCTAGCAGCAGCTGCAGGGTACTGAGCAACCCGCGGAGGAGGAGCCCCCCGAGCTCGAGTCTGCTCCATCGCTCGAGCCACCTCCAAGGCATCAGCATAGGTACAGAGGCGGTGGGTAGCCAAGTGCATCTGGATCCCATGATCAAGCCCCAAAAAAAACCTCCGTGTTCGATCTTCCTCATTCGCCACCAAGGTGGTAGCGAAACGACTAAGCCTGGTGAATTCCCAAGTGTACTCATCTACGGATCTATTGCCCTATGTCAAGAAAATTTTTGTGTTACGATACCACATATATAATATGTAACAAAATTCAAAACACCAGCACTAAACGACCAACCTACTTCAAGGCGAGAAATTGTTGCTCCATTTCCACCCTGGTGATGTTGGGGAAGACTTCTCCAAAAAGCTCTAGGCAAAGGTAGCCCAAGTGATAGGCCACTCAAGCCTCTCGAACTCAGCCCTCCACCAGATGCGGGCAAGGTCCATCAACTGGATGCTCACAATATCCACACGGTCCACATCGACGACCCTAGCTACCTGCAGTAGCTGCTCTATTCGGATTAGCCATTGTTCAGCCTCCAGTGGCGTCTCGGTGCCTGTGAACTTGTCGGGATGTGTAATACCCTGATTTTTCAATTAATGAAAAATTATTTATTTTGCACGTGTTGTGCACGTGCAATATTTTGTTTGAATTATTTTATCATAATGTGTATAATTATTTAATATATTTTTCTCAAATTATTTTAGTACAAAAGCCTTTCTTTAAAAGCCTTCTTTGATTTAATTAAAAAGCCTTTCTTAAAAAGCCCAAAAGCATTCTTATTTTAATTATTTTTATAAAATTATTTTGGCCCAAAAAGAAAGCCCATGAATTAAGTTATTTTTAATTAAACTTGTCATGTAGAAGATTTTTTTTAACAAATGTATTTTTATACAATTTTAGAATGTACAAATTTGGCCTAGTTGCATGCACGTGCACTACACGTACACGTGCATTGCACACTTCTTTTGTGAGGCCGGTAGCAATCTTTTTGGAGGGAAATTGAATTTTTGGTGTGGAGAACATGGGGGTAGTTTCAAGGAGGTGGGTAGTTTTCCTAACTCCTACTTTGATCTAAGCCTTTCATTTTGCAACCACCAAGATGATCTTAGCCCTCCATTCCCCTCATTTTTTAGTATAAATACCCCCCTTCTCATGGCTAATTTTTCATATGCAAAGTGTAATTTCTAAAGCTATAGTAATATAATTGTGAGAGTTATAAAAGATAAGAGAGTGTGTGGTTCTTTTGGTTGCTTGGAGCATTCGGTCAAGGGCTTGGGGAAGCATTCGGCTTGGGGAAGCATTCGGCTAGGCTTGGAAGCTTGGAGTGGTGCACTCTTTTGGCTAGGAGGAGGTGTTCTCATCTACTAGGACTTGTTGCTTTTTGTGTTTCTCTCCATTAAGGTGGGTAAAATATTTCATATTTCTAATCTAGGATTCATGCTAGTTATATTGTCAACACTATACATGGAAAATACTAATAAGAGTCCATTCTAATTAAAAAGTTAGTATGTGAATGGTTTGGAATGATGTGATTAATTGTGTATGTGAAATTCTAGCATGAAATTAAACTATATGTAGCACTTTCTATGATTGTTAGTGTAATTGAATAATGATGCAATATGGTTAGTATGATGTGTGAAAATCTTCATTAATTACTTGTAAATTGTGTGGTTGAAACATGACAATTGATTAAGATAATGACACACTAGGGAATTTGAATAGAAAGTATATTGAATGCTTGAGTTATGAGTATGTTAAATTCATGTCTAGAAGTGGCATAAATGAACCAATGAATTGCTTGTTGTCATCAAAATAGAAATACCCAAAACTTAGTAACTTTTGAGTTTCACCTATTCATGTGTTACATGAATTCTTTTGCTAATATGAGTATGGGAAAATCCAAAGTTGTATGTGGTGTGAATATAGATTAATAAACAGTAGATTGTCATGGAAAAATTTGGGAATAAGAGAGATTAGAAGATCAATTGATTTCTTTTTCCAATGTCGAAAATAAAAGATATGATGGTTTTAATAAACAAATTATTAATTTGGGTGGAGAAAATTATGTTTTTAGTACAAAAATTTATTTTATACTTGCTGCATGAAGATTAAATAAAGATGATTAAATCTGGAAATTTTCAGTGGTTTGTATAAAGGAAATATGAACCAAATAAGATTTGAACATCGAGTTGTTTTCTAAAACAGTGCGAATGCGAAACTAATAGACTTTAACTCAGTACTGTGACAACCTGAGCCAGTGGCTCAGGCGGTCGGTGACTGTGTTCGGTTTTCCTGAGCGGCGTGGTTCGAAACCCGGCCTCACCATCTTTTTTCTTAACTGTGTATATAAGTATATATGACGGCAAACCGAAAGCACATATACCTATTTCACCCTCTTCTAATCGCTAGCACACGATTGGCCTATTGGCGGGTGCTCTGGCCTTCTTCTCTACCGTGCTGGGTTCGAATCTTTCCCTTAGCACTTTATAAAAACATTTTTTTTTTGTGAGTTTGGGATGTCCAAAAAATGTGAGAAAAATATGGTAATTTTCATAAAAATACAAGGAATTTTATGGGATTGGTTTGGGCATTATTTGAAGAAAATATAATATAGTTTGTGAACAAATGGTATAATTGAAGCTATGGTTCTAAGACACATACTTATGGAAATTTTCAGTTTATAAAGATATATTGAAATGGATTTATTAGAAAGTAATTGACAAAGAATTTTGTGGTGTGACATGATATTATTAATTTTTCATTTGAGGATATTGTGTAAAATGTAAAGTATGGGTGTTAAATTATAAAGTGCATGAGTCCATTGTATGATTATGGAATTTAGAAATCATGTTGATGAAATTGTTGGCCATAAATATGAATTTTATGAGTTATAAGTATTCACCATGGACTTGTGAACAAAGTGAAATCATGAATAAGAAAGAATATGAAAATGTGACATGGAAGTGGTTATGACTTAAAGATTGTGAAATGAAATTTGAAATAGAGTAGCTAAGTCTCCCCGGCATTGAGAAACAGAGATTGAATTGAAATTAGACCAAGGTTGGTCAGGTTGAAACAAATGAATAAGTCCGGTTGATGGAGAGGCTAACTCTAGTGATTATTTTGTTCATGATTTTTAAATAAAACTAAGGACTAGTACATAGTGGAGATGTGATGAAAGTAGAAGAAAAACATGAGTATGAGGGCCAACGGATAGCCGTGTGAGAGCGATTCACAAGTTGCCTGCTTGATGCGTCAAGACAGTGCGTGGGCGCTACTCCGGAATTATCGTCCCGGTGGCGACGCTCGTGGGATGTTCGAGTGGCTATGGGTGGTGCCATTGTTCCATGGCGGAGGCTGAATTGTCCATAGGTTGCCTGCTCGATGCGTCGTGACAGTGCGAGGGATTCCCCTCCAGGCTGCCTGGACATGGGCTCATAGATCATAGGACATCTAAGACACTACCGTAGTTACAGTAGTAGTTTAAGACATAACGGGGGATTGAACCCTATCAAGATGAAGAACGAATAAGGGCTTGCCCTCGGACCTATGTAGTATGGGATGCATAGAATCCGAACAAGTGTGCATTAGTGTCATGTGATATAATTAACTGCATTAAGGACTAAGTGCACAATCACAACACGACATCAATAGGGTAGTCCCTTTAGTTTGAAATGTGACAAGTTTGTGTTTGCTAAATATGAAATGTTAAGTTATACTATTTCCGGCAAAGCGAGGACGGCCGTGTATAATGATCGTCGGTTGAATAAACTGACGTACCCACAGTCTAACATGCAGGTAAATGTTATGCTAAAGATTAAAGAGGATTTGGATGCTTAAAGATTATATCAAGCTGTTGTACTTGTATTTAATTGTTGTATTTTATTTCCGCTGTGCAAAAGAAAGATGTAATTATGATGTAATCTCTGATGTATGATGAAAGTTTTAATTTCCCTGTAAAAGTGTACTAAGAAAGTGAAAAGATCCTGTAGAACATCTCGAATTCAGTGTATTTGGGATTCGGGGCGTTACAGAGTGGTATCAGAGCCACGCTTTCTACACTTTCACACTTGTACAAATTTATAGGGAACGACACTCTAGAAGTGGACATTAGAGTGTGTGTTTGAATCTAGAGATTTAAATGTAAGTGACTTACATTTGTGTTGCTCTAAGATTTATGCTTCTTCCTCTCTATTTCTAAGATGGCTGATCACTTCGACCCTGCTGGAGGCGACGACTGGCACATCATTGAGGAAGAGTACCATCCTGGACAGGCAGATTCCGAGGACGAGTACTATCCTGGACAAGCTGATTCTGATGATGAGGAGTACCCTGAATCTCGAGAGATCACCCCACCTCCGGATTCATCTGATGATTCTTCCTCCGACGAAGAAGAAGTACCAGTTCCAAGTGGTCTTGTGGCTTCTCTTCAGAGGCAAGTG
This sequence comes from Hemerocallis citrina, assembly GCA_017893485.1. Classification (NCBI taxonomy): domain Eukaryota; kingdom Viridiplantae; phylum Streptophyta; class Magnoliopsida; order Asparagales; family Asphodelaceae; genus Hemerocallis; species Hemerocallis citrina. The sequence goes on along the minus strand of CM030361.1, from coordinate 217,871,227 downwards.
GAAATCCTGAAGGAGAGAGTTGGATTGTTGGAGGCTCAGCTGGAGAAGCGGAAGGCTGACTATTCTGTTCTTAGCCATCGGATTTGGGAACTTGAGAAGAAAAAGAACCTAACTGATGTGCTGAAGGATGAGGTTGATGAACTGCGGGAAGAACTTCGAGCAGCGAAGAGGACCCGTAGGAGTTAGAGTGTTGTAGCTTCTGTTTCTTTCCGTTCTGATGTCAAAAAAAAAAAATGTTTTTAAATTCGAATGTATAAACTTTTGGAATTCAATGAAATGGAAGTTGGTTTAAATTCTTGTTTTATACTTCGAATTTGACGGATCTTTTGCATCAGAATATGTCGAGAAGAGGAGCAAGGAATGGGGAAGGTTTGGATCTGGAGACTGAACTTGCTAGGGTCTACCAGACGCTGAATGCAGTGGCTCAGAACCAAGCTAGGGGGCCGGCAAATCCAGTGCCCGAGGCGATAAAGCTGGTGGAATCGTTCAAGAGAATGAAACCACCCGTATTCGAGGGAAAGTCAGACCCAGATTCGGCTGACAACTGGATACGGCAAGTGGAGACAATCTTTGAGGTATTGGAGACCCCTGAGGGTAGCAAGGTCAAGTTGGCAACCTTGCAGCTGGAGAAGGATGCAGCGGTTTGGTGGCAATCCATGAAGAGGACCATGGGAGGTCTATTGTTTGGTTGGGAGGAATTTTTGGAAGAATTCCGTAGCCATTATTTCCCCTCTAACGTCCAGGAGAAGAAGGCGATGGAGTTCCTGTCGCTTCAGCAAGGCAGCATGTCAGTGAGAGCATATGAGACCAAGTTCACTCAGCTCTCCAGGTATGCTCCAGAACTGGTGGCGGATGAGGCCAAGAAAGCTCGCAAGTTCGAGCACGGTCTGAGGCCTAGTTTGAGATCTCGTATGATACCCCTTGGTATCAGGAGATTCGATAAGCTGGTCAAGAGGGCGGCAGCGACGGAGGCGGATATGGAGCAGTTCCATGTTGTTCAGAACAGGAGGAACAACTGGCAGTCTGGTAAAAGGCCTGCACATTCGGGGAGTTTCAGGGGGCAACCATCTGCACAGAGGTTCAAACCGACAGGGGCGAACGCTGTGAGTGTGACTGGGAGGCCTGGAAACAGTGTGGCGAGACCTTCTGCGGTGACTTGCTTTAACTGTGGGGAAGCGGGACACTACCGATCTCATTGTCCCAAACTTCAGCGCAGTAATAGCGGTGCACCAACACAGCAGGCTGGGAAGAGGCCGTACCAATCAGGGCGAGTATTTGCCTTGACAGAAGCTGATGCTGAGGAGGCGGATCAGGTCATCTCTGGTACGAGGGCTGGTGTTTAGAGTCTTTGTCATTTCTTTTCCCTTTGTTTAGTGAGGCTGTTATGTAATGATGTATATTATGTAACAGGCGAACTCTATCTTAATGGAATGAAAGCTGTCGTATTGTTTGATACTGGATCCTCTCATACTTTTGTGTCTCCAAAGTTTGCTAAAGTGTTGGGAGTCGAACCGAAGATTTTCCCAGGCAAGATCTTATCAGTAGCTACTCCATCAGGGGAAACTTTAACCACTGATCGGTATTATGCTGATTGTGAGATTGTGATTGGGGATAGAATCTTTCGCATTGATCTGATCGAACTGACTATCTTGGGAGTCGATGTTATCATTGGCATTGATTGGATGTCGGTGTACAGTGCAAGCATCGAGTGTAAGGCCAAGACGGTGACAGTGAAGGCTCCAGGTGGACCTGAAGTCGTGTTCCAAGGGAAGCGGAAATGTTCTAAGCTGGTGGCTACTATCCGCAAGGAAGAGACTCCTGTGGAAGTGCAAGGGATTCCTGTGGTTCGGGACTATCCGACAGTGTTCTTGGAAGATTTTCCTGGGTTACCTCCGCATCGTGATGTAGAGTTTAGCATCACTGTTCAACCGGGAAGTGCACCCATTTCTAAGGCACCTTATAGGATGGCTCCAGTGGAACAGGATGAGGTGAAACGGCAGATTGAGGAACTGTTGGGAAAGGGCTTTATTCAACCTAGTGCGTCACCTTGGGGAGCAACAGTGCTTTTGGTAAAGAAGAAGGATGGATCGATGAGGATGTGCATCGATTACCGAGAGCTGAATAAGGTCACTGTTCAGAATAAGTATCCGATTCCTCGAATTGATGACTTGTTCGATCGTCTACAAGGAGCAGCTGTATTCTCCAAAATTGATCTTCGATCAGGTTACCACCAAGTTCGAGTGAAAGCTGAAGATGTGCATAAGACTGCATTTAGAACTCGGCATGGGCATTACGAATTCTTAGTTATGCCATTCGGAGTGACGAATGCACCCGCAATCTTCATGGACTTGATGAACAGAGTTCTGAGGCCGTTTATTGATTCTTTCGTCGTGGTGTTTATCGACGATATTCTCGTGTACTCCAAGTCTGAGGAGGAGCACACTGAGCATCTAGCAGCGGTGTTGCAGAAGTTGGAAGAGCAGCAGTTGTATGCCAAGTTATCCAAGTGTGATTTCTGGAAATCTGAAGTGGCATTCCTAGGTCACATCCTTTCTAAAGAGGGAGTGGCAACTGATCCTCAGAAGATAGAGGCAGTGAGAGATTGGACCAGGCCTACTACAGTGAAGGAAGTCAGAAGTTTCCTTGGGATGACTGGATACTATCGGAGATTCATTCAAGGTTATGCTCAGATAGCTGTACCGCTTACAGGGCTGACCAAGAAGAATGTGAGCTTCAAGTGGACCGAGCAATGTGAGGCGAGTTTTCAGGAGTTGAAAGATAGACTGACTACTGCACCTATTTTGGCTTTGCCTAGAGCTGGTGTCGAGTACGACGTTTATAGCGATGCTTCACATCGGGGGCTTGGTTGTGTCTTAATGCAAGAAGGAAGAGTAATCGCTTATGGGTCTAGGCAACTAAGACCGCATGAGAAAAATTACCCGACTCATGACCTGGAGTTGGCTGCGATTATCTTTGCTTTGAAGCAATGGAGGCACTACGTGTACGGGGAGAAGTTGAATATGTACACGGATCATAAGAGCTTGAAGTATATATATCAGCAGAGGGATCTCAATTTGAGACAGCGGAGATGGTTGGAAGTGCTCGAGGATATGCGACCTGAGATCAAGTATCATCCCGGAAAGGCTAATGTTGTTGCTGATGCACTTAGCTGCAAGAGCAGTTTGGCCTGTTCGATTACGACTCAGAGGCATCTGATTGAGGAGCTGGACCGAGCTGGTATTGAGGTTGTCTTGTAAGGATTGGGAGCATCTTTGGCTCAGTTGAGGCTTCAGCCTACTTTAAATGCCAGGATCATTGCAAGTCAGGAGGTTGATGCTGATATTTTGGAGATGAAGGAGCAGGTTGGTGCTGGCAGGTTGCCCGGATTTCAAATCAGGGATGGAGTGATGTGGTTCGGAGACAGGCTGTGCGTTCCAAATCAGGCGGACCTGAAAGAGAGTATTCTTCAGGAGGCGCATGCTACTCTTCTGTCTGTACATCCTGGGAGTACTAAGATGTACAAAGACATCAAGCAGCATTTCTGGTGGTCAGGTTTGAAGCGGGATGTGGCTGAATTTGTCGCGAAGTGTGAGGTTTGTCAGCAAGTTAAAGCCGAAAATCAGAGGCCCGGAGGTCTATTACAGCCGTTACCTATTCCGGAATGGAAGTGGGATAACATCAGTATGGATTTCATTACGGGATTGCCTAAGAGTCCTAAAGGCAATGATGCAATTTGGGTTATAGTCGATCGACTTACCAAGTCCGCTCACTTTTTGGCGATGAAACTCACTGCTTCGATGGACAAGTTGGCGGAGATGTATGTTGGTGAGATTGTCCGACTTCATGGCGTTCCTTCGACTATTGTGTCTGATCGAGATGCGCGGTTTACTTCGCATTTCTGGAGGAGTCTTCAGACAGCTTTGGGTACCAAGACGGATTTCAGCACTGCTTTTCATCCGCAAACCGATGGGCAGACCGAGAGAGTCAATCGTATTCTTGAGGATATGCTGCGGTGTTGTATACTAGACTTTGGAGGCAGTTGGGAAAGGCATTTACCCTTGGTGGAGTTTGCCTACAACAACAGTTTTCAGGCCAGTATTGGGATGGCGTCGTACGAAGCTCTGTATCGCAGGAAGTGCAGGACTCCTGTTTGTTGGTATGAAGTAGGGGAGCGTCAGTTGTTTGGTCCTGAGCTTGTGCAGCTAACTTCTGAGAAGATTGATCTGATCAGGAAAAGGTTGGTGGAAGCTCAGAGCAGGCAGAAAAGCTATGCAGACAACCGGAGAAGGGACCTTGAGTTTGAGGTTGGTGACTTCGTCTTCCTGAAGGTATCACCCAGCAAAGGTGTGGTTCGTTTTTGCAAAGGCGGGAAGTTAGCCCCGAGGTTTATAGGCCCGTATAAGATATTGAAAAGGATCGGGAAAACTGCTTACCGGCTTGAATTACCGGAAGAGTTGTCCCAGGTGCACAATGTCTTTCATGTGTCTATGCTGAGAGGTTATATTCCGGACCCGAGTCATCATTTGCCTGAAGTGCCGGAAGGTTTGCAGTTAGACCTGAATTACATCGAGTCTTCTGTTGAGATTGTTGACCGTAGGGAGAAAGCCTTGAGGAATAAGACGATACCGATGGTCAAGGTAGTCTGGAGAAACCACTTGGTTGAAGAGGCTACTTGGGAATCTGAGGAGAGGATGTTGAAGGACTATCTTGAGCTTTTTGCTTGATTGTATTTTTGTATCTTTGTTTCTTGTTGAGTGTCTTGTATTTTGTTTGTTCTCTCGCTCTTGATTGTAGTTCCGGGGACGGAACTATTCTAAGGAGGGAGTGCTGTAATACCCTGATTTTTCAATTAATGAAAAATTATTTATTTTGCACGTGTTGTGCACGTGCAATATTTTGTTTGAATTATTTTATCATAATGTGTATAATTATTTAATATATTTTTCTCAAATTATTTTAGTACAAAAGCCTTTCTTTAAAAGCCTTCTTTGATTTAATTAAAAAGCCTTTCTTAAAAAGCCCAAAAGCATTCTTATTTTAATTATTTTTATAAAATTATTTTGGCCCAAAAAGAAAGTCCATGAATTAAGTTATTTTTAATTAAACTTGTCATGTAGAAGATTTTTTTTAACAAATGTATTTTTATACAATTTTAGAATGTACAAATTTGGCCTAGTTGCATGCACGTGCACTACACGTACACGTGCATTGCACACTTCTTTTGTGAGGCCGGTAGCAATCTTTTTGGAGGGAAATTGAATTTTTGGTGTGGAGAACATGGGGGTAGTTTCAAGGAGGTGGGTAGTTTTCCTAACTCCTACTTTGATCTAAGCCTTTCATTTTGCAACCACCAAGATGATCTTAGCCCTCCATTCCCCTCATTTTTTAGTATAAATACCCCCCTTCTCATGGCTAATTTTTCATATGCAAAGTGTAATTTCTAAAGCTATAGTAATATAATTGTGAGAGTTATAAAAGATAAGAGAGTGTGTGGTTCTTTTGGTTGCTTGGAGCATTCGGTCAAGGGCTTGGGGAAGCATTCGGCTTGGGGAAGCATTCGGCTAGGCTTGGAAGCTTGGAGTGGTGCACTCTTTTGGCTAGGAGGAGGTGTTCTCATCTACTAGGACTTGTTGCTTTTTGTGTTTCTCTCCATTAAGGTGGGTAAAATATTTCATATTTCTAATCTAGGATTCATGCTAGTTATATTGTCAACACTATACATGGAAAATACTAATAAGAGTCCATTCTAATTAAAAAGTTAGTATGTGAATGGTTTGGAATGATGTGATTAATTGTGTATGTGAAATTCTAGCATGAAATTAAACTATATGTAGCACTTTCTATGATTGTTAGTTTAATGGAATAATGATGCAATATGGTTAGTATGATGTGTGAAAATCTTCATTAATTACTTGTAAATTGTGTGGTTGAAACATGACAATTGATTAAGATAATGACACACTAGGGAATTTGAATAGAAAGTATATTGAATGCTTGAGTTATGAGTATGTTAAATTCATGTCTAGAAGTGGCATAAATGAACCAATGAATTGCTTGTTGTCATCAAAATAGAAATACCCAAAACTTAGTAACTTTTGAGTTTCACCTATTCATGTGTTACATGAATTCTTTTGCTAATATGAGTATGGGAAAATCCAAAGTTGTATGTGGTGTGAATATAGATTAATAAACAGTAGATTGTCATGGAAAAATTTGGGAATAAGAGAGATTAGAAGATCAATTGATTTCTTTTTCCAATGTCGAAAATAAAAGATATGATGGTTTTAATAAACAAATTATTAATTTGGGTGGAGAAAATTATGTTTTTAGTACAAAAATTTATTTTATACTTGCTGCATGAAGATTAAATAAAGATGATTAAATCTGGAAATTTTCAGTGGTTTGTATAAAGGCAATATGAACCAAATAAGATTTGAACATCGAGTTGTTTTCTAAAACAGTGCGAATGCGAAACTAATAGACTTTAACTCAGTACTGTGACAACCTGAGCCAGTGGCTCAGGCGGTCGGTGACTGTGTTCGGTTTCCCTGAGCGGCGTGGTTCGAAACCCGGCCTCACCATCTTTCTTCTTAACTGTGTATATAAGTATATATGACGGCAAACCGAAAGCACATATACCTATTTCACCCTCTTCTAATCGCTAGCACACGATTGGCCTATTGGCGGGTGCTCTGGCCTTCTTCTCTACCGTGCTGGGTTCGAATCTTTCCCTTAGCACTTTATAAAAACATTTTTTTTTTGTGAGTTTGGGATGTCCAAAAAATGTGAGAAAAATATGGTAATTTTCATAAAAATACAAGGAATTTTATGGGATTGGTTTGGGCATTATTTGAAGAAAATATAATGTAGTTTGTGAACAAATTGTATAATTGAAGCTATGGTTCTAAGATACATACTTATGGAAATTTTCAGTTTATAAAGATATATTGAAATGGATTTATTAGAAAGTAATTGACAAAGAATTTTGTGGTGTGACATGATATTATTAATTTTTCACTTGAGGATATTGTGTAAAATGTAAAGTATGGGTGTTAAATTATAAAGTGCATGAGTCCATTGTATGATTATGGAATTTAGAAATCATGTTGATGAAATTGTTGGCCATAAATATGAATTTTATGAGTTATAAGTATTCACCATGGACTTGTGAACAAAGTGAAATCATGAATAAGAAAGAATATGAAAATGTGACATGGAAGTGGTTATGACTTAAAGATTGTGAAATGAAATTTGAAATAGAGTAGCTAAGTCTCCCCGGCATTGAGAAACAGAAATTGAATTGAAATTAGACCAAGGTTGGTCAGGTTGAAACAAATGAATAAGTCCGGTTGATGGAGAGGCTAACTCTAGTGATTATTTTGTTCATAATTTTTAAATAAAACTAAGGACTAGTACATAGTGGAGATGTGATGAAAGTAGATGAAAAACATGAGTATGAGGGCCAACGGATAGCGGTGTGAGAGCGATTCACAGGTTGCCTGCTTGATGCGTCAAGACAGTGCGTGGGCGCTACTCCGGAATTATCGTCCCGGTGGCGACGCTCGTAGGATGTTCGAGTGGCTATGGGTGGTGCCATTGTTCCATGGCGGAGGCTGAATTGTCCATAGGTTGCCTGCTCGATGCGTCGTGACAGTGCGTGGGATTCCCCTCCAGGCTGCCTGGACATGGGCTCATAGATCATAGGACATCTAAGACACTACCGTAGTTACAGTAGTAGTTTAAGACATAACGGGGGATTGAACCCTATCAAGATGAAGAACGAATAAGGGCTTGCCCTCGGACCTATGTAGTATGGGATGCATAGAATCCGAACAAGTGTGCATTAGTGTCATGTGATATAATTAACTGCATTAAGGACTAAGTGCACAATCACAACACGACATCAATAGGGTAGTCCCTTTAGTTTGAAATGTGACAAGTTTGTGTTTGCTAAATATGAAATGTTAAGTTATACTATTTCCGGCAAAGCGAGGACGGCCGTGTATAATGATCGTCGGTTGAATAAACTGACGTACCCACAGTCTAACATGCAGGTAAATGTTATGCTAAAGATTAAAGAGGATTTGGATGCTTAAAGATTATATCAAGCTGTTGTACTTGTATTTAATTGTTGTATTTTACTTCCGCTGTGCAAAAGAAAGATGTAATTATGATGTAATCTCTGATGTATGATGAAAAGTTTTAATTTCCCTGTAAAAGTGTACTAAGAAAGTGAAAAGATCCTGTAGAACATCTCGAATTCAGTGTATTTGGGATTCGGGGCGTTACAGGATGCAGCCTCATGAAGTCTGCAATAGTACCAGGGTAAGGGGGAAGAGCTGCCTGAGTAGGCACAGTGGGGGTAGGTACAGTAATGTTCCGGTTGGCAGCCTCCAATGCGGTCTTCTCTAGTTCACTATGCTTTTGATGCATTTGGACTATCTGCCACAGCACCTGTGTAACAGCCGCCAACTCAGGCTGTTCATCCTGGGAGCAAGAAGAAGAAGCATTTTCGCGGGCCATGGTCTTCACAAAACCCAAAACAATTAGTATACAGATCAAGTTGATTATCAATTGTTCATGTGATTTGCTAGGCCTATTTATTGTTGAGTTAACCCTGACTAAGTCAAGTCTGACTAACATATTAGTCAAGCCAAAACCAAACCTGGCTTAGATACCACTAAAAACCTATCATGTCCCGCTTCCAAAAGAATACAGAATACGAGCACGTGACAAAGCCCAGCGAATGATTTTCATTATTCATAAGCTGTAAGGATTGACTCAACAACACAATATGAATATACAAGAATATATAACCATGCATGCATGAAACAAATCTCATAATCAATAGAATTATTTGAAAATAATACATAATCCTCAAATAAATATCAGATCTGGAACAAAATTAAAACTTTGGGACAACATGTTCAATACAATTTTAAGTAGCAGCAAGGAAATAAATAAACTCAAAGCACAAGTAAACTAAAGCATGGTTCATCCCAATTGAAGCTTAGAATGTCTGCTCACCTACTCCTACATGTAATTGGTCTCCAAAACCTGTATATTTTACATGTGGAAGAAATAGAGAAACAAGAGACAAGATGCCCGTTAGTGCAAGCTACAGGCCGCAAGTAGTACAAGTAAAAGGAACAGGAATAACTAGGAAGAATAGGAACCAAAAAATACAACAAAATCAAGAGTAATGATCAAGAATATGAAGCAAGACGAAATTGAGTATAAGGCAACTAACTGTAAACATGTGAACGGGAACAGCAACTTATGAATCAGAATCGTGTGACTTGTAAAGCAAAATCATGTGACTTGTAAATCAAAATCATGTAACTTGTAACGAAATCAAGTAACTGGTAGACAGGGATATACATGTGCTTGTGCCAAATATTAAGTCTAACAATATTTCATTAACTCTAACTAATGCATGTACTACTGCGTCCTATTCCACAGGTTCAATGCATACAATCATGTCACGTTTAGACTCTAGTGGCAAATTCTATAGGTTTATGTACCCGGGTCTCGCAGGTCAACCACATCATGTAACCAAATCATATTAACCAAATCATATCATGTAACACAAATCATATCATCTAATCCAAATTAGGTGCCACTATTATTGAAAACACGGGCCCCCTTCCGAGTACACTCTCCTATATTGTCCACTACTAGGTCTTTCCCTTAACCCCGGCTTCTTACTTTCTATTACCAAATAAACATGATCATGAGATAACGAGAAGAAAATCGGGACAGGTCAAGGGTGTATCAAGAGCTTATATGATGCAAGGTACATATTCTAGATCGCAAAATACAAGAAACAACATGTAAATATTCAAACATAACAAAATACCAATTCTGGATAACAAGACGTTGCTGCACCAAAACTGGAATTTACGCTACTACAGGAATTCAAATATGGATCCGTCAGAAGTTCTAGAAACTAGACTCTCTGTCGTTTCCAGCGTATATACACACGATATATAAAAGTTATAGAAACTGGGTTCAATTACTCATTCTTTACAGATTTTGTCTTCAGCCAGAATCCTTAAAGTTATGTTTGCATTCATGAATCGGGTCTGAAAGCTCATCAAATAAATCTAGGAAAATTAAGGGTGATTCCCTAGAGTGTCTAGTCTCAGCAAGATAAATTTTATATTATTATATTACTGATAACATGTTCAAATTAAATTGCAAAATATGGTGATACAGTGAAATTATGAATATGGAAATCCAGACCCAGCAGTACTAAAACAGCAATATCTCACAACTCACAACTCGGAATTTGATTCTATCTGATGTTCTGAAAACTAGACACATGAGGCTACAATTCTTATTCAGAAACTAACTCAAAATTCTGTTATTAACAGGGTCGAAATTATCAAGAAAATTTAGGACAACAGTATAAGTAATTTCTTTTGCATGAAATGTGACATGATTATTAATTACCACGGATCTAAATTAATGTGATACAAATCAGGAGTTAATAATCATTCAAACAGCACCCACGTCTATTCTCAACTAAAAAAGAAGTAATAACAACACATGCATCATACAACCAAACATCTATAAGTTATGGTGATTCACAAATTCATGTAGCCAAATAATTAGATAATTAATTAGATCTAACAAGTTGTGTGAAGGTGAGTGTATTGACGAAATGTTGTGACCCTTATGATTATGGAAATTGATAGGGACGAACAAACAAGTAGAATCAAGATTTATCAACAGTAAACAAACGGCGAGTCACAACTAGAATCTACTTGCGGTATTTCAAAAGGGTGCTTGTACGGGGAAGCAAAAGAATCGTACCAGTTACGTACCTTACGAGATGACGATTCCGATATGAATGAATAACGGGATGAGAATCCCGAGATATGAAGCATGTGCGAGCTATGTGCGGTCACAACATGAACACAAGGAGGTAGCGGTTATACGTGCAGCGCACGTACAACAAGACGGCAGCAACACAGTGACAACGGCAGCCGACGACGGCAGCAGGGGACTGGTCGGCGGTGGCGACAGGGGTAGCAAGTCAGCAAAGGGAGTTCAAGCGGCAGCAGGAGATGAGCACAGGTGGGTGGTCGACTGGATGGAGGACAACGGACGAGGGAACGATGGTGGGTTCTCGGTGATCAGCGACTGCGGCAGTGCACAGGGAGTCGAGGTGCGGTGATGGGTTAGAGCAGAGTTGCAGGGGATCGTGGAGGAAGATGATGATGGGTTTGAAAGGATGCAGCAACTGGAGGGAATGGTTGTGGCAGCGGTCGACTGGACGTCAGGATGAGGGTGGAGGTGATGGGAGGTCAGGAGCTCGATGAGGATGAGGGCACAGCGGGTTTCGGGAAGGAGACGAACGGCAGGGAGAAGATGAGGGTTAGCGGCTACGGGTAAAATAGTAGCTAGGGTTAGGGTTTTGGGTAGAGTAGAGTAGGTTTATATATAGGGTTAAGTGAGTTTGGGCTTATGGGTAGTATCCAATAGGGGATAGGGTAATAGGATAGGTGGTTTGGATCCAATAGGAGAAAGAAGGATTAAATAAATAGATTACGCCATGAAATTAGAGGGTTGGAATTAGCCAATTATCAAGAAAATAACAATTTTTAAATTAATCAGATTGGGGACAAATTTCTGTGTCGAAGAAACAAATGAATTTTATTAAGAGAGAAAAATCAAATACAGGGTTCAGAATTGGACAAATAAAGAGTACAATGAATAATATACAGAAGAAAATACAAATAATGGAAACAGGGATTACAAAGTATGAAAAGTTTAGCTCGCTATGCAGCGGAAAAAGTATAAGGTCAATATTTTATGACAGTGCCCGTAGCTAATGATAACGCTCTAAAGTTTATGATTGCTAGGACACTTGATCCCAATTATAGTTGGTCAGCATTGAAGTTATATATTCAGCAAATCAAAATTATTAATGCTTAGCCACATGTTAATTTTAGTTCAAACTACATACGTGAAGTGCCGACACATGACTTCTAACCCAGTTCATGAATTACATGCAATCCCACCGTCCCCACAAGAAGACACATTCTCTCCACTAGAAGACACCTTCGCAAATACAACATTAATGATGGTTATGCTAATGTTAATGTTAATGATGTGAACATTAATGATGGTTATGCTAATGTTAATGTTCGTGTTACCGAGGAGATGACAAGTGCGAGAGTCAATCAATTTCAATAAGAGTCGTGCAGTTCATCCAAGGTAGACGAATTGTACAAGGGCATGAATTTCAAAGTAAAGAAAATATCCAATAGACGGTGAAGATGTACTTCATTAAGTAACATTGAAAATTTTTCACATTGAAATCTACCCATACCCTATATACAGTGAAATTTAAATTGGCACCTTGGAAATGTACCATTAAGGAGATGACACAAATTCTCCCACTCATAAGTGACGGCAGTTGCCCGTGGAGATTACATGCAATCGTTCAAAAAGGTGGGACAAATTTTATGGTGAAGAAAATAGTAAGGCCGCATACATGTCTGAATCCCATGTTGAATCAAGACCACTGTAAAATTGATGCTAAACTTATATGCAATGTGATTGTGAATGTTGTGAAGGCTGAGATTGGAATAACACCGCGAGCCATAATTGAGATAGTCAAGTTACAATGCAACTATTAGATTTTGTATAGAAAGACTTGGATTGCAAAGCAAAACTCTACTGAGAGGTTGTTTGGTTCCTTTGAAGAAGCATATACTAAGTTGTCTTACCTTTTATCCACAATACAAGCAGAAAATCTAGAAATCGTTGTCCATTGGGATAAGTATGAGTCCAGTCCAGCGAGGAAACATTCAAGAGGGTATTTTGGTTATTTGGTACTTCAATTGAAAGGTTTAAGATATGTAGACCCATTATTAGTATTGATAGAATACACTTGTAGTTTTTTGATAGCGGTTTCACCAGACGTGAATAATAGCTTATTTTCCTTTGCTTTTGTAATAGTTGATGGAGAGAGTGTACATATTTGGATATGGTTTATGAGCTGTATTCATTTTTTTGTCAGTGATCGATTTGGGTTATGTGTTATCTCCGATCGTCATGCAGGTATCTTGGCCATTATAGAAACGCAAAATGGAGCATGCAATGAGCCACATGCATATCATCGCTATTGTATGCGAAATTTTGCTACAAATTTCTTTACAAAATTTGCTACAAATTTCTTCACCAACCAAGAAGTTTCATACCAAACTTGCAGAGCTTGAAACTATTAATGTGGAGGCAGCTACTTGGTTGAAAGAGAAACTAGTCGAGAAAATGGCACTTTCTACAGTTGGAGGTCGACGATATGGGATAATAATTATGAACCTATCAGAAGTTTTCAACTCAGTTTTGAAAGGTATCCGTAGCTTGCTCGTAACTGCGATTGTGGAGATGATCTTTTATCGTGTAATTCTTATTTTGCAACCGCCTTCAGTTAGCCAATACGCTTATAAGTGAAGGGAAGATTTTTGCGCCGAGAGTTTCTGATTTGATCGATATACGACGTGAGAGAGCAAACATGCATGTGTTCATGCGGTGGTAATGTTTTATCATCAACCCGAAGTTTTTGAAATGAAAACAGGTATATGAAAAGTTGATGGGAATCGAAAGGTTGGCAACTTGCACAGTGTTCACTTGGGTACTAAAACCTGCACATATCAGAAATTTCAGTTATATCATATTTCATGTGTTGGTACAATCCCATGTGTTAGCGGCTTATGTAAGTCGTGTGATTGATTACAAGCCTTATGTTGATCCATTTTATTTCGTTATTGCTTTAGCACAAACATGGGCTCCCACCTTCCATCCTACACCAGATCCAACATATTGACCTGTTCATAGTGGACCACGACTCATAGCTGATGTGAATCTTTTACATTCTAGGAAAGGCCGGCCCAAGACTACGCAAATTCGCAATGACATGGATGTAAGAGATGGGTCGAGCACGAGCACAAGAATAACTTGTTCAAAATGTGGTTTGAAAGGACACAATATGCATCGATGTCGGAAAAACTCAAGCCAAACTTCTCATAGTCATTTAACTATGTAAATTTTGCATTTATTTCAACATCATGTTTGGTTGGTCATGTATAAGTGGACTTATGTGTTGATTTTCTACTTTTTTATGATGTATTATTTTGGTTGATTGTGGTGCACCACTCATTTATTTTTGTTTGGGTTGATTATGGTGCACCACACATTTGGGATGCTGGAAATTTGGAAATTGGAAATTTCCAGAGACTTGTTCATCTGTGAAAATTTGCTTACAACCACACTCGCTATCTCAGATAGCGAGGTTCTTTGAACTAAACTCGCTATCTGAGATGGCAACTGTGAAAGTTGGAAATTTCCAGAAACTTGTTTGTCTATGAAAATTTGGCTACAACCACACTCGCTATCTCAGATAACGAGGTTCTTTGAACTAAACTCGCTATCTGAGATAGCAACTGGGAAAGTTGGAATGACACGAATCATGCCATATCTGATACAGAAGCCATCCACATCACTTCCATTATCTCTGATACATCACATCCAACATGTCTCAATCATACTGTCGCTCGTATCAGCAAACAAACAACCCAAACAATTAAGCACAAATGAACAACCCAAACAATAAAGCACAAACATAAATGAACAAAAAACCCAAACAAACATACACAAAAAAGAATATCAAACAAACACCCAAACTTGTGGAAATCTACAACACCCCCGAACAACCCAAAACGAGTGGTGCACAATAATCAAATCAAACAAGTCTAAACGAGTGGTGCACCATAATGAACCCAAATTGCACAACACAAAAGTCCAATACACAACACATAAGTCCATTTATACATGAACATATTACATGAATTTTAAACAAGCATTAAAGATAGGAAATCATGGATCCGGGGTGAACAAGTTCGGGGGTTTTGCCTATTCCATTCCGGACATTTTGGAGTGGCTTGAGTTAAACCCGAAAGGAGAATGTCGTCACCTTTGTCTTCTTGTGGTTCTTCAATATTTGGTTCTATGTCACTTTCTGGCTCATCAATGTGCTCCTCCTCTACTCGTTGATCTTCTAACACTCTCAGACAATATGGTTTCCTTGTGGCTATTTTCTTATGACAGCTTATTTGGTGCACCGAACCCGACAATATTGCGTCCAGTCTAGCTCCTTCACTAACGAGATCAGCTTGTGTCTGACACGACTTAACCATTTTCCGTACAAACTCCTTCATTGGTTCGGAAACATTACTCTTTAACACACGAGCTCATTATTTTGCCTGAATCCATGTTTGAACTATCTACAAATTAACCGAAAACATGTTGTAAAAAATTTCACCACATACTCGAGACATGTCATGTTCAATGAAGTAGGGATGCATATGTGAAATGAATAACTACAAAAAAAAAATTTATGAGTTTCCGAATCAATGTTGCCTTCGGTTGGAACATCGACAGAAGAACTAAATGGTCATCAGTTGGATTCGTTGTACATTATCGAATCGATACTTGTACACCTGCTAGAATTTGGGATGTCGGAGAGATATAAAACCAAGTCATTCTCCGATATCACATCATATATGGGCCATGTAAAGAGGCATCAAATGGTGGAATATTGACAATAACTTTATCAAAACGGTGTGACAGGAATACCCTGAAGGAGACCAAATTGTTGAAATACTCTATCGACGAAATAGAACCCTACTGTACCGAAGTTGACGAGTGGTGCTCTTGTCAACCATAGCCCCCGACTTGCCATGCAAACAGGTGGCAGTCTCGCTAAACGATCCTCTGTAAAAGGCTCCCACTTAACAAAGTTATCTATCAATGAATCTAACTCATCTCTATAGTATGTCAAGCAATGATTCGTGTTAGCCTTCCATGTGAGGGACCTAGACCAGTATACACCTTGTGGAGGTAACATGTGTGGGTACTCGGGAACATGCAACCACTTTGATGATTGCCTACTGATACAAGGCCTACCAACATGTATATGTTACCAACTCCAAACTTGCAGCAAAAGCATCGGCCTATTTATCTGAACCGCATCGGGAGCACAGTTTTACAAACTCTTATACAGTGTAGCCAATGCCGCACTACCCCAACTGTACATCCCAACTTTTCGAAGATCTACGATCGAAGGCAAGTACATTAGCGGCACGGACTGGCCAGTTGAGTTTGGGAACATGACGCTTACAAACAATGACATTATTTATGCCCTATAATAACACAAAACTTCGAACTATGTGGAATCATCATTCAATTTGTCGTTGAATGTATCCTTCAACAATTTCAACTTAATAAAATTTCTGATTATTCCCTAGGATCTGGATGAACAGTGAGGTATTTTGGAACTATAGACTCTGGATCAACGTCCATCGTCCCAGTGATGGTATGTCCATTGATGGGAAGACCTATGATGACCGCAACATCCTGTAGCGTGACGGACATCTCCCCTACAGGCAAGTGAAAAGTGTGTGTTTTCGGACATTATTTATCGAGAAGGGCAGTTAGGAGAGGTCGATCGGCCTTAATTGA
This sequence comes from Hemerocallis citrina, assembly GCA_017893485.1. NCBI lineage: Eukaryota > Viridiplantae > Streptophyta > Magnoliopsida > Asparagales > Asphodelaceae > Hemerocallis > Hemerocallis citrina. Next base: position 217,854,694 of record CM030361.1, on the reverse strand, counting down.
ACTCATCAAACCAATACCGTACAAGTTGCAATCTCATAATAGCTCATGAATACATGGATGCAAGGGCAAGGTGGCATGCCTCTTAAAAGCACACTCCTTTGATTGTCCATCCCACACGATTTTGAACGATGTTGCGCTTGTAAGGTCCAGAGTCTTGGGTCGAGAGGACCGGGACCTTCAGGTGGAACATAAGATGATGAACATAGGCCCGACTCATTTGGCGAAGAAGACGGATTAGGTAATACCTACACCATAAGTCACAGTAAGCGTCGATTTAACATAAATCAAAATTATCGAATAAAGATAATCTTACCTTTGTACGTCCGGTTCACCACCGCGACCACTACTAACTAGAAGTATTCCTACGCGAGTTCGCGGACCCCGGCCTCGAACACTTGGGTGTACCATATTATTCAACGTGTTCTTTTAAATTTATTAATATTTGTTAATTACATGATAGACAAGGCATTCATAATATAACTAAATGAATAATACCAACCTGTAGTCTACTTCTTGATCATTCTTGAAGATTCCCCCTCATTCGTGTCATTTGTAATAACGTTTGGTACACTATATGGAAAGGTTGTGTTTCGGTATAGTATATTTCAATACTTTAATAAACGAAATCAAATAACAAATCAAAGTCTTTTCCACATCAACCTCACTAAATATGCTTATCTTTTAGGAATGATGTACAACAAAATCCAAATATAACCTATACATGTAATTTAAGAAGTTGAACATGGACATTATGATTATCAACAATTCAATACCACTTCACTAAGAACTCAACCCATTCAACACCCCTTGACAAACTAAAACTAGAAAAATAACAACTCATTATGAACAATTCAATCAAGAATGAATAATTATCAACAAACCATTGATCCCACAAACCCAATACAACAACCCATTTATCCGACAACCACATTTATCATTCTAACATTCTAACATTCTAACAATGTACATTAGCAACAATTCAATCAACAAGCTAGTTCATCCCACTAATCCAATCCGACCATCCAATTCCGACTACACCAATCCGAAAATTCCAATCCAACAAAACCATTTATCAACATTGCAATCTACCAAACCCACTCTCAAAATTATTCCAAATTCGAAAGCAAACGAGTGAAGACATACCATACAATGGATGGTGCTTAGGATGTACAGGACTAAATGGCATAGAGTATGTGGATGAGATGAATGCACTTAATTCCACTGCAATCCTCTTTACATTTACTTAAATCAAGAAATTTGGGGGTTTTGGAAGATGGTTTTAGGGTTATGAGAGTGGGAGGAGAGAGTGTTGGGAGGGATGGAGTGAAGAGGAAGAGATTTTGAAGAATTGGGGGTAAGAGATCGAATTTGAGAGCTAGGGTTTTGGCTTTCGGAGATGGCGAGTGGGAGTGGAGAGATGATTAAGAGACATGAAGTGAAGAGGTGAGAGAAAGAGAGTGATTTTTAAAAATTTTCCCAAACCAAACTCATTGTTTTAAACATCGAGTACGGTTAAAACAGGCTCGCTGTTCGAAATAGCAAGTCTGGTTTGGAAATTTCTCACTTCATGAAATATCTCCAATTGGTAGTGAAATGCCTATACCTACATGCACTATCTCAAATAGAGAACTGGTTTTTAAATAACTTGCTGTTTAAGATAATTAGTAGGTCAATTTGGTAAATAGTTTTGAAAGTAGGTCAGTTTGATAAATATTTTTAAAAATGGGTCATTTTTGAATAAAATTCAGGAGAGAGCATGTAAGCTCACATAAAATTATTTTTTTTTCTCCAAAATAGGCCACTTTTTCAAACTAATTTTCAAAATAGACTATTTTCGAAACTAGTTTCCAAAATAGACCGCTCGCAGTTCCCAACTGCGTCCTATTTTTTTTGTTGACCCGGTTGACAAATACGGTCTAAGTATATGTCACAATAATCCAACTCCAACACTTGTGTCAAAATAGTGTTAAAGAGAAAACTATATTCACCTTAGATCGCAGTAGCCAACTGCGTTCTTGATTTCACTAATCTCGCAGTTCCCAAGTACATTCCTAATTCATTCTTTCATAGGGTCCAATTAGAAATACAGTTGGGAACTGAGACCTTAGTGCAATCAAGAACGCAGTTGCTGCATTCTAAATGCACTAAGCTCGCAATTTCCAACTGCATTCCTAATTCAATCTTTCATACGGTCCAATTAGGAATGCAGTTGGGAACTGCGAGCTTAGTGCAATCAAGAACGCAGTTGCCAACTGCGTTCTTGATTGCACTAAGCTCGCATTTCACAACTGTATTCCTAATTAAATCTTTCATATGGTCCAATTAGAAATGCAGTTGGGAACTGCGAGCTTAGTGCAATCAAAAACGCAGTTGGCAACTACGGTCTAAGTTGAACATAGTTTTCTCCTTAACACTATTTTGACACGAGCATTGGAGTTGGATTATTGTGGAATACACTTAGACCGCAGTTTTCAACTGCGTCAATAAAAAAGAATAGGACGCAGTTGGAAACTGCGAGGATCTATTTTGAAAATTAGTTTGAAAAAGTGGCCTATTTTAGAAAAAAACGTCCATAAAATTACTTGTAGGTCCAAACTTGATCCCAAGCTTGAATTACTTTTAGGTCCAAACTTGATCCCAAGCCAAAATCTTGGTAGTCTCCTGTTGAAAACCACCATAGTAGCTTTAGGATTTGTGAACTAAGATGGCTTCTCTGCTTGACACATCATGAGGACGCTTGGAGAGATAATGCACCTCAACCCTCTACATTAGGGGTGTTTGTTTCCAATTATTTGAGGTAGGATTTGTTAATACCTGATTCAGTCTACGCAAAAAAAGTACATAGTGATGAAAATATTTTATTTGTTTGGAGCTTATTTGAGAATCTGATCCTCCCATTAGGGCCCATTACCCATCATCATGAATTTCATGCAATCAGGGATTTTTTTTTCAAAATAGACCACTTTTAAAACTAATTTTCAAAATAAACTACTTTCGAAAACTAATTTTAAAAATGGATCACACGACCTATTCGATTGTGAGGCTGTAGTTGACTACTGCGACCTCTTCAAAATGGATTTTTTCCATGCCGCAGTTCACAACTGCAACCGTAGTTCATTTCATATTTGGCATAAGTGACTTCGAGACTTAGACGAATTTTTCCAGATAAAAAAGTGTTCAATAAAGGCCGCAGTTCCCAACTGCGGCCTAAAAATAACATAGAACTGCGGCCTATGTTATAATTAAGCCGCAGTTGGGAACTGCGGCCTCTACTTAACACAT